>VZTA01011158.1:0-12071 GCA_013398855.1 Mohoua ochrocephala | reverse complement strand
TACAGACCCCCTTCTAATGTATAAGCCCCTCTTTTTCTTTGCCTATGGAATTTATGGTTCTTTCCATTGCTTCTTTCGTCTCTCCGCATCCACCTTTACCTATAAGCAAACTCACAGTTTGTTTGTGAAGACAAATCTCTCTCATTCTTTTCGGGGTCTTTATAAACATCAAGCCCCTTTGTTGCAGGACCAAACACAGTCTGAACTTCTGTACTTTAGAGGAAAGTGTGTGGTCTTAACAGATTTATGAATATTAACTTGTCCGCCCAGGGTGGGCTTAGAGCTTACTTTAATAATTGTATAATATATGATGAGGAACACATGTTAAAGAAAGAATATGTTTGTGCACATTGGTCTTTCATAGCCTAATTTTCGCACAAGATTAAAATAGTGCCAGCCGAGGTTACAAACTGGCTTGTGTCTGTGTGCACAGAACAAAGGTGCCACACAGGGTGAATCAGCCCGGTGTCTGCTAATGTCCATCTCAGCAGGCGGCTGAAAGTGGGGGTTCAGCCTGCCCCACACTGCCATGAGGCCGGAGGGACCATTGAGTGCGCTCAAAGGCGCCTCCTAAGCTCCGGCTGCCATTTTGTGCATGGTGTCCTCAGCCCCGGCCGCCATTTTGTGCATGGTGCCCTCAGCCCTGGCAGCCATTTTATGTGTGGTGCTTTCAGCCCTGGACACCATTTTGTGTGTGGTGCCCTCAGCCCCGGCCGCCATTTTATGTGTGGTGCTTTCAGCCCTGGCTGCCATTTTATGTGTGGTGCCCTCAGCCCCGGCCGCCATTTTGTGTGTGGTGCCCTCAGCCCTGGCTGCCATTTTATGTGTGGTGCCCTCAGCCTCGGTCACCATTTTGTGTGTGGTGCCCTCAGCACCGGGCGCAGAGAGCAAGACGTGCTTCCCGGGGACTGGTGCTTGTTGTCCCGACTTTTTCTTTCTCGGAATGGGATTTGTTAATGTTTTTTCTTTCCTGAGTTAACACTTTTCCTTACTCAAGTTGCAAGAAGTTGGGAGTAAGAGGGGCAGCTTCAGCTCACTATCACCTGCCTCAGCTTTGGTTTTTCAGCCTTCTCTCTCCCACATCAACCGGCACTGCTCGGCTTTCAAAGCTTTCCGTAGGATAGCCTCCCCATCTCACATTCCATAGGAGTTGATTCCTGCCTACATTCATTGATGAAAACAAAATGACTAGAAATGCTCTAAGAGAATGAAAACCTACTGTGATTATTAGATTAACTAAAGGGTGTTTTCATATGCATGACAAGATTGTGGGGACAGAGCCACTGCATGGGTTTGGAGTCGTTCTGGCCATATAGGCAGCAAAGTCCTGTTCCTGAGGGGGCTGCAGGGGCATGGGGTTCATCAGGGATCCAGGGGACAATGAGAGACATGACAGGCATGGATGGCAGCAGGGACATTTCCTCATGATGGCCTTGGCACACAGAAAAGGGCCAGGGAAGCACCCGTGTCACCAGGAGGAGTATTCCCCAGACTGCTGCTGGCCCTTTAGGGGACACTGGGGATGTGTGGAACAGGGGGATGAGGGGCACAAAGTGAAAGGGGTGGGCTTTCAAAATTGCAAGGTGGACACCCCAAAGACGGAGGGGTGGAACCCAAAATTGCAGGGTGGACACCCCAAAATAGAAGGTGGGCACCCCAAAAATGAGGCAAGAGAACCCTAAAAAAGAGGGTGGGGGACACACCACCAAAAATGGAGGTGAGGAATCCTAAAATGAAGGGAGGATTCCTAAAATAGGGAAACACCCCAAAAGCTCTTTTCCCCTTTCCCAAAAATTGTTCTTTGGTGGAGAATGTTAAAACAGAGGGGACACACACCCAAAAATGGAGGTGGGGGATCCTAAAATGAAGGAAGGATCCCTAAAATAGGGGAACACCCCAAAAGCTCTTTTCCACTCCCCTACAAATTGTCTTCTATTCCCTTTTAGACCTACATTTACTCTGTGGAGTACAGAAACAGTGTAATTTATACAAGTGCAGGGGTTTTATAGAGAACTGGAGGGTTTGAGGGTCTTGGGGGGTTCTATTCTTCCCGAGCTTCTCCTTTAAAAAATAATATGGTGCTTTTTTTGGAGTGAAAGTGCCTTATTTGCACCCGCCCACCTCTGGAAGACGGTCCTTGTCAATTATTAAATAATTATTGAGCATAAATGTGTTTGTACTCAAAAAACAGCAGTTGGGATGGAAAATCAACCTTCCCCAGCAGGTCTAGGGGGGGAAGGGCATCTGTGGGGCGACAGTGGGTTTTGAGGGACCTCAAATTGTCCCCTATCACGTTACAATGGGCTCCAAATGTTACCAGCCCAAACCAGTGCCATAGACTGGTAGTGGGCAACAGAACCTTGGGGTGTTCCTCCCCCAGCAAGGGACACAGGCCTTTGGAGACTCCCTGTTGCAGTATTGCTNNNNCTTGGGGAGTGTGGGGGGGTCAGGACCCACTGCTGGGGGTGGGGGGGAAGAGCAGATCCTTTGCTCCGGGGGCTGCATCAGCAGCCCAAAGACTCCCTTAGAAACCCACCTCCATTGGGGGGCTGATTCAGCACCCCTCAGACCCCAACAACCCCCCAATTTTAACTGCACTCTGAGGCCTCATCCGCACCACAAAACCACCAAAGCATCCCCAAACACTCTTGAACAAAGGGGATGAGTCAGCACACCAAGAACCCCAGCACTGACCCAAGTCCCTCTGCCAGTGCCTGACGGGTAAGGGAGATTTCTCCCCAGTGTTGGTTTGGGTGAGGAACATCCACCTCTACTTAGCAGTTGGCTTTGCTGTCTTTAACGTAATTGCTTCAATATTGTTTCAAAAAGAGCAACCTGGACTCATACTTGGAGCCACCTGGATGGTGCAGTGAAAAGTTCCAGTTAAGGTCATTATATCTGACATGATGGTAATTGTAACCAATTGAAATAAATAATTTATAACTAGAGGTGGTTTTGACAGTAATGAGACGAATGTGTCCTTACAAATAGACTCTGTGAATCGGCTTGTAGGTAAGGCCAGAGGCTTGGAGATGACAAAATAACGAGAGCACTCATTAATTTTGGAAACTTTATTAGTTGACATAGACCACTCCTCAGCTAAGGTCATGCTAAAGTGCTGAATTTTGGGAAGAAGAACTAAGATTTAATAGGTTTAGGAATATTAAGTTTTGCACCCAGGGTAGAATTAAAATTAATTCTAATGATCATGTATTATTTGTTACATGGGGGATCTATACTAAGGGGGTGTTATGAATATATGTGAGGGGTTTAGATAAATCCCTGCCTTTTGCCAAGGCCTCTGGCAGCAGGCTTTATAGGGATGTCTGGCACCCCAAAACCCACTCTCGTTTGCAAGGCTGATTCGGTCTATTACAGAATGAATTATTTTTTTAATAGACATAAAACTAACAGACATAAGACTTAAAACAGACTATTACTACACAAGAAAAAACAAAAAAGAAACTGTTAATAGCAACATATACAGTGCACAATAGGGTGTCTTTTTTTAAATACAGCTAGTAAAGAAATAGGATAGATTAGGATTCAATGTATCTTACCATCCAGTTGTTGAAGGGGCACACATCTAAATCCTTTCCCTCAATTTCCAGAAAGCAACCATGAAGATGCATCCAAGCTTCAAGGAGAAGTCATCTTGCACATTTCCAGGGAGTGTGTAAGAGACTTCTACCTCCTCTGTATCACTTTTATAGTGTAGAGCAAGCCTTTTGGTCACCTGTGTTTTCTTTTATCTCTTCCTGCATCTGCTCTCCACGCCGAGGTGTTGATTCTTGGTTAGGCTTGCAGACCTTTTGGTGCCAGGAGACGGTCCCTGCTGGGCCTTGCCCGCCTGCGTTCTCTCTTCTGTCTGCACTGGCCACGTGTGGTGGGGAGAAGGGGGATATGCCCTGCCACGGGGGGGACATGTAGTAGGCGGATTGGGAAGTCTTTACTTTCCAAGTACCTCAGGCAGTGGGGAAAGGAAGAGGGTGTAATGCTGCAAGGAACTTAGGATAATAGAGACATTTCTATTGATTTTACTAATCGGACCATAAAAACAGTTTCCCAGCCTTAGTCCTGTGAGGCAAGGTGGTATCCACACTGAATGACACCTGCATGATCTTGTGGACATAAACCACCCTGCCTGCCTCAGGCCGCTGGCTCAGTGGCAACAGCACAGCGCTTGCAGGGAGCATCCTGGTCTTTGCTGTTTCCTTGGGCTCCTCAGGATCAAGGCAGTCTGAGCTGCCAGGCAAGAGATGGTGGGATCGATGTCCACCTCCAGGGACTGAAGAGCTGCGACCCAAAGAAACAGAGCCAAGATGCATCCCCGTGTCTGCAGAGAACCCCTCGGCTGTCCCCAGACCTCGCTCCCCACTCACCGCTGAAGCTCGGAGCCAGCTTCTCCTCACCCCGGTCCCTCAGGTGCCGTGCGGCCATCCCTGGGCACAGAGCTCCGTCAGCTCCCCGGTGCGCTCCCATCAGCTCCCCCAGCCCTGCCCTCGCCCCTCGGCAGGGCTGCCCCCAGCGACCACCAGTATCCCGGGCGTGGCACTGGGCAAGGTGGCCGCCAAGCCCAGCTGTGAGGGCAGGAGGGGCAGGAGGAGGCCGAGACCCTGCCCGGGGGGCATCCTTTGGGCTTGGGGGGGACGGGAGCCAGGCTGCCCAAAGAGGGACCCCGGGGGATGGGTGTCACCAATGAACCTGAGGGCCGCCTCTCGCACGGGGGCCTGAGGGTCCTGCAGGTACCTGAGGCTCTGTTCAGCCCTGCTCCTGCCCTTTGCCAGCTGGAGAGCACAAGGGCACGGGCACGTCACAGAGCCCCGCGGCTGCCACAGCAGTCCCTCCTGCCAGACCTCCCCGCGCCCCCCCGTTGCCCAGAGGCCTCCCTCCTGCTCGGTGCAGGGAGGGGAGAGGGGCCTAAAGAGCCCCTGGGGGTTGTGTTGTTGAGGACAGGAACAAGGGTGCAGCTCCAGGCTGTGGGCTCTGGCTCCAGCAGGGCGGGTGGGGCACGGCCGCAGAGCCCGAGGGCGCGGGGGCAGCCCTGGCCCAGCCGGGGCCCTTCCCCACTCGCCGATCCTCCACGTCTGCTGCGTCTGCCCCAAGTGCTTGAGCCCCTTCCACTCGAGGAGCTCTGCGGCAGCAAGGAGGGCTTCCCTGGAGACCTGCAGGACAGCAGGCGCTGGGAGACGGCAACAGGGCCCAGGGAAGGAGACCTCTGGGCTTTGTTCCTGGGGTGAACCCGCCCTAACGCATCCCCAGCTTGGGTGTGCTCCCACCGAAGTGTCTGGGGGTCTTCTGAGGACAGCAGTGGGAGACAGGGGCCAAGCTCGAAGCCGTGGCCTCTGACACCGGCGGGGACAGCTGGGAAGCCTCTGGGGACGCACGTGTTCAGCCTCTGTGGTCGGGGGCTGCTGCCGGGGGCTGCTGCCAAGCCCTGCTGGGGCAGGCAGGGCAGGTGTCGGAAATGGCCGTGCAGCTTCTCTGCCCCTGCTCGTGCTGGTTCTGCAGGGACCCTTCCCACGGGCTGGGCAGGGGGAGTGCTGCCAGCAGCCCTTGCCCCGACACCCGGGACCCCCGGGAGGCGTCAGTCCCCTCTCCTGACCCCCCTCCCCGTGCCTCCATGTCCATGCTCAATCTGGAAACCCGTCCTCTGGCCACGCTGGGGGCCTGGTGGCTCAGGCCAAAGAGGAGCGTGACCAGCGTGCTCCACGCGTACTTTTTCATCTCTTCCTTGGCGCTGCCCTCCGTGGGCCCCAGCAGCCCTCCGAAGAGGTGGGTGCAGTGCTGTCACACACGGGCTTTATTCTGCACAGGTAGAGAGGAGAAAGGGTGAGCTTCGGAAACGGCGGCTCCCTCAGGAGGGGCGTGATGGCGGCTGTGGTGGGGGGAGATGCTCTGGGGTCAGACTGCAGAAGAAGCAGTGCTGGGCTGCTGGAATCTGTCCCGGGAAAGCCCAGGGGAGCGGGGCCTGCTCCGAGTGCTGCTCACAGGGCTGGGCTGAAGGGCAGCTGACATTGCCTAGTGCCCGTCTGTGGGGCTCGGGCTCCCATGTCAGCCTCACCCTGTCTACGTGGGGACAGATCCTGCACCAGCTGCACAGCGATGGCGCTGGCCTCTGTCTTCTCCAGGCGCTCCAGCACATTCCGGAGCACCACCAGGGCCTCCTTCCCGAGAGACGTGCAGTGATGGCCCAGGAGCTCTAGCAAGTCTGGCAGGAGGACCCGCATCTTTCTTACCTGTATGAAAGACACAGCTTCCATTCTGAGAGGAGGTCCAAGGCAGCACAGCTCCCCAGACAGCCACCAGGCAGGGAGGGTGTTTGGAGCGGTGACCCCACCTCCCGACTCCCAGCCTGGGCCGAGCCAGCGCCCTCCCCATGGCCCCAGAGCCCGGCTGCCGACACGGCTGCCCTGACACCGCGCTGCTCACCGTCTCGGCTCTCTCCGACAGCGTCGTGAGGCCCCCGAGCGGCAGGGAGAGCCAGACCAACTCTTGGATACGTCAGGAACCTCAAGGCTTTGTTCAGCTGAGTGAGTTCCTCTTTCACACTGTCAGAGGCCAGCAGCTGAAAGGAACCCAGCAATGAGCTCCCGGCAGAGCCGGCGGGGCTGCCCGCACCGTACAGCTCCTGGTCCCCAGCCACAGCTGAGGGCAGGGGCACCGGGGCTTCTCCCGCTGACTCACAGCCAAGGCAATCACAGAATCACAGAATGAACTAGGTTGGAAAAGACCTTTAAGATCATCTAGTCCAACCTATGACCTAACACCTCCTCATCAACTAAACCATGGCACTGAGTGCCACATCCAGTCTTTTTTTAAACACCTCCAGGGACGGTGATTCCACCACTTCCCTGGGCAGACGATTCCAGCGCGCAATCACTCTGTGAAGAAATTTTTTCTAACATCTAACCTAAACTTTCCTTAGCGCAGCTTAAGAGTGTATTCTCTTGTTCTGTCAGTTGTTGCCTGGGAGAAGAGACCGACCTCCACCTGACTACAGCCACCCTTCAGGGAGTTGCAGAGAGTGATAAGGTCACCTCTGAGTCTCCTTTTTCCCAGGCTAAACAACCCCAGCTCCCTCAGCCGTTCCTCACAGGGCTTGTGTTCCAAGCCCTTCACCAGCCTTGTTGCCCTCCTCTGGACACGTTCAAGCATCTCAACATCCTTCCTAAACTGAGGGGCCCAGAACTGGACACAGCACTCAAGGTGTGGCCTCACCAGTGCCGAGTACAGGGGAAGAATGACTTCCCTGGTCCTGCTGGCCACACGATTCCTGATACAGGATGCCACTGCCCTTTTTGGCCACCTGTGCACACTGCTGGCTCACGTTCAGTCGGTTGTTGACCAGCACCCCCAGGTCCATCTTTGACTCCCGACAGCAAATTTTCCAGCTATACTGTAGGTCTCATCCCTACAGTTTTTCCATTACAATTAAAATGTAATAAGCCAACAAATATTTAGTTTTGTTACGATGCCAGCAAGAAAAAACAAACATATGATAAGCCATACCTCAGTCTCTTTAAGATTGTTAACTTTTGCTTGAATTCACAGTTTGTTCTTGCAATCTGACATCAGACATTTAAAAAGTCCAGAACTGGGTCTAATAAATGAAAAAATCAATATCAGGTTTCCTGCTCTTACCCATATGAGACATTTAATTCATCTGTTTAATTCAGTTTAATTTATAACATTAATGAGGCAGTTTCTGAATGACTACAGGAAAAGGGGATGATTTGCATTTTTATTTACTTGACAAGTTATAGTCTTTATCCTCTTCAAATACGTTTCCCACTTGAGAATATCAGCCCTTAATTACACATCTAGCTAATAAAGAAGATAAAATCACGTGTAGAGGACTCACGTCTTATGGAAATGAGGGGAGCTTACCACCACCACAACTATATAGTAGTTATTTGGCAGTCTGCTTATTAAAACTTATTAAATCATTCTATAAATCCTCTTTGCAAAAAACAGAGGTCAGTTAAAGATGTTACTAAGGCAGCTCAAAATTATTTTTTTACGCCTTGATGCTCTTACACAAATTTAATAACCTTAATTAAATTAATCACTGTTACTACTGATGATCTAAGAACTGAGGTACACTTAGATTCCTTTAGATGGTCCTCACCTTTAGAAGTAGTGTCATATTTCCTAATTTCTTTGATATTTTCGGCCAATTCCTGCAAAATATTTAATATTTTGTCTAAATAATTGAAAAGGAAATATTCTGCTCTCATTAGATTTTAAATCAGAAATTAATTTTCTAAAAAGTTTCTATAGAGAATCCATTATATAACTATTTTTATAGTGGGGTAAACTATGATTTGTAAGACAGTATTTTAAAGATAATTAGTTGCTTAAGTGAAACTTTTTTTAATGTGAAAGTGTAAAAGTAAAAGTGGCAAAAGTTGACTTTGTAAGTACACTGCAGTTCCTCACGTTAATTCCTAAGGCAAAAATATTTTGACACTTCCAGAAAAACGAAATTGTATCTTTTGCTACTCTTTTAAGTTAAAAGAGACTTTTGTTTTTGCTCTTAAGTTGGTCTGGTCTTTTATTTGAAGTGTAAATGAATTAGAGATTTACTTAAAGAACCCAAGCAAATACTGGCTGTGGTACGTGGCAGTTTGGAGGCTGGTATTTCATTAGGTATATCTCATCTGTGGTATATTATTATATTTATTTTTCCTTAATTTTAATAAAAAAATTTTCTTCAGACCCCAGAACATAAGATTAAACTCTGGCTTCAGTCACAAATAGTGACTGAAGCAATAATGCAAGTGGTGATAATTACCTTGCCAAAAATGTTCATCAAAGGTAAATGAAGACATTTTGCTAATAACTAGATTTACAAATCTAACTTCCTGTCAGTGGAATATCGTGGTGTTTCAGTTCAATGTGAAATAGAGACACTCGTCTTTAGCCCCATATTTTTAATTAGATTAAGTCAAGCACGGTTACAATGCCAAGGATACACCACATGTTCAGGTACATAAATTATGCAGGTTGATGGCAAAAAGCACATAAAAAAATCTCAAGATATGTCACGTTTAGGTTTAGGGGTTTTTTCTCTCATTTTAATTTAACAAATATTAATTTCTGAGATCAATATTTGCTTTTATTTTTGTATTCTAATTTAATAGTTTTCCACTCAAATGAGGCAGAAAGAGATTATTGATTTTTTTCCAATATTATCTTTTCCAATATTATAACTTTGAAGCATTGATTCATTTTCAATAACTTTTTAAAGTTAAATGAGAGATTTTTCAAGGTTTTGATAAAGAGAGAAACAAGAAAATTATCTGAAAACAAACAAACAAACAAAACAACCCAAATCCCAAATTATATATCAGGTGTTATATTATTATCAACTCTAAATAAGGCAACTGATTTTGAAATTTCACAGTCTAACGACTTAATGGGGAAAAAAAAAACCCTCAGGATTTGGTGACTGGTTGGTTCATAAGGCTTTTAATTTTTGAGACTGAAATTTTCTGACGAGCATTAAACTCTCTCATTAATACTGCTCATTACTTGGTCTTAAATTTGACATACGTGGTACGTATTACAGTGTGATTTCTCCCTATTTATAATTTGCTCATGTGACTGCCATCGGATCCCTGAACTGAGTCCAGACCCACTGTAAATGAGTCTATTTATAAAAAGATAAGTTTAGCTCTCAAAGTCTGTGCAGCAGGATGTGACTGAAAAATTACTTTCATGGAGTCATTAGTGGTAACATTTCTGATAATCTGTTGTGACTTAATGTTTTCTTGGCCAATGATATACTAAATAAAGCAACATAAACTCATTAATAACAACATAATTTTTGGATTTCATGTCGTTTCTTAGAGCTGAAAAAATACCCCAAAAAGCCAAATTTTAGCTCCTAACTTTGGCTAGAAGATAGGATAACTTAAATTTTTTCCAAGAGAAAGGCTTTTCACTGTTTTTTTTTTCCCCTCTACTAAAGATGTGTTATAGAAAAAGGATATTGTTTTCTGAATTTTTATTTAGTCCATTAATTTTGCATTTGAGTAAAGACAAAACCTACGTGATTATCTTTCAGATTTCGGAGATTTGGTGACATTAAGAATGACTGCCAGGACATTTACTCTGAGATTTGTTTTATCACATAAGAGTCAGACTTCATTTTTAATGAGTGACTGATAGACATGTGCGATCACTTCCTGGGGTTTCGCTGTTTTCTTTCTTGTGTACATGAAGAAGAATGAGAAAACTGATTGAGATTCACCTCAAATCGGACATCTGAAAATTCATCTGAAATGTGGGGATGAATTTTGATTGCCTCCCGAAGAGCACGGATTTGGATTATCATCTTGTGCTCAAAACACAGCGTCTTGCCATTTGGATAAGAAAATTGTTCCTCTGGTTTTCATGATAAAAACGAGAAAGGTTAGATGCACAGATGTATAGTCATAGGGAACATGCCTTATTATCTCTCCTGACAGATGTAAAACCATTCCACTGCTGTCTCTAGGAGGTAAGTTCGAATTTGAAATTGCCACTAAATTCCTCACTGGTTCCAAGAGTCACTTACTGCTACAGGGAACACCAGTATGACCTCATTTTACACCTTTCTTATTCCATTATACAACTACTTCTATTTTTTTAAGGCATGGTGAGCCACTACTGGGCATCAGTTTGCTGTTGAGTCCCAAATACATCTTTTTTTTTGAAAAAGGTGTTGGGTTTTAGGGTTGTGAATGCACTCCCATGTCTTAACTGTCCTTCACCTTTAGGTTCTTTCTCATATGAGTGATTTTTTTTTTTCTCACTGAATTATTAAGCTGCTGATTGTATTTTTAGCTTTGCTGAAAAATGCCAAATGTGAGAAAGATAATTCTTCACTGAGGTTTTTTTTTTTTGCTTGTCACATTTTTTTTCATGTTTATCACAAAAAAAACGGCCTCTTAAAAGTTTATATGGAAAAAAATTATTTAAGACATTTCAAACCTAACTGTCAAAAAGACCAATTCTCTAAGGCCTTAGCTGGCATCCTAAGAATGGTAAGAAGGCAAAAATAGTAAAAATTGCTTTCTACACCTCTTAATGTTTTACATAACAAAAAAGCTATATATTTTCAAACCTTTACATAACAAAAAAGGCATATATTTTCAAACCTAGATATACATATTTGCTAGATAAGTCTTGCAATGCCTTTGGAACTGGACCACTGAAATAAGTCTTAGAGGCACGTTGTTACACCATCTAACATTGAATTTTTGAATCTGAATGTGACAATTGCACATAGGGACATAACTGGATATCAGCTGTGAAATTGTTCACTCTTCTATCATGAAAGAAAAGATCATTTCAGAGCACAATGAGAGAATGACTTTTCTGGGGAGAAAAAGAGAAAATTTCAGCTTTCTTTAAAGATAATTCAAATAACTAACTGAAAACTGAAATCAATGATGCTTTAAAATTATGGTTAAATCATTCTGATAATAAGATTATCTAGAGAAATTTAAGACTGGACAAAAAATAAAAGCTTTTTCTCTGCCTCCCTAGAAAGTCAACGTGCAGTATAATTTAAAGAATAGATATAAGTCTGAATATGGGTTTTTTTCAGGGAACATTGTTTTCCCATAGAAAACAGAATTTTCTCTGTTATTTGAAAACACAGCAGCACTGCTCCTTCCTGAAACAAAAAACTAATGATGTCTGGGTGCAGACATTACTGCACATCAGCAGGATATTGTGACACAGGTATTGCACAACTACCATGAGTGAATAAGGACAGGACACATTTTTAGTTTCAAATCCCTTTCTCAGTAAGTTTTTTTAAAAAAACAGAACTCACAACAGTGAAAATAAAGCAGATTTAGCTGTTTGAGTTTGGAGACAATAACTGGAAAATTTCCCTACAATTTAGTAAATCACTCTATCTAGCTTGTGTTTGGTATGCAAAATTTGGGTTGAGAATAATTCCTGATAAAAAGTGGCTTTGGTTTTTTACATTTCCCCAGAAGAATAGTTCTTGAACTCTTAGTAATTGCATTTCAAAAAACAACAAAAAAACCCCACTGTCCTGGTTTGAGACA
>VZTA01011154.1:295-23137 GCA_013398855.1 Mohoua ochrocephala | reverse complement strand
AAACTACTAAAGAGTTCTGTAATCTGAGAAAGCCATAACGATAGGCAATTCCTGAAAGGTGAACTCAAAGAAGCAAATTTTTTTATATACTGAAGAAATGAGTGAAAAAAGGTGAAGTGTGAAGTTTATGTCTTCACATCAAGATTTATGTCTTACTTACAAGGTAATAAGAAACAAAAAAATAAGTATCACATACTCATTTATTACTATGATAGTTCACTGACAATGTGGGAAGACAGGAAGAGTAGCAAGGATCATGAAATGTACGCATAACGTATCTTGCATAATATCTCGTGTTAATGTATTGGTGTCTTTAGTAATTTAATGATTGAAAAATAAAACATTCATGCTGGACAACAGCAGCTGGATGACAAGCTAGGAACACAGTTTTTAACTAAGGTGCCTGGTTCCAGGAAAGGACCTCAGTGACTTTGCTGCAGTTGACACAGCTCCTGGTTAATTCAGTAGGTGCCTTTAAGTAGCCAGACTGCCTGATTTGACAACTGTCATCAAATGCATTTCTGTCTAGGGTTTCAATCCAAGGGAATAGAAATGCAATAGATGAATGTGGAAGTAGTCCAAACTGTAAGGGGCAGTTGGAAGGCAGATTACTGCATCTACTTTGCTAAGTAAAATAATACCCAGGAGCAAAGTGAGGAGCAGATTCCTTCATTGTCCATGTGATGTAATTGTTACTTAGCTTCCAGGCTGTTTTGAAGAGATGTATTTAGTTCACTCTGAGACCTAACCAGGGAGCTGTGCAGAAGGAGGAATATTCCGTGCAGCACTCTCCATACACAATGTGAAAATGTTGTGCCTGGTTTGGATTCCTCTTCCCCATACAGTCTTCCAGCTCTATCCCGACAAGTTTTTCATCATCAAATACCACTGCATACATTCCTACCATACACTGGAGCTTGTAAGACACATTCTTTGTCATGTGTTACAAAAATACTGTGCTGCAGGGCTGAGACAGATCTCACGTATTTCAGAGGCTTTGAAGTAAAAAGACAAAAGGAAAGGAAAAGACCAGAAGCCCTCAGTGGACCCCAATCAAGTGTTATTTGGGTGACAACACAGACATGCATAGTTTTGAATCATGATATGCCATTCCTGGGAGTTCAAACAAGCATTTCCTCAGATGGACACCATTTTCATTGCCCATACATCCTCTGAGTCACTACTCACATTTAAAAGAAAAAAAAAGAAGGTGAAAAAAAATTAGTTAAGGAAAATTTAGGCAAGTGAAGAGACTCTGTAATAAGTAATGATCAGGGGAGAAAAAAGACAACAAATAATCATGTGCAAAATACAATCTTGTTCATAAAATCCTGAACCAGGATTTAATTAGATTTTTAGTTAGTCCAGCTAACTAAAATCTCTGCTTTGCTTAAAGCCTATAGAATGATGAAATGCAAGATGAACTATATTAAAAAAATGGCAAGATAAGAATGTTCTGCATCTAGAGGTTAGAAAAAAAATTCTAAAGGATTTGCTTCTATGAATGTTAAAAAGAATTGTTTAAGAACCTGAGGACTGTGGAGTTCTCTTCTGTCTGCAAAAGGTTAGTGGGGGAACTATGTAGCTTGCTCAAGCTTTTAAAAAATAAGTATAGATTGCCAAAATTTTCACTGGCTCCAGGAAAATTCTGAAGAATGACAGATGTCTATCCTGAACATGTTCTGATCCACCCCAATATATCTTTTATCTTTACAGACCAGAGGGCAACACACAGCAAACAAATGGACTGAGGTCTGTCCTGCTTGTGCAACACAAAAGGGCTGCCTTAGCTACACAAATCCAACATTCTGAGGATACAAGGGCACGTAGTCACGGAGCTCCCTGGCACAGTCACTCGAAGCACAAAACATATGCATAACTTAGGTAATTTAATACCTTTTGACTATTTGAGTTCAGGAACCTTTCAGTGCTTATGAAACAAGACTTGAATATTGCTTCAAGATACAGCATTTTTGAATTTAGGCCAATTTTGACGTTAAAGGTCTCATAGCATTTGCTCCATTCCACGTGTATTTTCCCATGTATATTGTTTTGCCTAATGTACATGTATATTGTACAGCTGTTACATGCAAATTTATTTCTACTCTCTGTTGAACTAAAATTAGGCCTGATTGATGAAACGTGGTTTTATATAAATTCAAAAATGTACTTTGATTGAGAACTTGGCATTTATTTATATTTATATTTTTTTAAATTTATTTATATATTTGCTTATATGTATAAGATTTCCATCAGCAATAATGATTGCAACGTGGAAAAAAAAGGAACACACGATCAAAGGACATGTTCTATTCTAAAACATTTTAAAACTCAGTCACTCAGTGAAGAACTGATTGTTATGCATAACATCATGCTCAGAAGAGGGAAGAGTTCACTTAGAGATGGAGTACAGTGAAAGAAAAGGAAAAGGGACAGAGCAAAGACAGAGAAATAACATTGAACTCTTCCATGACAAGCTATCAGTAATACAGTAAGGTCTGGCCAAATTAGCTAAATAGAATAAGGAAAAGGTTGACATGTGAAAAAGCAGTCTGACTGCTTGAATGCTATATATCATTAAATTTCATTCTAAAGAGCATCTGTCTCAGCCACAGATGATCATTTTTTAAAGAACTGCCCTTTATATTTCTAGCGAGCATAAAGATCATGCAGCATCCAAGACACTGTCAAAATTAAACAGCAAATCTCTGCATGGATTAATACCCAGGACCTTTTTTCTGCTATTATTGTCATCACTGACCACAGAGAAGCTGTAAACAATTTGTACACATGCAATATTTGCCCTGTGGGAACCTGCTTTTAACAGATTCAGAAATGATGTCAACAGCACTTCTGGTAGCAGACTGCAAAATGTTGATGGTTCAATGTTCATGACAACTCCTCAAAGCACTGGGAAATGAAGGGGTAAAGAGGTAAAGAATGGAAATCAGAGGCTCAGGCAAATATTAAAATTATGGATTAAAAGTTACTTGGGAATCTTTGGACCACCTGTATTACCTGACAAGATTATAAAGCAAAAATGTGATTACAAATATTTATATAAATAACTTTCAAAGTTAGGAAGAGCACAGTCACATTTTCCCATACCATGTGAATGGGGAAGTCAAATATTACAACTATAGTATCATTTAAAACTAATAAACTAATCGACTTGTGCAGACATCACCTTTTTGAAGATGATGGCAAAAAGCCATTTGGAATTTCATGCTACTTGTATAGACAGCCTTCTGAAATAAGAAAAAAAATTGTCAAGACAAAGCCTTATACGTGGGAATTCTGATTAAAAATAGCCATTCTACATCCCAGGAGAAGCTGCTGAAAACAGAGATGTTCCTCATTGAAATCTGCAGTTTTCAGTGGCCAACTGTTAGTTATATAATTGCACTATATAATAACTTTTGAAACATCTTATTGTACCCGGAGCTCTGTGACCTGACGCAGTCCGGTTTGTTTGTCTGATCTTTCTGCTTCGCCTCCTTTTTTTGATGTTTGCAAACGTGACTGACAAACTGAAAATCAATCTAGTTAATACCTTCAGATCATCCATAACATCAGCTGTTAAACAGCAGAGGGGGAAAATGCTATTGGGTGGTTTCGTGATTGGTCTAAACAAATTTAAGCCCACAGCAGTCACGAAAGTGATGCTCTGGCCTTTCCCGCTGCCGCCTTTGGCTGAGCAGTCTGATCTTCCCTGTGCTGACAGCGTGGCTCATTCCACTGCCACACAAGCACAACGGGGAAGCATTTGTGCTGAAAAGCAGCTACACAGCAAAAGACAAAACAACTCCTTTCCCCTAGATTGAATTTCCCAGTTCCCAGCTCTGGCTCACCAGGCAGCAAGAGGGAGGGATGGGAATGCTGGCGGGTGGTGGAGGGTACTGAATGGAACCAGTGCTCAGAGCAGGAACACACACGGAGATTAGTTTAAATCAACTGAGCACCTGTACCTATTGAGACAGTCTTAAATATATATTCCAACTTTTTTACTTTTTAGTCCTTAACTCCTCAAATAAAGGAATGGATTTTAGAAAAAAAAAAAAAAGAGAAAGAGAAAATGCTTCATTTTTTCTGGGTGTTCATTATTAAAAAAAAAAATTTAAGTTAAATTACCTTGAGTTTGTTAATTCAGAAAAACATATCAACCCATTTTTACCTGTCTAAATAGATCAGAAACCTAACGCAAGGTATCCAGGCTCTAACATATTGCTAGAGTCTACAATACTTCAGTGGGTTTTCCCGCTACTTTCTTCAGTATATTTAATGTCCCTTTGGAAGTTTTGTTTCTAACTTAAATTTGTTTCTGTAGATCTTGGAACTACAGTAATATTAAATTACTTTCTGACAATCAGAAGTGAAACTGTCATACTAATATCAGTGTATATTAAAAACAAAATGTCAGCAAATAAAAGCAACCAGCAAGTGATTCTATATTAATTTTATTTCCTATTTCTAGTGGCATTTTACAAAGCAAAATATTGTAAATTAATACCTTGTCTAAAGGCAGTGTACGCAGACAGGAAAAACAACCTTTTATTTTTTCTTATTTCTTGCATTGCTTGCATCAGTACAGAAAGAAAAGGGTTTTGGTGACCAGTTTCAACAAAGAGGGTTCCAGTCATTCACCCTACCAAGAGAATAAAACTTCAAGCAAAGCTTTCACTGAGCTCATGGAAGATGGAGAGAGCTCTGAAGCTCTAGGCAAATATATAACCACGCATACAAATGGTAATGGCTGAATAAGCTTAAAAGTAAAAAATATCTTGAAGTGTTTAGTTCCAACCCAACTTTATTTAACGTGTGAGTTGACTCTGAACACATTAAAGCAGCAAAGAGAACACTTTTTTTGCTGCAAGGTTTTGGCTTCTTCCACAAGTTTCAGTTTAAGTTAACACAAACAACTGGAATTCCAAATTTGTATCAGGTTTATCAAGTAGATCTCTAGAAGGACATTTTAGAATTTTAATAACTTACTGTAGCATAGTATGTTCTGGATTACATTTCAAAATTGCTCAAGTTATTTTGACCCTGGATTACGAAATAGGCATTGTAAGGGGAATCCAATCACAGGACAAAAGAACTGGATCTGCATACTTAGGAACTTAGTAAAGTGAAACAATTTCATGATTTTTATACTTTTTTCTGACCTTCCCTGTGGAGATGCTAGAAAGAGACCATTCCTAACCTTCCCCTCAACACGCACAGGGGTCAAAAAAAAAGGGTAAGAAGAAGCAAATGGAGAAATCTAATGAGGTGAAGTGGCAGTGGAAAGTTCCAGGAGTTGCAGCACTGCTCTTCCTTAACCAGTTCAAGTGCACAGCACAGCTCCAGCATTTCCATATCCCCCAGGTGGTTCCTAGCCTGGGCAGGAGACCTCCTCAAGGAAAGTAAAATAATCAGCTTCAGCTGCAACCCAGGAACTCATAAAGGCATGACCCCTCAAGATTTCTAGGAAGTCGATCAAGTACAGATGATCCCATTCTGAGAGGGGAATGATTACAGATAAAACAAGCAGATGTATTTTCCAACTTGTTCTGAAAAAATCTTTGTCCATGGTCACAAGTCAAAAAAATCATTGCCTTAAATGGCTTTCTGATGTGGATTTTAAAAAATAAAACTGCATCAAAATCCTTCTAGTGTTGCTCCTAGTATTTTATCTTGGGACTGCTTTTCCTCTCCACAAATCGCTTCAGTCTGATCTGTCACACACAAAGGATGAATAAGAAACACGCGATGGCTACATCCTTGACAGAAAAAAACCCCTAAACTGCTTGTAAAAGAAGAGGTTTTTAGCCCACCAGATTTTTTCCACATTTTAATAGCTCTAAAGAGTAATTTGTCTTTAAGCATTACGAAACAAATGGCATTCAAGTGTAAATTCTCTTCATAAACAGGAAGCACAAGTGTGGGGACCCAGTGAGCCGCTAACCAAGGTAACTCACGTGTAAAGTACTTTTTATGATGCGTTAGATGTGTCAGCACATTTCCAGGCTAAGAATAGAGTGGAATAAGCCATTTGTTATTTTTTTCATGAAAATAGACTGGAATTCACACTGCACATTATTCATGCAACCAGAAAACTGCAATCTTACATGTTTTCAGTTTTACTGCTTCTCTTTGCCAAACTGACTGAAATAAATTAAGGTGACACATTATGAAAATCATTGTACATAACAAATTCATAACTTCTAGAGCAGAAGCAGCACTAATTGCTCAAAAGCTGTCTTAAACATTTATGAGTTACTGTAAAATATGAAAAGAGTACAGCCTCTAGTTACAAAAAGACAACCATACAGCCAGCAAAGATGTGACTACAGTTCAGGAAGGTAATTCCCAGTGAGCTCACTCAGCCCCGGTATTGTAATAATGTTGTCTACAGCAGCACAAAGGTCATTGTGGGCTGACCTCCCAGCATGTATTCACATTCCCAGGCAGAATGTGAGTTCACCAGCTGAGTTCTTTCCTACCACAACTGTAATCCAGTCACCCGGTTTAGGTATGCCCACAGATGGTGAAGCCTGCAGTGGTTCAACACCCCAAGAAGCTTTAAGCTTTAATAAAAATGGGAAAAAAAACATTCTTCAAAATGCAAGAGTATTTGAACAATCTCTGGAGACTTGCTGATGAATTCAGAGAACTGTCCAAGTCAGATGATATTTATTCTCCTTCTCCTTTCAACTGACCCAATTGCATTAAAAGAAGTTAAAAACAGTCCTGGTTGTTTTGGGTTGGTGGTTTTTGGTTTTTTTTTTGGTGTTCCGTTCTTAGCAATTGCTATAGCTGCCACTAGAATATTCTTCAAGCAGCAGAAGAAACTTGCAAGTTCTTTGTGTTTGGCCATAAATATCAGGGTATATGGTCAATATATCCTGCTGCAAACAATAACAACAGAAGGCCAGAGCTCTGCAAAACCTGGCAGCTCTTACAGATGAACAAAAGGGGTAAGACTTGCCGGGTGTGCTGAGAGGCTGTGAGACACTGCAGAGGGCAAGGCAAATGCCAGACCTGAGAAATGTGCAGAGGCATAGTAACATGCAGAGGAGTGCTAGGCAGGTTGGAGTGAAGGACTCCTGGGTTTGCTAAGACAGCTTTAATGTGGGTATCTGCTGATACTGAGAGAATGCAGGAGAGTGGCTGCAGATTTGTGAAACAGCAGAAATACCACAGTACGTGAAGGGTAAGCAGTCTGAAGACGCTGGAATGGAATATTGGAGTTTTCTGCAATAGCAGGACAGTATTCTACCACAGAAGATTTTGTGAGGACTGTGTCCTCTCCCTGAGACATGATGTTTCAGCTTCCCTCTCTCCTGGTTATCATCTCTTCCAGTGGAATAGCCAGATGGACAACACTAGGCTTCCAGTTCAGGATCTATGAAAAACACATATGGGAAGACCTGGTTTCCCAAAGTTTTGCAGAACACGGGAGTGCAGCAGAACAAAAGTATTTCAGGGTGCAGGATGTGGGGTAGCTGGGAGCTTTGCGATTTAGTGGCAGGGGAGGCTGCCCAGGTGATTGAAATCAGCAACAAAACACAGTTGGAGACAAGAAAAAGGAATAGTAGTTGCCTATGAAAGTTTTTCCCTTAAGATGTGATTCACAGCAAGTAGCTTGGGGACTGGCTATGGCAGTAGTAGCAGTGTGAGGTCTTCATGTATGCACTCACCATTTCAGTGAATGTGCAATAGTTAACCCTGCCTTCATGTATGCACTCACCATTTCAGTGAATGTGCAATAGTTAACCCTGCCTCATCCTTCAGAGAGAAAAGACAGGGAAGAAGGGACAAAGGAGAATCTGGAAGCTTCCCAACCCCTCTTTGTGAGAAAGGTGGTAAGAGAAACCAACAACAGAATTCTACAATATGGATGATATAGTTGGTGGTTGTTCGAACTCCTAAGAAACAGTGATTATCATTTTGCCACTGTGACTGAAATTAAAGCAGTGTTAGTGAGACAGAAGAGAAATTTAAACAGAGGCTTTTAAAATGCAGCCTTACAGAACCTAAAAACTAACATACACCTGGATTTCAAGAGCCAGTTCTGTCGGCTTGAGACTTTGATATTCTGATACACAGTACAAAGAATTTATTCAGCCTTTTGTTACCTGGGTAATAAACAGTTTGTAACCCTATTAAAAAAGATCAATCCATCAAATGTTTTCACTTATAGGGATACCACTGTTTATCTGTTCTGTTAATTTTATGAACAACTAAAATCAAGACTGGAGGCAGGCGGTAATTTTCCTGACAGGTGGCCACATTACACAGCATTTTCCCAGTTCCCCCCCCAAAATGCAAATGCAATCTGGAAGTATGTAGTTGCCAAAAGTATCTTCTTCTCTTTTTGTGTGTATACTGTTTCATTTTTCCTCACTTCAGATGGGAACTAAAATAACACATAGAGACACATTTGGGTGATGAAATTTTTACAACCTCTTCTTACATTTGAGGAATGTGCACGCTGAATCTATTTATTCCATGATTTTACATGGCATTTCTGTATGTGGCAACACATTAAACAAATGCCTATGTATGCATCAGAGTGCTCAAAACCTGGCTGTGAGAACAATTTCCATGTATGATATATATGCCATTCAATGGTTGCAATAGGCAATCTAAAACCTATTGATCAAGCCACAACAACAGTAAAGTATATGGGGAAAATAAGAGAAAGGATGTAGTTAACTTATCCTTAGTACATTACGTTGTTAGGTTGCTATTACAGCAGCACAATGCAAAAGGACAAGGGAATCAGTCCTGAATTCCTTATGATCTAGAAGACAACATGTAAGAGCACCATCAGAAACCTCCACACAAGCTTTCAGACTAAATGCCATTGAATTAAACAGCTTGTGGTTGAAGTGCCAGCCTGAAAATCAAAGGACCTATGCTCTTCAAGCATCTCATATTAAAGACTGTGTTAAATTATTTTAGTGCTTTAGCTTCCTCACATCAGTAAAACTGGGATAGCTCTATCAATATCCATTTTGATAATTTTGATGCTTGGTGATTAAAGGTCTCCCTAAGAAATACTGCTTTGTTCCCATTCCGTAGTGTTGCTTTTTGTAGTTTTAATTCATATTGGTATAGCTTTTAAAATACTGATCTAGAACTGTTCTACTTGCAAATCAGTTCAAACATGCAAATGCAAAATGGAAGTATTAAAACTGAATGAATTCTATCTTCCTTCATAGTAAAGGCTTCCCAGGAGTGTTTAAACTTCCTTTTTAAAGAAACTGATTGAGATCCATCAGAACTATATCATACCCTGCACTTTGCTTGGTGTTACACCCATAGGCATTGGCTAATAGGAGGGATTTTCTTAGTTGTAAAACTAAGAAGCTAAACCCTGGAAGCCTAAATTCACTTCAAGCAAAGACTGCGTTACCCACTACATGTGATGGAACCAAAATGGATGCCATTTTTCCTGAGAAAGGTAGGAGAAAGTTTTTACAATGGAGATTTTATAAGACCAGTAGCTGGGCTAACAGTCCAAACTTCCTTATGTAAAACCAGTTCTTAGTATAACTCCTTGCCCATTATCATAAAAAGCAAATATATGTTCTTGCTCAAACATTTTATTTTATTTTATTTTAATAAGGAGAATAAAACCTGAGGGAAAGTGCTGCCAGGCTTTGTGGAGGTGGAAAGTACAACATCCATCTGGAATAACCACATTCAGCTCAGAAGAGTTGCTCTAGATTTACACTATTGTCCAGAGTATTAAGAGAGATAAAGGTAAAAAAACCCCAAATGTGAAATGTTTGGATCACATTGGAAATGGCAAGCTTACAAAACAACAATAACTACAACAAAACCTGATGCATCTCCTGGGTTACCCAGGGCTACAGGAAGCAATCAAACAAGAATATTAAAAAATTTAATTATTTCTTTGATTCAGCTTCTAACAGAGTATATCGGCAAAGGTTCCTTTATGCACACTCCTTTTTGTGTGTGTATGTGTGTGTGTTAAGACTATTAAAGATGCAGGTATCAGAAATGTAGGTTCAGAAACTGGCAGCTAAAGTCCCAAGTAAATTACTAGTAGGTTTAAACAATATTTATGTCATGCTTTGGAAGGAGCATAGGAATGAAGCAGAATGGATGCTAGCAATGCCCACCCCCAAACTGCATGGTTAATAACACCTACTTCTAAAAGAGACTTGAGATTATCCAGAAAATTACAAAACAGCAAATCTTACACTGGCATCTTGCAAACACCTTTAAATTAAAATAGGAATATAAAAATAAAGAATTTAGTCTAAACATTATTCTCTGAAAAGGAACAATAATTCCTCCCAAAATATTCATATGATATTGATCTCTTGGCACTGCTTGGCCCTCTAAAAAGTCATGAAACTGGACAAAAACTTTCTCAGTTGTCAAAAGGCTACAGTAAGTCTCCTTGAACAGAAAAAAAAAATCCCAAATGAAGACATAGAATAAGAGGAAATACCTCCATTGATTAAAAATTATGGTAGAAAAAAAGGGTATGATTAACTGCCAATAAAAACCTGGATTCTAACGGGCTTCAAAAATTTCCAGTAGGATCTTCCAGTAACTGAAGAGCATTTAAAAAATGGATGGGAGATAAGGGAGCACAGTCCACTTTCAACAGTGATTTTGACATTCTGAAGACAGTGTTCCCAAAAGCAATGGCACTTATGGTGAAATCACAGTACCACAGTATACATCTGATAAAGTTTGCTCTATTTCTCAGTCTGTTAAAGACCTAAGGAGTTAAACATGTGACAAATTTACTTGGTTTAGCGAGTTTAGCAAGAATCTTTAAACAGACCAAAATAACTTGATGACAGAGCAAAATTACGGCTATGTGCAAAATTGACTAATTCAATACAATTTCCACTAGAAGAAAATATCACTTTAGTTGCTTATGCACATCAGGAGAATCCAAACTTCCAGCAGGAACTCTAGGAAGAGATGTGTGAATCTCTACAACTAACTCTATATGGAGTGTTGATGAATGCAATTGTTGCAACAAAAAAGCCCCATGAGAGATCCTGTATGCTCACGAGCTTCAAGCCGACATGGAGATTCACAGCTCAATTTCTCTTTAAAAGATAACTTTACAAGATTCTGCTGATAAAAATACCCTGCCTAAATTTCCAGAATCATGTCTGAAGAATGACTGCAATGAGCAGTGACAACAAGGCTCCAGGGCAGACGTACTATGATTATATAACCATAGATTGACTAGAACTAGAAAAAAAAAGCAAAAAAAAAGCACTGTTTCCACGGACAGTATAAAAATACTCACTTAAATAACACTTGATAATTTTGTCATTGGTCTTGTACTTGGTTGATGAACAAGAAATTTTCTAAATATGCATTTAAGAAAGTTGGTGAGATATGGGTTTTCCTGGTTTGTTTTTTTTTTAATGAAAGATGTTTGCACGAGTCTGCTCCTCCTAAAAGGTTCTGCTGACTTTTCAGGCAGTTTGAAAATACTTCCTATGAAATTCTCAAACTACCTAGTTTGGGGAGCTCCTTTTGCTCTCATCCAAGATCCTTAACTATTTCATAAGCAGCAACACGGGCAGATTAAACTTGATCTTCTATGTCTCTGATACCAGGCTTAACTTCATTCACAAAAGCCATTCACAGCCTCGTGGAATGCTGACAGACTTTCCCTTAT
The DNA here is from genome assembly GCA_013398855.1 of Mohoua ochrocephala. NCBI lineage: Eukaryota > Metazoa > Chordata > Aves > Passeriformes > Acanthizidae > Mohoua > Mohoua ochrocephala. The sequence continues at coordinate 11,466 of VZTA01011154.1, read as the reverse complement.
AATCATTACTGGAACTATAGGCAATATTGATTCATTCCAATCCTTACTAAGGAAAAAGAGAAGAAAGCAAAAATGAGAAATACTGAATAGAAGCTTGGATTCTAAAGGTATCTCTTGCATGCAGGATGATAACCAATTATAGTTTTAATTAGGAATGAAAAGCTGTTAATTAAAAGGCAAATAAACTGATGGTTTTAATAGATTTGGCTATTTCTAATTCAGATTTTGAGAGAGACTTTATACAATCTAGGGGTTTTGTTCTGAAATTCAGCTCATTTTACATAATTATTAACTCAGTATTAGCACTCATATTTTAAAATACATTTAAATACCTTTACAAGAAAATAAGTTGTGATTCCTACACTAGTGCAAAACTGACCCAAATCTTAAAGAATTATTTACTATATGATCACACTGAAGTGATAAAGGAATACTAAAGAATGTCAATTAAAGCCAAGAATTCACAAATATGATCACCTGCAAGAGTTAAATTTGTATGTGCAACCTTGATTTGTATTCCATTCTGTGTTAGTTAAGATCCTGATGCCAACATCATATCAGAGTCCAGAAGTGCAATATATTTATCCTGGGTTGAAGGCCTAAAACAAAAGGTAACAGCCATTGCCTCTTTTTTGCCAGTGTACAGACCTGGTAAAACCAGGAGAAGATGATCACACAGGTGATGTTCTAAACATGGGGAAATACCAGAAGCAAGGACAGATAACATAACCCTACTTAACTACTGATTCCTTATCTTTGCAAACTCAGAGATATGTTTATACAGGTCGATAGCATGAACCTCATCTAGTGGTGCTTAGAGACAAACCAGTAGCCAGACAATGATTAGGCCCCAGTGGAAGTTTTGTTTCTGGATAGCAAAGATAACACCGAGCACACAGAATGTGACATTCTTTCTGACTGTCTCCACCATCCACAAGTTTCACCTGTCCTGTTAGAAACTGCACCACATTAGCAGAAATTGCTGGACTTTTCAGTTGCCAACACCCAGGATCCTGTTCTAAACTAGGGAAGTAGAAGAAATCTTTATTCAGCAGCAGCAGTTTCGGTGGCTTTTGCGCAGACGAATAAATTTAGCTGTACTTGATGCCCCTCTAGGGACAACAGAAAAATTTTCAGTCCCTGTAACCAGTTTGAAACATGCCGGGGAACCAGAGCAGACACTTTGATTGCTGTACTTCGGGAGCATGCAACCAACTTGACTGTTTCATGAAACTACCAAAATTTTCTTTTTCTCCTCATGATATAACATCAGTCTCACAGGAGAGGAGACAGGAAAGCAACTACAGAGAAACGCAGTAGTTTGAAAAAGCAGTATTTCATTCTTTCATCCTCATTTCTGTAAGTGTAATGTCTGTGCCTCTTCCTTTCTCTACAGCTCACAGCATGGCAAAGTAGACAAGGACCCTGACACAGCTCTTCCTTGTCAGGCCCAAAAGTGTAAGGTTGGTGAAGAATCCTGACAAGAGCAAAGCTGGAGAAGTGCGAGGACAGAACTGATGCAGGACTAATGAAAAGTGAATTAACTGAACGTGCAGACCTAATTGTACCTAATTGTTCATTTTTTTATGAACTCTATGTTTCAGAGTTCCTTTGGTTAGGGTATGAATGTACAAGGAAAAGAATTCACTCTTAATATAATGCCTCTTAGTATCTTTTCTGTGAAGCCCTAGAAAGGGTTATGGCTAGCTAGACTAGGCAAGCCCTGGCACCGGTTAGCTAAAATAGACAAGTAAGGTACAACATTCTACCTGCCTGCTCAGAATTACATTACCTAGTGGATTTCAAGTCAGAAGAGAACCTTTCCTCTGAAGAAACTATCAAGGACTCAGTGTTTTTCTGTCCTCTCTTGTAGCAGAAGATTTAGTCTACTTCTAGGAATATGTAGCAGGTAGCATTCTATAAATTCCTTTAAAATAGTTAAACAACTGGAAAATACCTCATCTTTAAGTTGTTCAGCAGCCATGAAAATTACACTGTTTTCTTATTGCATTTATTGATCTCCCAGTGATTTAATTTACTCTTAAAAAACTGAAAGCTTCTTTGCTGTAGTAAAACTGTCAGCCTAATGAAGTGATTCTTGTACTTTCAAGTCCAAAATAGTGATCTATCAATTAAAACCTGAGAGAACCTATTAAATGAACTAGGTTTTCATTAGTATTTCCTTTCATTTGAGAGTTGCAGTGCTAGAGAGATCCTAAGCTACAAAATTCAGGAGCATAGGAGAAGACATTCTTAGGGATGATTTTCACAGGAGAATTTGCTTCTCCTCTTGTTTCAGAAAAGATTGGAGTTTCTAGTTTTGTTTCCTTATCACCTGGGACATCCTACTTGAGGAAGTTGACTTGAGCTTGAAAAACTTATGGTCTGGATGATGGTTTTAATTTAGGTAAGTCATCTTTTAACTAATTTAAATTAAGGTTTAAATTTTGTCTTAATACAAAATTGTCGTTTTATTGAGAAATACACGTTTGAGGATGGTTATTCATTCACTTTATACAAACCACACACTGTGGAGGCATGATTAAAACACACCTGATAATTCACAGATGCTTTTAACAGAGCTCATCACTCTGTTGTGAATGCATTTAAGGATTTCTTTTGTCTGTTGTTCTGGAAAATATAACTGTGGTATTCTTAATCTTAAAAGAATTTTAAAAGCATGCATTACATTTATTAAATGTAATGACTTCTTGACACTGGTAGATACTTCACCACTTTACAGCTACAAACAGTAGGAATCAAGTTAAAAGCTCCTTTTATTAAAGGCCAAAGGACTTGAAAAGGCAAGTCTCAGCTCTTGCTAAAGATGAAAACTTTTCTCTCAAAAAAATCCATGTAACCAGTTCTAAATCTGTAGGTGCCTCTATCCGCCAGACACCTTATTGTATGAATGAAAAGGTGTACTTATCAAGCATGGAAAAGCTTCCCCATTAACAGTGCAACATTTTTTGTGTCTCAAAATAATGAGGAACAGAAAAGGACCGGTTATTCTGCTTAAAATAAAAGTGCTGTAAGCACAGTGTCCTGACCACACCCGAAATGGAACTACAGTAACACTTCACTCGATCAGTTCAGGAGGACAGGATGTGGGGGTTTGAAGGAGAAGGGAGTACTCCTCAATTAAGAGAGATGGAAGAAGAAATCATGGCTAGCAGGTTTTCACCTAGGATGGAGAGGTCTCAGGTTCCAGCCCCTGCAATAACCTGTGTATGCTATCCAATGATCTGTTTAAATAAAATAAATGAATTTACCAAAGACAATGAGCTATGAGTGCAGACAGGCAGCCCTGAATTTAAGTGCTACTCTGAAATCACCAAATCTATCGGGTACCATTTGATCTTCCGGTATAAACTAATATTTTATGAATAACTTCTGTGAAACAAACATATGAAGCTATTATGAAACAGATATTCCATCTGTCTTGCTAAGATAACATGATCTACAAAAATGAGAACAACTTCACGTGTTATAACTATTGCATCTAGTCACTGTTCCAAGTAAAATTTATGATCTGTCTTTGAGCACAGACTGGAATGCAAGACTCCTATTTTAAATTATGTGACTAAATCATTATCCTATACAGACTGGGTTACACTTGCTTTTCCTTAAAAATGTGCAACACTTTAACGTGAAAAACACCTCACAGGTACATATGGTCTGGTAGGAAAAACGTTGTGTGTAACGGCATGCATAGGTTTAAACATTCTGCTAAGAAAACTGAACTGACAGTCCCCCATCTCAAGTCAGTATAACCACAGTACGAGTCAGTGGATGAGCACAAAATCTCAGAAGTAGCACCCACTACTGCAGTTCATGTTCAGTCTGACCTTGCACACTTGCTCTGAGAAGGTCTGCCAGACCCTAATCCTGTAACGGAGGTTGCTGGAGAAGATTCATCACTCATATTAGTGTTCTACCATGAGACGAAATAACTTTTAACTTAATTTTTATATATAAGAGACTGTATTCTTGGGTTTCAAAATGATGCCGCTCTCATGAGTTTTGCCAGTTAGATAAAATGAACTGGTACTAAAACGATGCAAATAATCTACTAAATAGAATGGATGATGTCTGCAGAAGGAATACGAGACACTTCCCCTAACCAAATCACAAATTTTAAATCCACTTCTTCAACAGATAAAGTATGGATGCATTGTATTAGCCTCTCCTTAGTTCTAAGCATTTAGCTTAAAGTGGAATTTCTCAAAATCTACAAATTAAGATTAATAAAACTGCTGTAAAAAAGAAAGCACTATTGTTATAATCTAATGGGAAATGAGACACACATCTATCCACACCTGAAATGGAGAAATTATTTGCAAATGTGAACCTCTATGTTGCAAATAATTAGGAAAAAACATAAATATCTTAAAAGCCTAAGTTGGTACGTTCTAATTATAAGTTTCCAAGAGAATATTGACTAAAGTCATTCATGTGCATGCCTACTACATGAATGTACTCAAATGTATTCTTCTACCACACATCTCATATTGATTCATCTCATAATGAAGGCACGGTGCATTTGAAATCAGTGTGTCTCAGATCAGACCACATAATTCAGTCAATCCTTATTTATTTACTGAAGCAACAGAAATATGTAAATATGTCATAGAGCTATCAATTCTGCATTGCAGAAAATACAGCTAAATAACCAAACAGAAAGTCAAACTCCTCTAAAAGTCACAGCATTTAAAATGCACGTGCTGTAGCTGCTTAAAATGAAGTGTATTCGGTGACTGGGGCTTTGTTGGAGCAACCACACAAAAAACCCAAAGAGAAATCAACTATTGTCCTAAAGAATCATATTCCAATATTTCTTTCTTATGCTATCTGTGAGCATTTTTAGGGTTAATGTTGAATATCAATCCGTAAACATACCTAGAGATATGCTAATATTTATTCAATAAAACAAAAAAATCTCAGAAATTGATTACTGGAAAGCCCAGTTATTGTCAGTAATTAGATCACGAAACCCTTTTTGTGCTCAAATCATCAGTTTTACATGAAGGCATGTTGAGATCACTGGATTTCCACTCATCATTGTCTGAAAACCACAACTGTTCAAACGAGCAGCACTGCAGACTTTTTGAAAAGTGTGCTATATCTGGCTGGAATGGAACTGATTTCTACATGGAACCCTGCAGGGCGATGGGTTTTGGATAGGAGACTAAAACAGTCTTGATGAAACACCAGAGTATCTCCTTCATAACAGCACTGAAGAGAAGCATACTCACAGAATTTCTGGGTCACTTCCCCTCCCTGTGTTCTCTCTGGATGAAGAGACTGATGCCACACTTACATTTTTAATGCCCTCTAAGACTTGGCTACTTCAGTTATTCATTTTCTGATAGCTCCTGATCCACAATCTCTTTTGGACAAACTTGGTTTCTCCCATGATGCTCTTTTTTTAATTCTACCTTTTGTACTCCTGTGTGGCTTTGAATGCTGCAGCTGAAGCACCTGGGAAACCTCTTGGTTCTTGACTTGAACAGTTTCCTTAGAAGAATATGTTATTCAGAGACTGCTTTGCACAGGTCAATGAAAGATGGAGACTGAAAGAATATTGCTTGCTTAATGCCACTAAGAAAAAACAGGTCAGGGCTGAGGAATAGAAATCTAAGAACTGTAAGAACTGGAGTGAAACTAGGTCAGTTAGGGAAAGCGGAAGTGAGCTGACCATGGATGAGGGAAGAGAACTTCTTCAAGAAAACCCTTCCCTCCCCCTCTCCTGAATGAGATCATAGTCTCCATTTTGTTCATCTCTGCATTTCCTGGACCTCGGGAAAAACTGTGCTTTTATCCTACACCTATACTTGAGGCTGAGTCTGAAATAGTGTGACTGTGTCTGTCCCATCTCCTACTGAACCACTCATCGCATGGTTCATGTTCCTTGCTGCTGAAGATCCTCATAGGTGGATCTCTTTGGTTCCAGAAACTTCTTCTCCTTAGGTATTCCCAGTGCAAAGACAATTATTCAGTCACTGTAGCCTTTCTACCTCTCAATGGCCATTCAATCCACCACAGTTCCCTTTCACCCCTGGTCTCCCTCCATTAACAACATGTGCAAGAAAGGCACCTCACTTCAAGAACTCATCAAGAATTTAAATTGAATGAGCGCCTCTAGCTAGACAAAAATAGGTCTCCTTCCACAACACTAAAATGCTCCCTCTGTATGTGTCTGTGTGCTTTGGGTTTTTCTTTTTGCTAAATATTAGCTTTCCTGAGTTATATGGAGAAATATCAGTTCCCTCTACCATCAAGAGTATCTGCCAGATAAAAGCAAAAGAAGAAAGAGTCAAAATAACTAAGTGTGTAGTATGACTACAAATTTCTGTGGTTTAAGGATGTCTGCCAAATTTAGGTCATGGGTATTTGTCTAAAAAAGATAATTAGCAGACTGGAAAGGAGGGCAAATTGATGGCATTATCTCCTATGCATGTCAACACTTCTGTCGATGACAAAGTTTGGAACAAAAAAGGTAGAGAAAGCTCTAAAGCTGACACAAGGTCTAATTAAGACACATCACTTCTTTGAAATAGTTGACTACCACCAGTAGTCATAATTTCAATATCAGAGTAAGTTGCGGGGTTTTTTTATTATACTCAAAAAAAAAAAAAATCTTGTAACAGGCATCCAGAAAGCATTTTTTCAGATAGTGTTCATAAATGCAGTCATCAGCTCCAATTAAAATGCTGCCAATCATCCACCTGTATGCCAGTTTTACGTGCATCTCCAAATATATGAAAATCTATATTTTCTCAGTAGATTTGTTTGCAGATGTCAGATTCCATTTTTATCTCCTGGATAAACAGCAATTGAAAGTGAGGGAAGTCCAGTACATTTAACTGTAACATATTCTATCTGCTTACTTAAAAAGCATGGAAGAGGCTTGGGAAACAAATGGACCCAAATTTATGCATGTATGCACAAACCTAATATGTATTTTTTTTATATATATACATATATATATATGAATGCACACGTAACCAGATGCATAGCAGTCTTAATACAGAAAAAATTCTCCAAACTCTGGTTCTGTCAGATTTAGTAATACAGGTAAATTTGATTATTTTGGTATCTTTTACAGTCATTTTTTATTCTCGTAGATTGACAATACATTCATTTCTGTAATAACCTATTTAGGTATCTATACACATAAAAATACATATTTGTATGTTGATTTCCAGGGGAATTTTCAAAAGAACTTATGCCAGGAATACTGACTCTCAGTGAAGTTTGTATTCCTGAATAGCTCCAGTTCTCTAGAAAAATCTCAAATTTATTGTACAATGAGATAAAAGACGAAATGTATCAATGATTCCTCCAAGTCAAACAACAGAACTTTGGGTTTATGATCTTGTCTGTGCTACCCCCATTCCATCTGCCCAATAAATCACACAGAGTAAACAGCAGAGAACACAGTCGGCTTATTTTAAGGATAAAGAACTACTGAAACCTTGTTTAGATTAAAAGAAAGCAGTTCCAGGGAGAGTAAATCTGTCACAATTTATATTTAGCTTTTATTCCACCCTTCTCACAGACCAAAACCTCAAGTTATATTCTCCTCTTTTCTTTTAAAGTACATCCAACCTGATGTCAAACATTCTGTACCACATTTCCTTTAGCTACTGTAAAATTCCATGCCTACTCAGAACTCTGCCAGCAATGATTTAATTAGTGCTATTTATTTTCTTTGCCGGATTTTCTTTTTTCTAGAGTGCACAAACAGCCTCAGTTTTACCTCCCAGCAATACAGTCTCTCTGTGTACATCAGCTGCTGAGGATCCATGACGTTCAACAGTGCTATCTTGGGTTTAGATTTCACCTTCCCCTTTACTTGGCACAGTAACTGGAATCAAAGATACATTTACTGGCTGTTTCACAGAAAGAGACAAGATAATCTTATAAAATCACTTAGGTTGGAAAAGCCTCCAAGACCATCGAGTCTAACCACTAACCCAGCACTAAAATGTCCACCACTGAACCATATCCCTAAGTGCCACCTCTACATGACTTTTGAACACCTCCAGGGATGGTGACTCCACCACTTCCCTGAGCAGCCTGTTCCAGGGTTTGATAACCCTTTCAGTGAAATACCTTTCCTAAGATCCAATCTGAACTTCCCCTGGCACAATCTAAGGCCATTTTCTCTTGTCCTTTCAGGTACCTGAGAGAGTGATAAGGTCCGCCCTAAGCCTCCTTTTCTCAAGGCTAAACACCTCCAGCTCCCTCAGCTGCTCCTCGTAGGACTTGTGCTCCAGACCCTTCACCAGCTCCATTGCCCTTCTCTGGACACACTTCAGCACCTCCATGTCTTTCTTTTAGAAAGGGGCCTAGAACTGGACACAGGATTCGAGGTGTGGCCTCACCAGTGCTGAGTACCAGGGGACAGTCACTGCCCTGATCCTGCTGGCCACACTGTTGCTGACACAGGCCAGGATGCCATTGGCCTTTTTGAAGCCGTGTTTGTTTTTCCACAAAACATACCTGTTAAAATAAGTGTTGCTGTACCTCATCTGACATTCAAAAATCACTCTTGCTATTAAAGCATTGGAAGAAACACATTAAACAGGTCAGAAAAAGTTGTTCCCGATATGATTCTAAAGCAGAATCTCTCTTGAGCAGAACCTGTAGAATTTTTGTGATTTGCAAATGGCTTTACATGAAGATTTTTTTAAACCTAAGTAAAAGAGATGCTATCTTCCATACCATTCAAAATTGAAAGACTATTTCTGCATTTTGTAGCAAATTTCATAGACAGCTGCAATCTGCCACACCTGGATTTATCAGATGCAATTTCATGCACTAAGACAAGTCCATTTAATAACCTGCTCCTTAGGGCCAAAATTTTGTTTCTCCCCCATTTCCCTCTCTGTCCAGTCCCAACTGCACTCCTTCCACTTTCTTTATGCATCATTCTGACAAACACTGGAGGTAAGCACCAAATGAATCAGTTTGCTAATCTGGCAGAAAAAGTAGCACAGCAAAAGAGCTGGTATTTTGCCAGGTTAGTGCATCGGATGGCTCACAGTAATGTATCTGACAAGCACCAGAACTGGAGCAAAGGAAGTGTCAGGAGCGTTGCAGCTAAGCCAGAGGAGGGGACAGAGCAATGCTTCCACTGTCATGTGTTAGTGAGTCAGAACAATGTTTTGCTTGCCTAGGTATAAAATGGCCACTGTATTTTCTGATAACATGGCTAACAAGCAGCTATGCCTACTGGAAAAGCCTTGCATGGGTTGCAGACAGCAAGCAACTAACAGTGAGAATGGAGATTCGCATGTCCCACAACCTGCATCCCTGACAATATGGAGCCTGAAAGTCTAAAGAATATGTATTAGTAACAACAGCAGACCACACTATAACACATACAAAAACATATTACTAATTCAAGCCTGCTTGATGGTAAATAATATTTTCAGTGGTGTGGAGGCCATTCTGGACCCAGTAGGTTGTTTTCTCTGCCCTGGATTTAAGACAAACTTCCTCTCATTTCATAATAAGCAAAGATGGTAATAGCTAGAGAAGAGGTTTTTTTCAGAATTTCTCACTGCAATTGACCACTAAATAATCAGCAGTTTGATTTAAAAAAAAAAGTAGATGTTGTATTCTTTATGTTTGAAGTAGAGAGCTGTAATGGCTAAGCACAGCACTGATACAATAAAAGAACTCCAAAGGCAAGGACTCAGTGACTCCAAAAAGTATTTATAATGAATTCTAACAAGCATTTGTCAGCTGAATAAATGACAATATAGAAATATGCATCCTGAAATCTGAGCACAGCATGCCACTTCTTCAGATCTGTTACTGGAATAATCGTTGTTAACAACACTGATTTTAATCTCGTTATTCAGACTGAGAATGTGACAAACCCCCAGACATCCCTTTTTCCTCTGAAATCAAGAAGAGACTTAAGTCTGACCAAGTATCTTAATTTCTCACCTCCTTGTATGATGATACAGAACCTTCTCTGACAGCAACCAGAGACTGCACACGTGGTTTTATTGCGTGCAGTGTCAGAAGCTTCTCCAGACTGGGACTAGAGAAGAAGGATATGGAGACAATAAGAAAAGGAATTCAATTTCATAGCCCCTCTTCAACTGAATGTGTTTTCCTGAAGCAAGGATATTCGAGCTAGAGTGGTATCAAGCAATGATCTGAGCAATGATCAAAGGTATGGGAGCTGGGAACAGGCTTCAAACAGGAAAAAAAGACCTCAAAGGGAAAATTAGCTTTGCCGTGTTTAGGACAAAGGAGACGGATGACCAGATGCCATAGCAACTGTTTCAGGAGCGGGGTTTTGGCCCTTTATTTGAAGATTTTGTTGGTAAGAGGAAGGTACTCCTTCATCAATGATTTGCAGTGCAGTCTGATTCTGTGGGCTGCACCTGTTAGGATCCAGTACCCAGCAATCATCACTGTAGGTAAAGGCTACAGTTGTCTGAAATTCCTTGGGAAACCCACAGAGGCTGCTGGGATCAGCAGAGCACAGCAACAGCAATTCCCAGCACTACAGAAGCTGAAGCAGCTGCATCTAAGCACCCCAAAAAGAAATCTAGAAGACAAATTGACTGCTGTACCAAAATGAACTTTCATTTATCTCTGCATTCTAATGGCAGTTTATGAATAATGCGCTCTATTTCAGGACAGTTTAACGTAGTCAGCTTCAGTACCGCTGCTGGATCGTGCAGAACGACCACCTGAAGGCCTGATGTTAGACATTAATTCACACCACAGAAGTACACGCTGCCTTTTCTTTTTTTTTAAAAACAGCTTGTCTTTTGAGACCTGTTAACTTGTGACCAGTAGGAATTCCAATACTTTGAGAATCTTTTAGAAAGACAAGGAAGCAACAATACCATTATGCAACCTGGACTCATCACAGGAAAACTTGTTCTACATCATTACACGAATACTAAACATAAATTCAGTCTTCCCATCCCTTTGTGTTCCCTAACCAAGAGAGTTCGATGCAAACCAGGTCCCTTTGCTGCCACCAGTAAACAAACAAATAAACAACTGGGTGAACTTCTCTGATGGCAGACAAGCAGTCTGTCCTTTCACTCCATCAACAGTACTGTTTAGAAACACCAACCAAACACAGCGTGATTCCCTTTTTGTTACCTGGCATACTCGTGGCAGAACGAAAT
>VZTA01011143.1:0-50492 GCA_013398855.1 Mohoua ochrocephala | reverse complement strand
CTAGTCTCTGTGTTTTAAGTGGCTGCTTAAGGCATCAGTGGTACCTGCGCTGTTGTATGGGATCCCTATCCCGTTCCCACTGTTACCTCAGGGCCTTCTCCTCCCTCAGTGAGAGATGGAAAATAGTCCTGTAGCAGCAGCAGTACAGGCTCGTGCCCGACTTTTGTATTTCCGTCTGGAAATCTCAGAGTGCCTCACCAGGGTCACCCTTACAGGTCAAACCTAGATTTAACTGGCAGCAAAACCCCAGTTCTGCCTTTCTCTTGGTTTTATGATTGATGATGTTTATTTAATTTTTTGTGTATTGCTGGCCTGGAATTGGATTGCAGTACAGTATAAGCACAGCTCTTCATGGATATAGCACTAAAGGGACTTAAACCCACTCAGTATTTATTTTCAACTACTGCAACTTTTTAAATTAGCGCAAATGGAGTAAAAAAATAGTAAAATTAGTTTTCTAGGCCTGTATCTTTACACTGAGGTGAAATAAACTGTGGCTAGATAGAGAAGTCCAAATTCAGATTTCCCCCAAAGCACAGAGAAAGCAGAGGTGTGAGACAAGTGAGAGGCAGCAGGTGCAGTGTTGTAGATTCCTGCCTATGCTGGGGAAGCTGCTGCTGCAGAAGACCCGTCTGAGTTGGAGGCAGAGGTGCGATGGCAGCGGGAACTCGAACCCAGATTCTGGCAGAGGTTGCTGCTCAGATCACAACGGCTGGGATGTGCTCTGGTTCCCGGACTGCATGCTCGCGATGTTTTTGTCGCTGGAGCTGGCTGGTTTAAAGCTGGCGTGGGTGTATTTCCAGTCACTACAACGCTCCCTTCCTGCTTCTCTGCAGACAAATGCACGTGTGCGCACACGCACACACTGCACTCATACCCAGGCAGAGCTGGGATTCACCCACCCCTGCCCGCAGCCACTGCTCTTTGGTTTTGCTAACAGCAATGCACATGCAGGCTGAGGAGTCATGCCCCTGCTGCCTCTCACACCCAGCCTGATCTTACAATGCAGGAAGATTTATCTACACAATATGGAGTGTATTATTTAAAACCTTCCTTGTAGTAAAAGTCATCACAGAACTCATTCAGACGCAAGTCTACACTGAAATCAGTTGTAGGTTTGGTGGTCTCTTGCCTTTAATCATTTGTTACAGAGCAGAATTAGTGCAAGATGCTACTTCTTCATTTTGTTTTATTGTTTGGGTTTTTTGGTTTGTTTTTCTTTTTAGTACACATCTGCATGGAGAGGTGCCTTTCTCTCTCAGTTCCTCTCCAGTCTGCTTGTCTCCGAGTACTACACGGCAGTAAATAAGTGTCTGTTGTTCAGATATTATTCACCTTTCCCTTTTGTTCTAGCCAATTTTGTTGCTACTGTGTGAGAAAACAACTCAAGAGATAGGGTTATAATGTTCATTTCTAAGAGCCGTAGTTAAGTGTTACATTTGTACTTTTGACTTGTTATCTTCTATTGCATAATAAAAAGTGAAGAAGCTAAGTACTTTGTTATATGAGTAGAAAATACTTGTGCCCACAATTTAACCCTTCAAACAATATATAGGAATCAAAGCATAATACGTGGAGTTTTTCAAATTATTGAGGGCATTATAGTACAATTGTAGTACATTGTAGTACTTTCCATAGTTCTACAATCTCAGCAAGCTGATTGTGAAATATACCTTACTGCTTTTATACTTTTAACTGACTTTTCTTTACACAATGATTTATGGAAGCATAACATGCTCAGCCTGATCATAAATTAGGCAGCATAACTTTAATAGAAACCATGAAGAGGCTTGAGTCTCCAACTGAATGTTCTCGCTCTATGTGCCAATACATACTTTAATGTGTTAAAAATTACTTTAATTGAGCAGACATTATTAGTGAGCATCTTACGGCCACTGAAGGCATTTTCTTCCTTGTTGTCTCCTTAAAAATCTCAGTTAAATTATGCAGAAAAAATTACATCCTAGCCCATTGCATAAATTCTGAAGAAATAATTAGGGAGTCAAAAGAAATATTCCTGTTGAGAACAGAAAGGGTCATGGCTGTTTTTAGTGTAAAATATCTTCTTCTTTACTGGGGAAATCTGGGGGAAAACATAGAAAGCATTTTTTGAACTTCGATCCCGTTGGTACATTGTGTACAACTTTAACACAACTCATCAGTAATTACCTATTTACCATTTAAACCATGACAAAAGTATCTTAAAATTTCTTTTGTGCTCTTATCATTTTTTAAGGAGCACATTTATACACAAATTGCTTGGCATCTCTGTATCAAGGCTTTGATCTCCTCCACTATCAATTGTTGGCTCAGGTACAAGAGACTGTAAAATATACAAAGCTGTCTGCTCTAGACTCCAGTTGAAATAAAAAAAGGAGTCTGTTTATACACAGCCACTCATTAGCTAAGTCAGTCAATATTTACATGTTACAAATATAATGCCTTCTTTGTTAGATAAATTATTTAATTCAACCTCTATGAAACTTCCTTTCAAGAGACTAACATTTGCAAATAAATAACTTTTTAGTTCCTTAATTATAATTGTAAGCTGAATACCATCCTTTTCTTCCTTTCTTTTTTGATCCCAACTACTAGGACAGCTTTGATAAAACATTAAAGTGTGTTTTACAAATACATAAAGCCATTTATGATGTGTTGCCATACAATGTGGTTTTTTTTGAAAATGTCATCAAAGTGGACAAACAGCTCTTGTGTGGCGTTACATATGTTTTCCAAGTTTGCTGTTAATGCTGTATGCTATAGACTTCGTATACCGTCATCCAAGAATTAAAGTTTAAGCTTAAAGGACTTGGCAGTTGCCAGCACCCCTGGCAGGTGTCATGCTGATGGAAATGCGTGTTGATGCATTAGATGACGTGTGCCTGTTGGTGACTTGTTTCTTGATTAATGCTTTCCGACAAATCGGAGCTAGAAGCAGCAGCACCTTTCTCCATTTGTGCCTCCTAGGACTTTCTCTTGTTCTCCACAGAGCTCTGTGTCTTCTTATTATTTTAGTACTTGAAATGACACATAAATGTCACGATTGCAGATGGTTGTGACAATAAACAAAACAGTAGCAGCATTTCACAGGAAGAACAGGGAATGAGGGGGAAATGTTTTCTGATCTTATGTGCATACAAGAAAACACAGACACGTTCATGTGTTTCCAGATACAGAGCGTGTTAAATCCTGAGCTCTAGTTAGATGTCTAAAAAAATAATGTGTGTTTGGGGCCTCGGAGTTTTTTTTGCACTAGGGTAAATTCAGAGTGCTTTCAGCATGTCAGCGTGTGACTTTCAGAATCCTTTTTTTTTCCTTTTGTATATGCACATAAAGAAAAATATTTTCTTTATATTAAGTATTTCTAGAAATTTTTTTTTATAGCCCTGTCATCCTTGTAACATTTCTGTGGTGAATTATGTTAGGGACATTTTTGTGTAAGTGTTTCAAGACGTTTCAGAGATGTAAGAATGCACGTGACATTATTTGCAGATGTCACCTCTGACAGTTTTAGAATTTTTATGTGTTTCTTCAGTGGCTCTAGTAATGACTGTTATCTTCAGTATTATTATACCAAATAGTTGACTGTATATAGCCATTATTTCCTTAGTGAAAGTCCTTAGCACTATGACACTAAAGCTATGTATGTCCTAAATGGATAAATGAAGAGTGTTTTGTGTGGGGAATGCAGACACAGGTTAGGTTTCCCAATGCAAACAGGCATACTCTACAGAGAAGAGTAGAACATAAAGCAGTGGTTTTCATTTTGTACTCCTTAAAAAGGGAGAAAAAAAATACTGTTGGTCTTGCCTCACCCTGAATCTTCTGTTTGTGGATATTCCTAGAAATTCCGCTGTTGCCAGTGATTGACACTTGAAAGATTTATGACCCACCAGCTTTTCATTTGCTTTGGTAATTCATCCAGTTACTGATACAGAAGCCCATACTGATATAGTAGAACCACATAAAATTAAACATTTGTAGGTGAATTGTTAGAAGAAGGGATGTGCCCAAAAGAGCATGGTCCAATTGACTCAGTGTGCTGCTAAGACATCTGAGGGACTGGGGCAAAACTCCCTCACAAAAGTTTGCTGGCTCCTAACAAGCTGAAGGAATCACTCGTGTGCCCTGTAGACACAGTGAGTCCTAGAGGCTTGGTCGCCTGGGGGTCATGTCCCTGGTCTGGGTCACCCTTCACCAGCCTGCTGTCACCTCTCAGAACCCAGGCACAGCCACTGCATGGCTGTGGTTAAAGGATCTTCGCTTGCTACTCAGCTTGGAAGGGTGAAGGGGTTTTAGGAGACCAAATGAAATAGAATAAGCAAAAAAACCTAGTGTGTAGTGAGGAGAAAGGAGGGAAGGTGGAAGGGATGGGAGAAAAGAGGATTTTTTTTGAGGCTGTCTGTAAATCCGCAGTAATTTGGTGTTTGAGACTTCTCTCCTATGAAGATTGTTGCTTGAAAAAAGAAGGATCCAAACTTTGTGTTGGTGTGAGTGGTTACCCCTCTCACCGGAGCGCACAGCATTCCCCAGGGCAGATCACAACACTGTGAGCAGCTCACCCCCCACCCGCGTGGGCAGAGGTCCTTCTCAAGCACCTGAAATGCTCCCCTTCTCTTTTTTCCCTTTGTGGATACCTACTACTAATATTTGATTTGTGTCCAGCCTCGGTGTTGAGTGAGCCTCCCGGAGGCTGAGTGCGGGAAGCCTGAGGCAGCACGGGGAACCAAACCGGGACATTCCTCTCGCCACTTGAGAGGTCGGAGTGGTGGAGCTGACTCATACCTTGTAGCCGTCAGGCTCCTGGGGGCTGGTGATATTCTGGAGCCTGGGT
This sequence comes from Mohoua ochrocephala, assembly GCA_013398855.1. Lineage (NCBI taxonomy): Eukaryota > Metazoa > Chordata > Aves > Passeriformes > Acanthizidae > Mohoua > Mohoua ochrocephala. The sequence continues at coordinate 45,658 of VZTA01011143.1, read as the reverse complement.
ACTTGATTTTAAAGTGGGAGAGAGCTGCAAGATCCTCTCTTCACACAGCATTTCCTTCTTGAAGTGGTGTTAGTGTTGGCTCTAAAGAAAGCACGTTCTCATACTAAAGATTACACTAAACCCTAATATGTATTATTTATAGGGTAGCTTCCAGGAAATATTTCCTAATCTGAAGAAAAAGATTGTGCCTTTTTTAGTCATATTTGACTACTGTGAAATGATTTCTTATTTTTAGCATGAAAGCGATCTTTTGTGTTCTTGCTCCTTCTGCCTTAAAAATATGGAAGTACGAGCTTAAGGTGTATAGTGAAAGAAAACAAAGTGATCCATTGAGGTTTTTACCTTAATGATCCTGTGTGATTCAGACCTGTTCTACATGATGAAATGTAATAAAGTCCTTTACATTTTTAATGTGAAAAAAATGTAATTATATTTCATGCATTAGAACTAGCTGGAAAGTTTGGGTTATTTCTCGCTACCCATATGTACCACATACAGTCTGTACTTTTAATTTGTGTGGACATTATATCAGAGAATCTCCCCGTGCTACCCCAGTTAATCCCATAAAATGTTAATGTAATCCCTTCACAAATATGTGAATGCAGTACTACTATGGGTCTGGCAAATAATAAACAATATGTATCTTATCCTGGGCTTTCCTTCGTGTAATTCTCAGCAATAATTTAGTCCTTGTCTTCAACTCTGAAGGATTTAAATGGAATGACCTTAATTCTGGTTTTGTTTGCTCTCTATCTACTAAGCAGCTGCAGTGAAGATGAAGACAAACAGTAGATTAACAGTGGTACCTTTTATAAGGCTGATTAGTCTTAAAATATGCTCAGTGGAAACAAAAAAGCATAAAATGAGGTCTGAGAGGTTTTTACTCTTTTCATTGAAACTGCTGCATTTCTTTCAGTAAGTCACAGATACTGACTTTTCAATCAAATATTTTCTTGGAGAGCAGTTGTTTTTGCCAGCACAGCCTGTATAATATTTCAGAAGTGCAAGGTACGTACTTCTAAAATAATTCTACCTTATTTATTTTTCTGGTTCAGATGAGAACTTTGTGGGGAGTTAATTAAAAATGTTTACTGGTATTTCATATCATCTGTTTTTCAGTGATTATACATATAATCAGCTGTTAAAACCAACACTAGAACTGATATGGGTGATAGCTGTAATGGGTGCAGCTGGCATTCCTGCAATTTATAAGCACTTTGCAGAAACACATTTTTAACAGGTACAAAGTGTGTAAGAGAGAAGTGGCTGGAGACAATGGGTGAACAGCGTGGTTTATGGCGTGGCTTAACAGCACCTGACAACACTCTGCAAATTTTAGGACTGGATGTGGGAAACAGTTTACCCGTCAGTCGACAAGGCAAAGTGTGCTTACCTGAGCTGGTGTCTGTTAAAACCACTGCCTGATAAAATAATATCTTGAATGGGATTTCTTGTATTACACCTGCCTCCCCCGAAAGGCTGCAGACACATGGTCTGCTCCCTTTACTCCTTACTGAAGCGGAGGGGGAGAAAGCTTGCTGATTTAGCCATCTTGCTAAATCACCCACATCCCCTTCCTGAAGCACCTAGACATTCCTTAGATGTCTCCTATCAAAATCCTGCCCCAGCCTGACCCTGCTTATCAAGCGCTTGTTGTTCTTTCAGAGATTTGAAAGGATTACAGCAGATTAGCTAACACAGCTCCTTCCCTTACATTGTTTTGTGTGACAGTCAGTTCTATAATAAAAATAAAATAGAAATTTTAAAGCATGTTTTAAGAGTGAGCATACTGCTAATATGCTGAATCTTAAGTTTTGGTACAGTTAAATTGAATTTTGCATTTTTTAAATCAGTGTTTATCAGCAGCTAGCTATTTATTCCCCCATTTTTTTCTAGATTTTTTTAGTTATGGTGAAATTCACCTCATGTCTAATAAAATTCCAACCTGTGAGAAGACATTTTCCCATCTGATACAAACGACATGTTTGTGTTTGATATAAACTATGCATAAATACAGTTTTTATGTCGTTTTCATGCCTATTTTGATTTTTAAAACATATAACTGTTCATGTACTGGCACCTTAAATAGTAGCCACAAGGTATTTGGGCATTAAAAAAGCGATTTCCCAAGAAGAACTGAAATCAGGTGAGAGCGATCCACACTAAATGCCTTCGAAGGGGGAAAGAAAAGGAGATAAAATAAAAAGGAGGAAGAAAGGAAGAAAGTAACTCTTACAAAGCTGGGATAAAGGCATCAACAAAATGAAATTCGAAGGGAAAGTCAAGCTCCCGAACAAGTCACAAACCTCAGTTACTGAGTTAGCAATAATGCTGAGTTTAAAAGAAGGAAGCCAGCTTGGACAGTCATTTCAAAGTCTGTCTACAATGAGAACTGGAGAACTGAGATTCTGGAGTTGCGTGTAGACAACAACAGAACAATATGACATCAGTTCCCTTTTGAAAAGCTAATAAATTATTCCTTTAATTTCTATCTCATATTTGGTTTTGACTCAGTGACATTTCTCCTTATTTATCATGGATGTTTATAATCTTAGAAAGTTTCCTGTGCTTTTTCTGGCATCAGTATTTTTCTTGAGGTCAGGCTGGAACACAGGAAACAGTCACAAAATGTAGTGGCAAATATTGAGCCATGTTTGAATGTGTGTCCAGTGGTGACTTTGAGGTAAGCAGGCTTTGATGGCCACCAGACCTCCTACCTGCAGAGCACCAGTGGTTGCCCACGCAGTGCATGGCCCATGCTGGTCAACCCACCCTGCCAGCCAGATGGGCACATCCCAGCTCTGCTGGGCTCAACTGTCTCATCCCTCTGGGCTTGATGTCTCCGTGCTTGCAGATGTGGTCTTGTGGGAGACCATGGGCCAGTGAGGACATACCCAGAGTCAGAGTTTAGTCCTGCATCTCTCAATGTTGCACAAATGGCTGTAACAAACTGTTGCCCTTTTTTATGCCAAACTCACGCCTTTTTTTTTTTTTTAATAGTAACATCTCTTATTTTCATCTCTCCAGTCAAAGAGAACTCCACCTGCTCTGGAGAACTGGGAATTGGTTTTCATCCTCACTGTCTTCTGTGCCACTGGTCACTGTGTTTTGTTTGCAAGGCACAGAGCCGTGCAGGACTAGGGGCTCAGGATGCTGTGTGTGTTCTACTTGTATTAGGAGATTTTACAGATTTCAGACATTCTGGAAGGGGAATCGTTTCTATTTATAAATTGAGCTGTGGATTTGAGAGTTGAAATGTTGTCAGTAAGGTCTGAAATCACCTTTTGGTCTCGAGCAGTTGCCTGGGAGCAAATGGTTAACCACCTGCCTGAATGGGTGAGACGAGTTACACATCATTTTTCGTGCACTTCAAGTTGAACAGATGTGAGACAATCCTGGTCTGGAAACTGCACAGCCACAGTAGCTGTGTCACTAATAAGCTCTGCTGAGTTGCAGAAACACAGAAGATTTGGCAGTTCTGTCATTTCCCTTGACCTCTGTCTGGAGCAAGTCCCTTTTCTTTCTCTCTGTCACTTGTGACTGTTAGGTACAGAGAACAAACCCTTCTTTTCTTTTTGTTGCCAAGTTATTAATTGATGTTCAGGAGAGGATGGGAGGAAAGAAGCTTTGTCTGGCTCTGAAAAGCACCAGATGTGCTTTTTTGAATTGAGGAGAGGAATTAATTAAAATGAGGTAATAATATTAATCTGTCGGCTGCAGTTAAGATTGGCTGTGACAGGAGGGGGAGCTCTCAGCGCATCAGGCAGGGGAAAGGGGGCTGATGGGGAGCTCAGCTCTCCCAAACCAGAGAGGGGCTGGGGACCCTCCTGCGATGCAGCAGTAATGGGGGAGGGATGTCTTGTCACCCGTTTCACGGAAATACCTGTGTGACTCTGCTGGGCTGCTGCCACACTCAGCCCAGAGACAGAAACAGGAATGAATATTCAGTGATGAACGCGGGTGGAAATGCTGACAGAAAGAATGAAGTACAAATTAAGAAGCATTGGGATTCTTCTTAAAGTGTGTCTGTTTTGATTGCTTTTTCTGTAGATTTTTGCTACGTATTATATTGTTTAACAGAGCAAAAGAAAAACAGAATACATGTTTACTGTGTACTAAGCTGTAAGTACCTTTTTCAGACATCAGTAATCATCCTTTCCAGCTGAGAAGGCAATACACTTGCAATAGAGCTCTCCAAAAAACAGCAATTGTCCTATATAAGTGTTTCTGAAGCTATCCCTTATGGAAAAGCTCTCCTGAATTTAATAAGGGTAGAATGAACTGGGCTATATAGTAATTTCATAGAATTAAAAGAGAATTAGGAATTTAGTAGGAATTATACCTCTGCCATAGATGAGGCTGGCATTAGCTGATGTGAGACTGTGTGCAGACCTGCCTCTGCTGTGCAAGTAAATAATCTGTGTGCCTGTATGCAAGCCTGATAAATCCTGATTTACTCCCCAGTCTCAGAGGTGTTCGTATGCACGTTCCTGGGCATGTGTCCAGAGCACCCTGGAGCAAAGGAGTGAGGATGGCAGGATTGCTGTTGTGTCCAGCAGGTGCTGAGGCCAGCTGGAGTCCACAGCAAACTCAAAGTAAGAGTCACTGTAGTTCGATGTTCCTTGGCAATTTGTATGAAGGCAGCCAGTTTCTCCAGCTTTAAAAAGTAATTTGTTAGAAAACTAGAAATGACAGGGGATTTGGGGAGATAGTACTCATGGGAAGTCGTTGTGGCAGAGATGCCCAAGTAATTCTGTTATTCTGGAATCCCCACTCTCGAGGTTTAAAAGCAGACAACCTTTTTTTCCTAAAGGACAAACCCTTTTCCTGGGACACATAGTAGTTATTAAAAAGTTTCATATTCATGGCAAATGTTTTTTTTCCATCTTTGCCTCCGTTATTTTGGCATTAGTCAAAGAGCTGCTCCTTGGATTGTATGTTTGTATTTATTCCCCTGCAAGGAAATCTGCATCTCCTACCATTTCTTTTTAGCTTCCCAATCGGACACATGGATGAGCTGAGCACCTAAGAGGCAAAAACTTCTTTCAGGTGCCGTGCATCCCACCAGCAGTCCCCAATGCAGGAGGCACATGGAATATGGAATGGCTCCAGTCTGCTGGGCTCAAAAAATGGTCGGGAAGAAAAATCTCACTAAATGAGGAAGAAAAGGAAAAATATCATTCTGACTTTACAAACTTGAAGGGGGAAAATGCTTGTCAGTATGCATTACAACCCAAATTAAGCCTCTCTGGGCACTTTTTCAGCTGCCTGTGCCAGCAGCTGTAAACCTCTCGTCGCTCCAGGTGTGTGAGATACTGGGCAGCTGAAAGCCACAGCATGTGAGCCTCAGTGGCTCCACTGGAGACAGTGAGCGCATCCGTGGCTGCTCGAGTGCAGCTTCTGGCCTTGCCAGCTCTACAAGTTAGCTGGGTTGGCTGTCATGCTTATTTTCACTTGCCTTCTCTAAGACTCTTGAGTGTTTCTGATAAAATAGTGCTGTTTTCCCTGCAAATTCATGGAACTTTGGTGACATCCAGTGACAGGTTCTGCTGGAAGGTGTCTTTTCCCCCTGGAATGATGGGAGAGTAATGCTGGTACCCTGCTGATTTCCCTTAATGGGATCAGCAGATGAATTTGAACAGAGGCTGAAAATCAGACTCACAAACCATATACTATTGATTGTTTTAAGGCAGTTGGGATTTGCATTAGGTTTTCTTTCCATATTTAATGTGTAAATTGGTGTTGAAAAGGTGTTAATTAATCACAGTATAAAGGCGAGATCTTGACTGGAAATCCATTTAAACAAGGCTCTTTGAAGAACTTTCTCTGGGCTTTTCCGCTAATTTTTCTGTCTCTTAAAGAAACTATCTGATTGTGGAAGTCAAACCTGTGAATAGTGCCTGTTGTTTTAATATTTTTTTCAGACAGTTTAATTAAAATTGGGGTAAAACCTCATTTTGTGGGGACAAAAAGGAAAATCAGTGATTACATACTCTGACAATGGTATAAAATGTAATAAACTGTGGTAGCTTACTTAAAAAGTAGCTATTCATGGATTAAATTTTAAAAAACAAATTATTGTATTCAACTCCTAGAGTGTAGTGTTTTAAGCTAAATGGAAGCTGAGGTTAAATGACATTGCAAGCTGGAGAAACAAATATTTAAAAACTATATTCAAGCTAAATTGCCAAATGGTTACTCTTGTATAGTAACATCCAAATCATGGCAATTGTTCTTCTAATAAATATAATTTCTATAGCATTTTCTTCGATTATTCAGTTAACCGCCAGTGCTGTTTTACCTCTTTATAATAATACGTGCTTTCTTTTTTTTAAAAAAAAAAAAAAAGAAGAAAAAAAAAAAGAAGTTGGTTATTTCTTTGGTCAGGGCCTATTTGCTCCTTTTTTATGTGAGATTTTCAATACTCGGCAATGATGCCGAGCAAAAAAGGTCCATCCACTTCACTTGTGATGCCTCGTGCATTACCTAAAGCACAACAGAACAATGGCAGACAACAGAGCCTTTCTCCCCACTAACAATGCAGTCACCATGACAACCAGCAGAAGAACGTTTGGCCAGGAAAAGCTGGGAGCTTGGCGGACCAGCCTAATCAAAAAATGGAATAACATGACAACAATTACACTGATGAGTGAGAGAGAAGCTACAGATGCATTCAGACACCTATGGCACTGCTGGCTGGATGCATTCAGCATTATTTTTTTGTTTTGTTTTGTTTAGTGTCTTCTGTTTTTTAAGAGCTGGTAAATAGACAAGATCGAATTGTGTAACAGAATGTCAGTGCTCTAGTTAAACTGAAAATTCCTTTTCTTTTGCTGTGCTACTTCAAGCACACTGAAGAGGCTTTAAGAGAGATGAGGTTTTGAAGTGAAATATGTAATAGATACAATATGAGTGTCACAAGGCAACTTTATTTAGCTTTAAAAATGTAAACTTGGATTTTCAAATGCGTGGATGCAAATAAATAAGACTGGATTGTGTTATGAATAACCAGCCTCACCTTTCACTTTGATTTTAGAAAACTGGACACATGTCAAGCATTGATTAGGAGTCATGGCTTGTTGTTTATAAACCAACCCCTTCTGCATATTAGTAATCACTCTAAAATTTATCATGGCATTTTGTGCAGTCCTCTCTTCCAGTTCCAGGGAAACTTGAACTGCAACTGTACGTATGCCACAAATCAAGCGACAGACATAACGATATACTTCTCTGAAATACCCCAAATTTAGCATTGTGCTAATAGCCTTCTATTATAAGCTCCCAATTACATGGCAGAAGTTCTGGTATTTTCTTTATAGGAAAGGGGTGAAGAGAACTTTTGCTGCTGTTGCTGACAAACGAGTCTGTGATTTCTACTGTTGAGAACAATTTATAGGTTTTGGGGATGGGGATGGAGAAGAGAAGTTGCTGTTTTAAAATGCTGAGGTATTTGGGGATAGCCAGGAGGCATTTTAACAGTTTGAAAACAGCAGTGAGCACAAACCCCTGGATATTTCTAGGTGGTTTATCTGATAATGGGCATTGTAGAGTTGAGTCATTTGGCCAGTCCTTTCTGTACTACCCACTGCTTTAGTCAAAACTGCCTCTGTACTCTGTCGTGCCTTCCTTCTTTCACGCCCTTGATGGCTCCTGGGGAAATCTTGCAGCCAACTTTAGATATCATGTGGAATTATTAATGATTTTATCGCATAATTAAAATTACTATGTAAAAAATGCTTAGGCAAGCCCTTGCCCTTGCTTGAAGCCCTTTGAACTTGAGTGATTGTATAAAGGAGCCTTCAGCCATTGCAAAAACAAAGGCCAGGGGTTCTCCTACCAGCTGCAAATCTTTGCTTGGCACAGCCATCAGCGTTCGTTACTGGTCCTCCACCACCTAAAGTGGAGAGACTGCTGCATGCCAGGCACGGGCCATGCACAGCACAACAAACTGGGGTTGGAACACAAGCTAGCAGCAAAGCCGAGCAGTGCTTTCCATGCAGGGGTCATCACACACTGCCATCATCTCCTTATGTTAGCAGTACAAGAGAGTTTAGGCTGCTAACTTCTACTACTGCTGCTCTCTCACTAAATTCCGCTCTCCCATTTGCCCACCAGATTCCAAGCGCCAACTTCATATCAGAACTCTGTACTCAGCTAGACATAGCCCCACAGAGATCCTTAACCCCATATGCTTCTTGTTTTGTGCAGGTACCAAAACCTTTGCTCCTTGCCCTCTGAGATGACTGCATGTTATTCAGACACTCATGCTGACCATCTCCTTTGTGCAGTTATCTAAAATTTACCGTCACCACCAAAAGGGCCTTCAGTGCAGCTGAGCTCAGTCTTTTTGGAAATAAAGTTCCCAGACCAGCAATGAGCTCATCTCTCAACATAAAAGCATTAGAGCCCATCATACTCATCTTGGAGCCGTAGATATCTGTGCTGCAAAGAGGGACAGAGGCAAATTGGGTTAGACTGTTTGGTGGACACCATTTAGATTAAATTGAGTGAGGTGTTGGAGAGATTGGAATAAGTCTGAGTGATAGTGGTAAATCTTAGCAGAAACTTTAGGAGTAACATAGAAAGGGAGAAAATGCAGACATTAAGAGTATGGAGATTGTGTTGAAGACAAATTCAGGTCAGCCATACCTAGGCTGGAGACTGGGGATAGAGGACACACTAATCCAGAGGATGCTAGAACAAGGCTGGGGCTGTCATCAGGGTTGCACAGCAAGCTAGCAGGCTTGCCTTGGCATCCTGTTGACCTGGGATCTGTCCCCTCCTCTACACCTGTATTGTTGTCTCTGTACCTGGCTTTCTCCTGCTTGCCTATTGAGTGCTAAACACTAGAGGATCTGGAGTTTTTCTTCTTTTCTCCTTCCATTTTTCTTCTTTTCATGGAAGATCTTGCCTCCTTGCTCTTGAGACTCTCCAACCCGTTAAATATCCTCAGAAAGAAGATATATCATGGGAAAGTGGGACTTCTTTCCACTAGAAATGGGACAGCAAAGCCTCCATCTGTCTGTGCATGGCCTCTGAGGTAACTGGAACAGGCTGGTATATGCTTAGGGTAGCCTATTTAATTTAAAAATCTAAATCTTTAAGAGAACTATAAAGGTAGAGGCAGGTGCCTGCTCAGGAGATGGGTGGCTCAGAGAAGAAGTTCCCAAGATGTGTTTGGTGGTAACAAAATTTAAAGAGAACATGACAATATGTGCTGATACATCAAATCAGAAGAATAAGAGAGGTCTCATAGATATAAGAATTGAAGGCATGCAGAAGGAGCAAACCGGACTTAGGGTCCCCTCGCAAATTCCTGAGAAAGCAAAAGATAAATCAGGAGCCGATAGAGGTGGCTGCAGCCATGCTGATGCTGAGTGTGGGGGGCTAACAATGTAATACATCCGCTCTCAAGGTGGAACCATTCCCTGGTCTGCTCTCCTGTTTCTCTGACAGTCCCAGTGAGGAAGGGAATGGGGAGACAGTGAGCTGTGCGGGTGTGCTGTGCCGGTTCTGTGTGCCACTTATGCCAAAAATTAATTTTATTAGCTCTGCAGGGCATGATTGATACTTTGGACTTCATGCATCATTAAAGGAAAAATTACACGTAATTTTGAAAGGCTATTTCTGGAGGAATTCTATCAATGATGTGCAGCCAGCCCGAAAGCTTTTTTACTTTGTCCACTTATTCCGTACAGAAGAAAATTCTTACTAAAAATAGAAGGCATGGCCTATTTTTAATAAAGTTGTGTTTTCAAATGTTTTTAAATGTCATACATCTAATTATTGTTTTTTCATGGGTATGACCCATGTATCACACATCCATCAACTTTTTAAATTGTTGTGCTTCAACAGTGGTGCCCAGGTAACCCAGTCCCACCAAGTAATATGTCAGCTAATATATGTGAGAACACAGTGTCAGCTGCTTTTGTAAGCAAAAGAGGAGAGGAGGGGACAGGAGATCCTGGGTAGGAGACACCAATACAGGAAGAGGGGTCAGAGCCTGGCAAAGACAGAAATAAGGAATGCAGAAGGAATATCCCCAGAAGGGTATGAAGAGGACGTTTATTACAGAAGCCTGTCTTTTGGACCTGAGTTGCCTCTTTACTTCAAGTAAACAAGCACTTTTATTGCTTTCACATGTACACAACCCAACAGGGTGCTCCATAGCCAAAAAAAAAAAAAAAAAAGGGTATATCATTTATGCACCTTGAAATGTGGTATTTCCTTCCCATAAAGTACACTGGAAACCTTTTCATGCTGCTGAGGTCAGCCTAGTACTGGTCTGTTGTAGCCCAGGGCTTTTTTTTTTCCGTTTCAGATGCAGGGGTTATGCTTGCTCTTTTTCAGTCACACAATCCCTCTCTGACTTGATAGATTTTTATTTTAACTCCTTTTTATAGGGCTCAAAATTTCATATGTCAGTCCTTTCAGTAGTCTGGGAAGAAGGTTATCTGGTGTATGTTCCTTAAACACATTCAGCTCTTTGAATTCTTCTACCAGCTAAGATAGAAAATTATATTCTAAACATTTCTAGATACTTTCCTTATTATTCAAGCTGCTTTTGTTCCCAGCTTCTACATAGTTATCCTAGGTGAAACCTAAGGTAAAATAGTAATTTCGTTTGGGGACCATACAGGTGTTATTTTGAACCTCATTCTCTTTTCTTTGTTCTTTCTTCCCTTTTTATTCTGGAGAACAGAGAACATTTTGGTAGATAGTTTCCACTTCCTTTGGGAAAACATACTGGGTAAAACTCTGACTTTAGTCTTCCCCTTACTTCAAAATCCTGGAAGCGTTTGTTTTCTCTTTCATATATTGTAAATAAGAGGTTTTCAAAACATGCTTCTTCATCACGCCTGATTTGACTGAGCATTTTTAACAAAGTGGGGGTTTTTTTAGCAGAGTGTAGTCTTTAAATTGCTGTGGAGGCTTGTGGGGTTCAAACATTTCATTTCTTTTTAATTTCTCTTTCCCTGGCATTTAGAAATCATGATAACTGAGAACTTTTGTGAACTCAAGAAGAAACGTTTGGTTTAAGTTAGAAATAGAAGGTTGATAGGTGTGTTAGTGAAACAAATAGTAATGTTTACACAGTATATTTATTCTTTCACTTGAATTTTTTCTTCCTGCTTCTTGTGTTTATTCTTTCCATATAGTAGCCATATTCTGATCTGAGTTGCATTTCTGGGCTTATGATGTTTGACTTTCTCATCCATAATTAATATTACTCTAATAACCTTTAGGAATTAATGTATTTCCCTTCACCACAAGTTGTTCAAGGTTATTTTTATGCCCTAGTACTCTTTTAGCAAGAGAGCAGTCTGCACCCAGAGCTGCTTGGAGAACAGCAAAGGTCTTTCTTCTCCCCAGTCTATTCCCCTCTGTTCTCTGTCCCCCACTGGCAACATAATGACCCAAGGAGGATTTTCTTCTTTTGTGCTGTCCGATGCCATTTCCATTATTAGGACAAAATGCAAGGAGAACTCACCAAACTGCAGCTGGCAGGGGTATTTGCAGACATCTGGAGCACGGTATAAGTCTCTGTTCATCCACAGATAGTTGGTTGAATATTGCATTGCATTTTCGGTGTTCAGTTGTTTGGGGTTTTTAACTTCATGCCACTCTCACATTTTCTCCTTGTCCTGTCCTGATCACCCATCTTCTCTTCCTTGTTCAAGGCCCCTCACTTTTCTTTCCATTGAGCCTCTTGTAACTAACATGCCCATAAAAAAAATGATGTTCCTTGCAGCCTGACTGAGACATCTGGCTGAAATAAAATCCAAGCCAGCCCTCACCTAAGGATTTTGTTCTGTGTAAACAGCTGAGAGATCTTTGTTATGAATGGATAGCAGAAAAGTGGCATAACAACAGTTTCAAAGTTTTGAGTCATTGTACCTAGAAGTGAATAAGCTTGCTGGAGAAAAGACAAGACAATAGAAAGACAAGACAATAGTCTTAAGTAGCACAAGGAAAGCTGGCAAGCAAATCAATCCTGAATCTGAGAAGTGGTTGAAATGTAATGGTAAGAATAGCAGGCCAGAAATGTTACACAGACTTTTTTTTTCCCCCTCTAAGTATAAAGGGAAAAGATGGATTATTTTCAGCTCAGAAGAATAGTACCAACAGAAACAGTTGCTCCTTCGGGGACTAGAGACAGCAAGTTGCACGTTTCCTTGTAAAGACAGCAGCAGGAGTGGTTCCTCTGACACCTGCTCTGAACAGAGGAGTGGGCTGCTTGGGGGGCTCTTGCTAGACCAGCAGAGGTGAGCTCTGAGCTGTGGGGAAGTTAAAAGATAGAGCAGAACACACTCCTGAGACTTCTCTCAGCAGCACCAAGTAAATACTGCACTGTAAAAAGGATCAGCTCAAGTCACGAGGGTGATGCTGTGGTCCCCAGGACCATGGTGTGAGTCTCCAGGCTTGGGGAGTTTCCGGTAGGAGAAGCTCAGCGGGTAGGCTGGGCCTTGAGTAAGGAACAGCCTAGCTCACATCTTCAGGTGGAAAGAGGTATGGGAGATGAGGATTTTGGCCAGCAGTTATTTCTGTTCTAGTTCTAATTCCAGCGAAGTGTGTATATGTGATGGCCACAGTTGTAAATCTGCTGTCTTTTTTTTTGGAGGGAAGCATGGGTCCGGTGATTCTGGAACAGGTCTTGGTTGTTTTAGACATTAGAGTGCTTTACTTGACTAATAATAGAGCAGAACTTGCTTTCTTCCCTCTTAGTTCATCCAAGATCTTCTCATCCATTTTCAGTCCTCACTGCCTCAGTCAAAGTTCACGTGACTTCTGCTTGACCAAATCCTGGAAAACTGCATTATTGCTCTATATCTGCCATTAGCAATTGCCTCCTCCTTCAGCTCCAGCAGCTGTCATTTACCTAAGTCTCTGGTAATTCACATGAAGAATTGTTCTCAGACAGACTTTTCATTGAGGTCTTACAAAGTTTTGTGTCAGCCCTTTTTGCTTCTCTCTTGCAGACAGGTGTTCTCTGGCAGACATTAACGACGCTTCCATCACACCTGCCTGCGAGCCACCGTGGCTAATAGTGCTCGGAAGGGGTGAGCCAGTGTCACCACAAACCAGCTGACGTACAAACTCCTTCTAAGCAGTACGTGGTCATTGTCTGAAGGAGTAAAATAGACAAACAAAGCAAACCAAACAACCTCTCCCCCTCTTCTTTTTGTGGAATCTAATGATTAATGTCTTGGCAACAACAAACGAAATTTGAAGTTTCCCCTGTTTTTATTGAACTAAATAACAAAATGCACTGAGAGCAATGGTTTAAAATCAGGCTCTTACAGAAGATATCTCTTTACTCAGTGTAGAACTGGGAATATTTCTCTCCAAAAGGTATAAAACCTTAAATAAAATCTCATATAACAAAACAGCGATTTTAACTCTGAATTGTTTTCCAATATCTGGCTATAGAGACATATAGTCACTGGTGTTGCATTCTTAAATTGAAGTTAAAAAAGATAGATAAAGAAGTAATATCTAAATGGATATCAGTGGAAAATAGGATTATTTAAGGAGACTCATCTCCTAGGTGGATAAAAATAAGATATTCAGGTAATTTTCAAAATGCAAAGCTGTCTTATACAATGGAGACAGCTAAAAAGTACCATTTGCTAGCCTGTGGAGAATGATTTGTAGTCATCAGGATCCTGCAGGTAATTGAGGATATCTGCATCAGCATATTCTGCATTACTGGAAGAATATTATTGTAATGAAGCGGCGCGAATGTACGACTGTAATTGCCCTCTAGTGCACAGCCCTGGAACTGATCCCAGCTGTGGCATAGGACTGCACTGCTCACGAAAGGAAAAAGATCCTGAAAAAAGTCTGAAATGGAGGGAGACAAAACCAAACCCTGGCAGCGTCAGGAAGCTCTGAGTAAGCGTGGATGTGATAAGGGTGGGAATCCCACCAGCGTGCACCAAAACCGTCCTGTCGTCTGAACCGACACACCGTGAGTGGGGATGACTGGCTTCAAAACCTCAGGGCTCCTCCAAACCCAAATGCTGACCCAGACATGGCCATTAGGAGCCTAGATAACCACGGGCCTCTTGTTCTGCATCACTCCCAGTTGTTTGCGCAGGGTCATGTTTCACGGGAGGCTCAGGGTGCAGTTCCATAACACTTCAGTAAAATCTGTTCTATTATATATGTAACCTGATATTTCTGTTAGTGCTGACAAAAAATTAAATGTTCTGAAAGTGCTAATTCTTTCCTCAGATGGGCAAGAGAATGAGTCCTGTATTCCACACGCAAATCACAAGCAAAATCCTCTCCGTGCTAGTAAGCAAACCTTGAATGGAAGTTCACAAGTGAGTTCATTCCTCCAGACTCCGTGTTGGGTATTTTCTTTGCGTTACTTCTCATTACGTAAAATTTAATGACATTGCAGAGTGCAATATCTTGACTCTTTATGTGAATGAATTGTTTGACAAGTTGTCTAGTTCACATACATGTCTCATCAGCAGTTTGTTCACAGATATGAGCCCTCTGTTGATCCTGTTACTGTGTCTGGTGTTCTAGTTAATGTGTCTCACTGCACTTCCCCAGAACAACCTGGGTTTAAGTTGTTGAATATTGTTAAGGTCTTTCCAGTATAGAATGAGGCCTGGATTCCTTCAAGAGGTAAAATTCCTGTGGACTTTCACAGAATTTTGGCCATATAAATTTCTTCATACAGCGCCTCTTCACTATTTGTCCTTCTCTAAGACCTCATCAAAGTTTTAAATCTGCCAAAGCTGTATCTGAGGTTTGAACTCTTATTATTAAGATCTGCATATTTTCCAGTCATCAACTTAAAAGAAAATAGTCAATTTCTGCAGATCATTTTCCTGTTTTTCTCACCATTGTCCTTCCTTTCAGAAATAAAAAATACATTTGCAGTGCCGTAGACCCTTTCCACAACAGCATCTAAGAAATGGCCTCTGTGACCAGACATTTGCAGCAAAATTGTGTTGCTACATTTAAATTGCCAAGACTCAGTAGCCAGCAAGTTAATAGAGTTCTATTATAGTTGTGATACATGAACTCCACATTGTTATGGTAATGACATTTTTCTTTCTTCCCTTTGAAGTAGCAGAGTAAATAGAAAGAATATCACATTGGTCTTGGAATGGTAACTCCTTTGCCTTCACTCAGCACAACTGTGCAGTAATCAGAATTGCATATGAAAAAATTAAAATGTCATACAGCTCATTCAGTGTTCCTGCTAACTTAAGGAAGGTCAAAGCTAAACTAAAGCATCTGTAAGCATTAACTTCAACATAAGTGAAGGGAAGTATAAATATTGCTTTACCTGGCCATTAGCCATGACATCCAGGAAGCTGGTCTTCTAATTCAAGGATGGCCTTGGGGCAGAATCCAGATCAGCACGACTGTGCTCTGAAAGCATCATGGTGGTTTACAGCGGTAGTAAAAATATAATATTGTTTCTTCCTATAGTCCTCATAAAATATTACAGCTGACCAGATGGTGGAGCAATTACATTTCCATAGTTCTAAATGGCTATTTAGCTTATCCACTCATGAACTGTTAATTAAAATTGGAAAAGATATAATTTACCTTTAAAGGGAAGCCATAACTATGGAGGACGTGCTTAAGCCAAGACTCAGAAATGTTATTAAACCAGAGATGCATTTCCTTCACCTCCCCACATAAACTAGTAATCAGCAAACAAAAAAGTCTCTGACAATAGGGCAGTGACATACACAGACGAAAGGCAGGAAACTCAGGGAGCCGAGCTGTGCTGAGACCACGTGTGCAACACATCGGTTGTTTGCTGCGAAAGATCTGAACCCCTCCAGCTGTGTGGGTGAACACATGCTGCACTGAGGATCCCTCACACACACGCAGAAGGATGAGCTGCTGTGTGAAAGCAACCCCCTCCTCCAGAGCCAGAGAGCACTGGCACAACACCCTGTGTGTCAGGTCACGTTTGTCTTAATTCAGCTGCAACACAGACAGTATGTGGGTTCAGCTTTATGCAACAGATAAATCAATGTGCTGTTAAATTCAATTACAGGCTAGGTTTAATTTAGCCAAACAGATATACAATTCAAAATCCTTGTCTCTTAGGGTAAAGATATATTCCTATTTTGTTATAAAGTGAATTTTTGTGTCATTGCCTTGATACAGGTACACTAGAGCTAATTCATTAACAAACAAAGAAGTCTTAGGGCTGAAGTGAATAAGACAGGGAAGGTTTTAAGGAAGAAGCGATATCTTTTATTGGAAAATCTAAGTTTAATGGAAAAAGAACAGAAAACATGTCTTTACTACTAAAACAGACAAGAGCAGAGAAGGGTTTAATGTAGCTTAATGCATTTTCTTTAAGCTTCTCTCTTCAGTTAATTCAACTTCCTGAGTGTCTCTGTAGGCTAACCTAAGGCTCCTGGAGACAGGACTGCGAAGTTCCCACCCAGACCCCAGATGAAGGTAGTTGAGTCTCAGCCCTTCTGCAGTGTCACTGCTTTGAAGGGGTAAGGCACAGGTTCCCCACCACCTCCATCCCGCAGGCACGGTGTGCCCTGTGGTTCCAGAGGGTAAGGAGGATGCACGTGCTCGCTGCTGTAGCCTGTGCTGTGCCCTCTGTCCCTTTTCCCTCTCCTGGTGAATCATGATCCTACTTCTTCTGAAGAGCTGCAACTGCCCTAAGCTTGCTTGGGCTTCTCTCTGCTCGTGGACCAGGAAAGCACAGCCTGCTTTTTTTGTCCATTAAGTTAAAAATACCCAAAGCCTGAACAAGAAAATGGAAAGAAAAAAAAGCGAGTAAGGGAGACGAATGTCTCACCCCACCGTACAATGACTTCAGGCACCAGAAGAGCTCTGTAGTTAACATGACCTTGGTAACCTGGGTTTGTTGAGACAAAGCAGACTTCAACAATTGGAGTCCGAGATGTCATTTGAAAACAATTAACATTCTAAATGATTTTATAGTTTACCTACGGGGGTTGTTCAGTACACATTGTTGATTATTTCTATTCATTTGATTTGTCAGTTATTTTTAAGTCTTCCTCCTGTTAAATGTAAAATATTTGTGAGAGCTACAGAAGGGACCCAGACACACCCCACAATAACTGCAACATTGATGTTTAGGAGGAATCACCCAAGTTTGTAATTCAAACTTTTTCTTCAAAGGATTTCTGAAGCATCTCAAAGTACCCTACGACAGTGCTTTAAAATATATGAAATTATATGTTAGAAATAGTATTCCTATCCATTATGGAATATCTATAACTTAAATTCTCTCTTATAAAGACCACCCTTTAAGTCTTGTCCCTGCTTTCCAATGGGAAGCTCACAACTTTGTGCCTGCCCTTGCTCCAGACCCCCAGGCTCTGCTGCACCATCACTCTCACTCACGGAACAGCGTTCGTGTTCCTGCCTGGAGGGGAGATGGCAGCAAGGCTCTTCTAGGTCCAGTGAGCAAGAACCACTGCTCTTTTAGAGGACAGGAAGGATTCTTGACTCCCTGGGCAATCTCCAAGGCAGTCACTGTAAGAAAATAAAATGGCAAATGATCAGGTAAGGCAACTTGTTTTTTTCCTTGCTGTAGCAATTTCTGAATGCAGACCCAGAGGAAGAACTCCTCTTCACAGTTCCTGGCTCCTCAGCTAGAACCTCGCTAAGGTTATTTCCTGATGATTCCTTAGACTTCCTTCGTCATTTCCTGGCTCCTGTATCCCTTCTTCTTAATGCTGTGGCTGTTCTATAAAAGTATCTCAGGTAGTTTAAACTCTGCCGTGGATGGCACTACGAGTGTGTGGCAGACCAAGCACCCACATTCCTCTCCCAAGTCCTGGATAGTCTTGTACAGCCTGCCCTTAATTTGTTTTTACCTCCGTGGCTTCACTCCCCCATTCATTAAAGCTGGCACATAATGTAGATATGAAGAACCGAACTTCTTAAAAGCATTAGAAGGCACATGCTTTCAATGAAAAATAAGGGACAAAAGTAGAACTAGCTGGTGCCTCTTTTTTTGAGCCCTGTCTGTAATAGTCCATTGAAAGAAAAGAGAGTCTGAATTCCAAGAGCAAAGCCAGCTCAAGCCTTGACACCAAGGAAGGACAAGGGATTTGGTTTCTATTTTTAACACTTCGTTTATAGTGAGAAACAAGTGTATTTGGTCTAGCTGTTTATTACAGAAAATGCGTCTTTAAATGGAAACTATACAAAACATACTAGTACTCAAAAGTCCCAAATTTAGGAGAACTATAGTTAGCATGGGACAGAAATGCTTAAGTGGCACAAATTGCAGGTATCAGCCTCACTTTTCTTCATGCAGGTTACTTCACAGTGAACTACTTCAGGAAGACTTTGATAGACATTTTTTGTTCAGTAGTTTTTGCTCCCATTTGGCGTTTAGTGAAGTAGGGTGCCCACATGACTGTGTGTGCTTTGAAGAGAACAACTGAAACCACTGTGGGTATGACCTTTAGCAATATGTTAACAGTCCCACTTGCGGACTATTTGCAGGAATCAGTTTTCCTTTCCTTCACTTCAAAGCTGGATGCTGAATAATATGACTCTTCAATTCTTCTGACTGGTTTTTCTGTTTGCTGGAGATTGACTCATTTCCTGTATTTGAATAAGATAGTAAAAGTGGATATAAAATATTCTTTTGCAATTGTAATCAGAATAGCTCTCAGTGCTGATATTAATAGTGAATTCTAAGACTCTGCCTGATAGCAGCTGAGTTTTTGGTTTCATGGGCCAGATTCTGCTCTCATTTATTTAATTGTAAACCCAGAGTAACTCCCAGAAGTCAAAAGACTGAATTTCTGCAAAGATAGCAGAGGTCTGCCTCTTGCTGTGTTTCTTCTAGGGGTGGGGGGGGAGGGGTGACATCATCAATCTGGATATATGAATCAGTGCATAGATGAATCAGATTTTCTCTAAACTGAAACTTCTTCCTTTTGGATTCATTTCTATAAAGAGATCCATTACTTGACTGCTCTTCTGACTCAGGTAGACCCTATTTAAACTCTATCACCTCTATCAGCTTTTACCTGTCATTTTTTCGCTGCAGTCTGTACAATGTTCTCCAAAACACCGAAGCATGAAAACTTGCAGGATTCAAAACAGAGGTAAAAAAACAACAGGAAGAAATAGGTATCTTTTATCACTGTGTGGCATGTGGCTCTTAGTACTTTTAAGGAGAGGCTGTTGAGCAAGAGCTCTTTTGGAATGCAGTTTGTCTGTTAATTCTTGATTTTGCCAGCTGCTCTGTTGCTTCAGACTCGGCAGAAGTGTGTTCATATCAATGTGTGCATGTTTGAAGCAGTGTGGGAGTATCTCACACTGAATCATGTTTTGCTGGTTAGACTTCAGAGGCTGAACTGCAGAGTATAATTGAAATTTATCACTTTCGTTAATTCCAATCAGAAGCGTTCCTTTGGCACACCTGCCCTAAGCATACAGGAGAAAAACACCAAACCAGTAACACATTGGAATTTCATGATCATCCCATGCCAGTGGTTTCCTCTTTTGATACAAGGATCTATCGTGGCATTTTCAGCTTAAAGAAGGGAGAGAAAACACAAGCCTGTCTCTGCTCAGACCCAGGCGAGTAGAGGAGAGCAGTCTCTGCCTGAAGGCTGTGTCTACCACTGCAATGCACATTTGTAGTTACTCTTTGGTCTCAGAGAAGTTAGGCATTAAATACGGGGCTTCACATTTCTACATCCCTGCCCCAATTCTGAGACAATTCAAAGATACCTTCGGTGTCTCTTTTGTGTGCCAAAGTATGTGAGTTACACTGGGGGTCTGCTTGTTTTCTAGTGTGTATGTTTCCCACGTTTCAAAGATTGCCACTTCACATTGTAAACTGACCTTCTAGGAGAGGCAGGGATAAAAAAAAACCCCAAATAAACAAGTTACTAGAAATCTTATTACCAGATGCATTAAAGCTGGCACTTAAATAACTTTCCTTATCTCAGTATCTTACCTAGACATATGTTAAGAATATCATTGGTCTTTTTACGGTTCCTAGGGATGCAAGAACATTCTGCAAGCTCCTGTTTGGTCTCAGTGGTCTGAAGTAACTACAGGAATTATGGTTTAGATGCAGTTCAGCTTTCTTCTGTACTCCTGAGTATTGCAAGTGAGCAGATTTGAAGCACGGTTACAGTCTGTTTGCTCAAGCTCTATTTGGAAGCAATGCCACGCAAAGTCTGCATGTGTTTAACCTGGTGCTGTGACCAGACCCAAATCATATCAGTCCTGTGTTTAGACCAACAGGACAGACATGGTAGTTTAGACACAGGTCTAAACTTTTTGCACATCCTACTCCTGGTGTCTGCATGCCCAGTGGATTTTAGAAACCTTCATGAGAGAACAAGTTTTAGGGGAAATGGAAAAATATTCTGATTATATGGGCCAAGATTTACAAAGGTTACCTTTGATAAAGTTTTGGGCCAGACATAGATGTCAAATCATAGGAAAGACATTTATGGGACTCAGATTCACAGAGGCAGCTTCAAGGTGCCAGAGGGACGAGGCTTTCTGTGTACTCCGTAGACCAATGACATGCCAGAGTCCACTGACACCTTCTGAGAGAAAGGAGGGGAAAGGCAGTTTGGTGCTGAGGTCCTGTAGGAGAGTCCACAAAGGTCAAGGAAGTTTCAGGCTGTCTATTGACACGCTTCAGTCAGCGTGGATGACATGCAACCTTCATGCCAACTCAGTTTCTCAGCTGGATATCTGGCTCCTGGGCCTTCTAGATGATCCTGAGAGCACTCTTGGCAAGACCAAGGCCAGTGTGACTGCCTCAGATCCTCAGCCCAGTGCTAGCCCCGCTGCCTGCTCTTGCGGCCATTACAGCCACCGTTCCTCTGGCTGAGGGCCCTGCTCCTTTTTGGGAGGAATTCTGCCTGGAACAATGAATATGCACGACACATGCCAAATAGTAATGAACTACTTGATTACCTAAATGGAACTGTGGGAAGTAGGGCTGATGGACCTAGCTGAATGCCAGATCATTATTAAAGCTGGGTTTAAAAACGACACCATTTCAGTGTGTCATCTCTTGGCAGACTGCCCGTTCAGAGGACCCTGTTCAGGGATCTCACTGGGGGCTGCTGTAGATTGGAGAGCTGTCAACTCATGTGAGGAGGTCTACAAGGCAGAACTATTTTATTAATGGAGTCTTTGGCTCTTTTGGATGCTGTGGGAGAACAAGGAGGCTTCGCCAGTGCTCTTCTCACCTTGTGTGAGAAGGGGCAATTGGAACAGGTCCAGTGCCCACAGGAGCTTGTATTCATGGCAGAGAACAGTTGATGTGATGCTTTGCAATATGTCTTGAGGGAAAGGGGAACTTCTTGTCCAAAAAGAAAATACTATTATGTGGTTTTTAGATGTCATATATGGATATAAAATAAAACTTAATGCAGGAAAAATTTGCACGCTAAAATAAGTGTGGCACATACAACAAAATGCACCGATGGATATCATCTTACAAGGAGTAAATCAGGTGCAGCCATTTTTTAATTATATTTGTCTCCTTTGGTCTTGACTGTGAATGCAGTTATATTTCCAAATATGTACTTGCTGATGTTTTCATTTCTTCAGTGCTGATGACATAAAAGATCTTTGCACTGGGTATGCTGTTTGCTGAGGAAAATTCCACTTGAACTCCAGAGGAATCTGAAGAATTCTGACAGAAAGTTTGAGGGGGCAGGATTTTACTTTGCACTCTCTCTTGACTTCGGTCTGCTCCCTTTGAAAACAGCCATAAAGCTAACATTGATTTAAATGGATGTGTAAGTAAATTGATCCTGATTGTTTTGGGAAGCCCTGCCCTGAAAATTCTGAACTACCGATTTTATTTCTAGTCTTACATTGCGCCTTAAAATTCAAAAAGAAAGACCTGCCTTCTTAGATTCTCATTAGTATGAATTAAACTCATTGATGATAATCTTTTTTAATGAACAGTGTTGCTTCCCTTAGATTTGTAAAGACTGGAGAAAGTAATGCTTTCAAGTGATGGCACCCAGCAAAAAGAAAGGAAACACTGTGCTAGTGTTGGAACAACTTTTTAAAACATTTTGGAACAGGTCTTGCTAGTTAATTTTATGTGCATTTTAAAAAGCAATACATAAATAGACACAAAATTAGTTTAACATAAAAATTTGAATTAAATGTTTAAATTATTTAAATAAATAATTTTTACCCAGTGAAATTTTTCTGCCTGAAAATTCATCTGTTGGATCAATTAAAAGATTTTTGCCATCTGTTTGAATCACATTTTGAAATTTCCTGAAAAATAGAAAATGATGTTCCTAATAGTTGTAATATGTGGGAGATGTTTTGCTTAGCACTGCAGAATGAAAGAGTTGTTACATTTGCAGAGCTGTACCCTAACAGGTTTTGTTATAACATGGCTGAATGCAAGGTATTTCCACCCTCTGGAAGGAGGAATGTTGCTCTTGTTTTTAAGGAAGGGACACATACATTTTGGAGAAAAGGGTTGATATAATTGGAGCTAAAATAATTGAGCTCTTAGTGAGGGAGTTCGCAGCTGGGAAGTTTTTGGATGGATCGATGGGGAAAAACTAAGTAGAAGGCGGAGCCCTGATGTTAAGCATTAGTGACATTGCTACTGAAAGAAGAGGGGGTTTTGTCTATTTGCCCTTGAAAAAGAGCCTGAGGTTGAAAGGAGTTACAAAAAAAAAAAAAAATCTGTGAAATCTGTCTACATTAAGAAAATCTGTCTACTGTAAGAGTGTAAAGAGGTACCATCTCTTCCACTTTACCAGAAGAAGATGAAGACCAGGCATGACTATGGTCTGTAATTTCTTCAGAGAAATGATTTCTGATAGCCCAGGGCTCTTGAACTTTGCAGACCGAGACACAAGTAGGTAGGGAAAAATTCAGACTAAGAATAAGGTGGTTTTATGATAATGCTAATTAACTTTCAGAGCAACTTGCCAAGAGATAGAGTAGATTTTCTGTGAAATCTCTAAACAAGAGATTCTCTGAGACAATCCACAGGAATTACCAGCTGGAAGCCTCTGCCCACTATCACACAAGGCATGGATTAAGACAGTCCCTTCTGGCTGTAAATGTGTGCATATATATTTTAGATAGAGATGGCAAAAAAAAAGAGGAGGCTAGAAAGGCGCAGGAGTTGACAGTAGAATTATCTGGTTACTGCAGATATCATGCTTTAATATTCCGTCTTTGATTATATTCTTTCAGGACTGATCTTAAAAAGGCTCAGGCCTTTAAAATTAAACTAAATCAAAAGATAATGTAGCTGAAGGGATGTGCCATAAAATGGGTTTTGTACATAAGGCACAGCCACAAGGGCTGGGGCTGGGGAGGGAAAGTGGAGAATTTGTGAATTAAGATCAGGCAGCCAACCTGCTTATCTCTGCTGGGTTTTTTTAAATCTGTAGATTCCGAAGGGAATGGATTATATTTATACAGATGTATAGAAAGAGGCTTTTGCTCTGAACAGCTCCTAATACAGGTGAAAACCATGTATTGATTACTTAAAGAAAGTTAAAATAAAAGCAATTTTTCCCCCATTTCCACACATTGCAGCTTTTGGCCTATCCACTCATAGCTAAAAAAGCATTCTTTCCTGATAATCAAGCTTCAGCTGTCTGAATTTCAGGCCGAGCCTCTCATCTTGAGCTTTGCTGAAGAGCTTCTTTAATTAACCATTATACCACAGATGTTATTGATTTTTTTTTTATTTTTTTTCAAATCTGGTTGAAACATCATTGTGCTGGATCGTCGCCAAGACGAAGGCCTGAATTTTTTGTGCACTGCTTTTACTCCTTCTGCATACCTTATTAGTCTCCACGTCTGTTAAGTGCAACCCTTAGTATTGACTCAGAAAATATAGCATTGATTTTTAGCCTTGCAGCCGTGATCTAAGGGCTCCTAATTTGGAATGTGGAAACCAGAGTCCAGCGAGAAGCTGTATTACTGTACACTTCCTACAAGTAAGACCTTTCACTCTCTTTACCTTTTTTTTTTGCCAGATTTTTGATGTGGTTTAAAGTTCTTGGAATTGTTTTTTTTTTTCAAGAGGAATAGAGCAACATTTCCAAGACATGTGTGCTTACATGTGTGTAAATAAACATATGTTTATATATATTATAAAAAAATATGAGTAAATAAAAGGTCTGATCTGTAAAGGTGCTGGTCACCACACTTTATAATGTATTCAGCCAGGTTGTGGCAGCTTAACTCCTTTCCAAACCTGTTTGCTCACCTTTAGCAGCATAAGCATAATTCTGCACGAGAAATTTTGCTGCCCAGATTTCAATATTTTGGTGGCATTGCTTTAAATGTGACTGTATTTTTTTCTCTTAGTCTGTCATTGGGATACTCCTGTCAGTTATTACAATTGTAACCTCTTTGGTCGATCTAATTCTTGAATTTAAGGACTCGGTTAAATCATTGCTGGGGGGGGGGAGGGTTTATGCTTTACCTTGGGGGAGAAGCTATGTCCAAGCCTTGAGTAATCTCAGCCTTCCTAACAACAGCACATTCCTTTCAAAATACGTCTTCCTCTGATGGTGAATTCAAGAACTAAAAGTACGACAATAGGTTCCTAAATTCTGATAAGATTTCTCTGAGTTTAGTGATACGTTATTTAAACATAATTTGAAGCTTTTAAAATACTGTAATGGCACCTCTTGACCTTTCCAAAATCACATGGAGCGAGAGATGGTGAAAAATGTTTATTTACTCTGCATTAGAAGCTAAATCCCTGTTCCTTCTTAGAACCGGTAGTTCTTTTATGCGGGGTAACTCATGCATGGCACTTCCATTCTTCAAACAAGAGCTAGACAGTCCTACTTGAACTGCAGAAACAATGACCTGCAGTCTATCCTATGCCTGAGTGATAAACAACAATGCAGACCTCTTGACAAGCTCTGGCATCAAGCGTGGAGTCTTGCAGCTCAACATGTCTGCTGAACAGAAGTTAGAAAAAGAAAAGATCATCTTGTAAACAATTAATTAATGTTTGTCATGAATTATCATTTTTACTTCCTTCTCAAGAGGCTCAAAGGGAATAAAAAGGCATTTTTGCAGGTGGTGGCATTCAAAGTAAGGGCAATCAAATGTTTGAGAGCAGTGGCACAGCACTTTGAGTCTCTAAGGGTGAATGGTGCTAGGATTAGAGCACAGCAGGGGGTTGAGGGTTTCAGGTGTGAAGCTTAATGTTTGTGATCAGCAAAAAAAAGTCTTGAATTTATCTAAACTGCTCTTCTGCTAACAGTACTTCTAGCACATAAATGTTCTGAAAGTGACAAGTGTTCTCATTGCTCTTCTAATGCAAACATGATCTGCATTTGAAAGATGCATCCCTTTTGCCTAAATTAGAATGTGCATCACAAAGAGCGTAAGATGATGACCCAAAAACAGTTCTTTACACACACACACACACACACACAGAGAGAGAGAGAGTCTCTTTCTCTCTCTCTTTCACCTCCCCCCCCCAACCCCCCCTTCAATTCAAGATACAGCCACCAAAATGCAAACTTCCACTCCTTTTTACACAGCTACAAGAGCTGCCACTCTGTCCATTATTCCGCCTGCACCGCAGGTTTGTAATTAGGATGCTTTACCACCGGTGCTTCAGTTCTTATCTAGCATCATTCACACAGAGTTTCGTGTCTTTGCAGCGCTGTGCCGAGCAGCTCAATTTTATTTCGGTCAAGCAGTTTTCAGGGATTTTATGCTGTGACATCCTAACGCATGCACACTCTTACCTCCTCCTCCTCCTGCTCGTATTGCTGAGCACCACAGAGAAGATAGCATGATAGGAGTCCTGGCAATAAGTTAAAGCTATTCTGAGGGTATCAGTGGGTTTAGGACTTGTGTAGGACATTTGCTAACCCTGGGGAAAAAAAAAGTCTCAATAAATAAGACTAATAAATGGATTGTACAGATTATTTTCTGTCCCTCCTGCCTTTTTGGAAAATATTTTTCCTCTATTTAATAGTAAATAAAATCTTTGTAAGCAGGTGGAAGAATCTGTCCCTAAGAGAAAAAGCATTGGGCAACATAGGGTAGAAATGAAAGCAGCAAACAAAAAAAGCCCTCAAATATAGGTATAAATGTAGGAAAACCTTCATGGATCCTCTATTTTTGCTTCAAATGTTTTCACAATGCAATATGCTGCTACAATTTGATATCCAGAGGGAATGTGCTGCCTTCTAGAATTTGAGAACTATTAAGGCAGACTGCACTGTAACCATAAAGGTAACTACATCTATATATATATAGAGAGAGAGAGAGATGTATATATATAAAATCTTACACCTTCATTGAAAACTCAGAAGAGAGGGTGTTGTCTAATTATTTGCTTTACAGTCCTAAGATGGCCCTGGAAGATCAGGTGAATAACTTCAGCTTTCAGTTCGTAAGCTTGTCTATTTGTAAAATAAGATTTTTAATTGGTATAGAAGCCAGTTGTCTGGGGATTTTGATCTTTGTCTTTAATGAATAAAATAATTTCATGAGATGCTATGAGATATAAAAGAAAGAGGGATAAAGTAAAATAGCTGCATTTTTTTTTCCAGTCTCTCACATAAACTGATATGAACTGACAATAATTGATTAGTACATGTTTTCATCAGCTAACATCTTAAGTTCAAGGACTGGATTTCTATTCACCCTGAGGTTGTTTCACCTCTCTTTGGCAGAGTGTCAGGGACTCCATGACACAGCACTTTCTCAGCAGAAAAATCTCTATTTGTCAAAACAAATTAGTTCTAATCTGTGCTGCAGAAATATCTGTTTCCATGCAGTGGTGGCAGGAGAAAGCATCTCAGCTCCAGTTCAGCCCAGGGTGATGCTCTGTGGGAGTAACCAATCAGAGCTCTCACTCCACTTGATTTAGGCAAGGGTCTGGACGTGGTCTTTGCTATTCCAGTAAGTCTCTAAATCCCTCTTTTGAGTGCCCATCAGCTGGCTGGAGGGAGTCTCTCTCTGTCTCTCTGTTTTGGAGTTGTTCCTTTTTGGCTCATCCCTGACCCTCACTCACGCAGGGGGCTGATCCCAAGAAACCATCTGTGTGTTCTCACCCTTCCTTGCTCATTCTTTCTTGTTTGCTTGCTTCGTGGAGAAATAACTGAATACGAAAGAAAGGTCTCCCTGAGTCCAAGCGAGTAATGGGGAGTTCGCAGCTCAGGAAAAGTTTTTTGAGCAGCTTAGAGCAAGTCCCACACAGTTTTGAATGGAGAATCCATGACTTGTGCCCCCAGTTTAAAGACCCTTTCACACCATCAAAGTGACTCAAGGGGTCCCAGAAACGACAGGGATCCGGTCCAAAGTGTTTCTGCCAGATTACTCTTTGCTGGCTGCTTGTTAAGGTGGAGGCAGGAAATAAAAAATACCAGAAAGTGCTGCGGGGTGTTTGTTTGTTTGCTTGCTTTTCCCTTCTCTTGCGCTGCCCCTCCTCTTCTGATTTCAAACTCTTCTGAAATAACTCATCCTCCCACTCTCAGAGGGACTGATGTTTGGGGGGGCTGAACTGGGACCTTTCCTCTCCGTTGGTCAGGCCCCGTGTCAAAACACTCCCGACTCCTGGGAAGTCAGCTCTGCTGAATCCCGAGGCTTGCCAGTGCCAGTCAGCTGCTGTTTGAACTAAGTCCTGACCGCAAAATCAAAAGTGGGTCCAAAGAAAGCTGTAAACAGTGTGCAATGAGCCATTTGAAGGCAGCTGATGCCTCATTTGGGGTGACATGTTGTGGCTGATGAGTGTGGATGATGTGGGGTTTTCGATAAGTGCCTCATCAGTATCCTCATCATGATCGTGTTGCTCAGCCACGGCGTGTGCCCTGACTTGATTGTAATTGCCTGAATCTGCTCCTGCTGCTCAGGAGCGCACAGTAATATGCAATAAAACAGCAAGAAGTGAATGTTAACCATCTGAGTTCTGACATGGCTGCTTGCAGTTCAAGTTTTCCATTAAGGACAAAAAAATCTATATAGACATACAAATATGGATATATAATTGCATGTTTAGAATAATTATTGTTTGTATATGCAATAAACTCGTTTTATAAATAATGCATGATGGTCATATACAGATACATAGATTGATGTGCCTATATACATCCTCCCCTGACACCTGTCTATACCGTGCACAAATGAGCATCACATGCTGATGGTGTGTAGGTAAAGAGCAGAGGGATGAAAAGCATCAGGACCACACTTTGATTCAAATTTTTAGAAAACTAAGGAGAACCTGTAGCTAAATCTATGCAATAGTCTTATAAATCTTAATAACACGTGTGCATACAGATAAGTAATTAATTTTTAGATGCAGTTAATCGACTCATGTAAATGTATGTGTGTGTGTGTAATTGTGCAGGTGTGTCTGGGTGGGGTAAGGTACACATGCATATGTGCTTTGTACCACTAAATTAGTCTTTGGAGAGAACGCAATTTATCTTCACAAGTTAGCTGGTTTGGATTAATTCCATAGCATCACTGGGGGAAAAAAAAACCAACAAAACAACCAACCAAAAAAAAAGCACCCTCCCCCAAAAAAACCCCAACAAAACCAACCAACCAACCAAACACCACCAACACCAAAAAACAAAAGAAAAACAAATAAAAACTCGACCATTAAAAAAACCCCCACAATCCCACCCCCCAAAGAAACCCAAAAAACCAAAAATCCCCCAACCCCCAAACTTCCTGAACCCCGTGCCTGTGAGTCTGACAATACAAAGTACTGAGAGATTGTGCCCGGGGGAAGCCTTTCAGATCAGAGATTTGTAAGGTGGGAACTGGCATTACCCTATTGGGGTCCCGATGCATGAGAGGGGTTCCAAGGCAGTGTGTTCATGCCCATCAGTGGCATGAATGTTGCTCTTGAATTTAAAATTATTCTCAGCTTCAGTTATAGGTCAGAAAAGTAATGAAGCAAGGACATTATGGTTATATAACTGCAATTTCTGGTGTCTCGGAGTGTGACACTACACCCTGGCAGTCAGTAGCTTTGGGGTGCCTGCACACAGCTGGGTTTTTTTCCACACAGTTTAGAGAACATTTAAATAATAAAATTTACACAAGCAAATTCTGTTTGCATTCAGTTAATTCTTGATGGATTGAACATGTGGGTTTTCCTCATCTCAACTGTGTTATTTAAGCATCTCAGTAAAAGTGCAGAAAAATGTTTTGGAAATGTTGTTTGCAGCTGTGGTTCCTACTGTGCATCGTCCTGCCTGCTCCGTGGCTGCACACGGAGGGTGCTGCTGTAACGTTGGGGTCCTGCTACACCGAGAGAGAAAGAACAGTGTTAAAGTGAAGGTGGATAGGAGGGAGGTTGTTATTTGCAGACCAAAATCAAGATTTTTTTTAAACCCTTTAAAAATAGTTCACTTTCCACTATTCAAGAGAAAATTGCACTGTCTTGGAAATGTCCTTAAAATCTTCATTATAGAAAACAAATCTATACAGATTAAACACTCTAAGTCTGACCATTTGAGAGGTAAGACAATCATTATAATTATAAATACTTCTGTTGTCATGTGTGATCAAGTGGTTTTGCTGTTGTAGCTTAAATATATTAACTTTAACCCTTTTTAATTACGGATTTAGCACAATGGTGACAGAGTCCCTCCTAGAATCCTGCATTCTCCCTGGGCCTCTCTTTATGCTCAAAATATGTAGACAAATAGAGAGAAATTCCAAGGAGGATAGAAAACATGACTGAGAAGTTGGAAGGATGTTTTTGTGAGGAAAGATTAGAGGAATGAAATGGGGAACTGTAGTTAAATGGGATTAAAAGCAAGTAATCTGCACAGTTTCTATAGTTTCAGGGGATGAAATTCATAATTTCTCTTAAATTAACTATGCTTCATTCTCCAAACTTCTATATCAGATATCTGATTACTGCTTTAGTTGTTAAAAAAATAACTTCTACTATCAACAATTATGATTTTTCATAATTCTAAGAAAAGAACCTGTGTTTGTTCAGCAGAGCAAAATGATAACAAAGGGATGGGTTATGACTGGGTACAAGCATTCAGAGTGTTCAGATGAGGAGTGGCATTTCTTGACTTGGTAAATATTGATTCTGACTATCAGAAGAGAGAATTTTTTAAAGCTAACGATAGCTGGGCACAAACCCAGATTTCCTCTCATTAGCAGCTACATGCAGCAAAACAGTTTTTTTGGAAGGGAGGCTAGGATCCTCATTGCAAGAAACACAGACTATGACTTTGCATTAAGAATTGGGACAAGATTTAGCAGTGAGAGCAACCTGACAGCCACGAGTTACACAGGAATTCTTGCGTTTAGTAATTTTTCTTCTCTTCATTTCCTTCTTTTTTTTTTTTTTTAATAAAGTATGCATTGCCTCACATGCACACAGACAGCTTTGGATGTGATTTATTATTATCATTAGAAACTATCTTGAGAAAAATTTTATTGTGAGTTTTTCCAGGAACTTTCTAGACATTCAGAGAGAGGCAGCATGTGTCTTGAGCAGCGTTTTTACTAATTTAAATTAACCCAAAAGAATTTAGATTCTTTTAAATTAAATTAACTCAGAAGCAACAGATTTACACAAGCATAAACCAAAATGAATGAAATGATGAATTGGACCCCACATCTTGGATCTTTCTGAAATCTAAACAGCAAACAGAGACAAGGAAGATGCAGCCTGGTGTGAATTGGATATTTTGTTAACATCGCAGGATTAATGCATCTTCACAAGGGAAGTTTTCTTATGAAAGGGAAGAAAATTCTTTCAGATTGCAGTTTCTACTTAAAACCCGTCACAACAACAATGTTTTTTTCCTCAAGGTTTGTGTAGCATCAGTATTCCTTTGCATAAAAGAAACACTCCCTAATAAAAAGATAGAAAGAAGAGTACAAAAATCCAAACAAATAAACATACAAAAACACCTATGCAGGATGAAAACCTAAGATTCAGTATAAACCAATTGTAAAAATGATATTTCTAGCCCTTGTGTTTATAAACAAATGTACTGGTCCAGATTTTTTCTCTCTCTTGTTTCAAACCCCTGTCTAGTCTTGTTTGTGCCAGCTGGGATCAAGCAATTTGGTATGTTTGGATGCGACTTCTAACTCCAACCTTGTGCTCTGACCCTGTCCAGTACAGAAATGTTAATGTAGCACTTCTTGATCAAATTACCAAATAAATCCTGCCAGATCCATGCTGGGCTGCAAATTCATCCTTTCCTGCCCACTGTAATCCTCTGTTCCTGCAACACAGACGATACTATCCCCCAATTTTGTTTTCCTCTGCACGAGCTATATTCCCAGAAGGGTGGAAGAAGCTGTCCCATGGGCTAGATACGCTTACCAGGTTGCCAGCCTTGAAACAAAGGAAATTTCCCGAGATCTTGATTTTGCTCAAGGCAATACAGCAATGACCATACAAGGAGTTAATTGTCAGTAATGGGGAATTTAATGCTGGGTAGGAAGAATGACATCGGATAAAAATATGATTGCCCGGTAGTAATGTTAGAAGTCATTCACATCTCCTTGTGAGCTGAAAAGGGTATTTGACTCATAAAAAACTATTATTTTTTAATGAACAGTAAATTCAAAATTAAATTTGGAATTAAATTCTTAGTTATTCAGAATTACACCTTTTTCACAGTATGTGTGAAGGCTGCAAGGAAGAAATGTGGGCATGCTGCACCTCCAGACACTGTTTGTACAGCTTAACTCCTGCTCTGGAATGACTGCTAAAGCCAGCCTCCAAAGAGGAGGGTGATTTGTGGCCCATCTCCTCCAAAGGAGTTTCAAGCTTTCCCTTTTACCAGGCCTTGTTTTTCCATCCAGAGCACAAGCCTGCTGCACTCCTGAATCCGATTCCTTGCCACCATACAGAAGGCATCTCTCAGAGCACCAGCAGGGCTGAGGGGGCTCTTACCACCCCCTGCCCACTTTCTAAACAAAGGCCAAATGTTATGTCCATATTACATCCACCAGCACCATCCGTGCCCTTCTCGGGGTGCTGCTGGTGTCCCCAGGCAGGGGCCCCGTGCTCAGAGCAGGGAGCAGAGCTCAGCCTGCACCGCCGTGCACAGCGCAGGGTCCGTGCAGCTGCACTCCAGGTGAACTTTTCTCTTGCTAAACGATGGCAAGGGAAGGGATTATTTTGCCTCACCGTGGCGAGTGTTCCACCTTCACCCTGAACACGTCCCAAATATTTCCATGTTCTCGAGATAACTTCAGAGATAAGGGGTTATTTAACTCTGCCAAACCATGGCGTTTGTTCTACACAATGTATAACTGGCAAATATTTATGCGATTAACATCTGAATTCAAGCATACTTTAGTAGTACAAAGATGTGATTAGTCTTACCAGAATATGAATTTTTTAATGGACGTGGCTCCCACTTTCCAGCAAAGATTTAATAGCTGAGTCCTGCAGAGAAGTCTCCATTTACTGAACTTTCATAGCTTTAAAAATATCCTAGGGTACATTTTCTAGCACACAGCATGGCACAACACAGAATTTAAATGAAATACAGTGTTCAAACCGAACGAAAAAAGTGCATATTGTCACTACCCTGATCCTTTCCATTTTTTAGCCAAAATCATATAAATGACTGGTACTGACAATGGGCATGACTCTGGTGGTTGAAAGCAGCATTATTTCCTTTCAGCCTGACTGTCTGGAACAGGGGGCTATGAGGCTCTGAGCACACCTCGGGGTACCTCCTCAGCCTTCTGCACTCCAGTGGAAATCTGCTGACATCTCCAGCATGCAGGGACAAGGCACGGGGGCAGCCAGGCTCACACAGCTGTTTTCGAGCCCCCTCCATTCCGATGCACACAGATGGATGGGGCCGTGGCAGTGACACGGGCCCTTCCCTTTTGCCCCACCATGCACATCTGTGGCTTCTGCCGAGTTCCGGCTCAGTGTAGGTGACTCTGACCCCTACCACGTGTCCCAAAGGACCTGGGCTCCCAGTACCTTAGCTCTGGTAAAAGTTCCTGAGCTGCAGGAGCCAGCCATTGGGACTTCCCATGCACTTCTCCCAGTTTGGTTCTTAACTAAGTGTACCTTTTCTGCCTTCACACCATTGTCCTTAAGATCGGAACGTGGCTCCCAAGCTACGTACAAGAGGGCAGAGATCAATTTGCATGTCAGTGCATTTGGAGATAGATAAATGAAAATAAAACAGCAGAATCATCTCAAATTGCAAAGCCCACCACCTTCTTCCATTTCTTCAAACAGTTAAGTAGACTCAAAATGCAAAAATCAAAAAAACTCAAGTTGGTTTTGGGAAGAAAATCCAAACAACCCAAAACATACATAACATGTTTTGTCCCTAATGATGATGAGGACAGTCAGTGGCCGCAAGAATTGCCTTCCATGTGCTATTGAGGGTTCAGGCTATGAATCTGATACAAGTAGCTGGGTGTGCAATAACTGCAGAATCAGCATCTTGTTTTGAAAGGACTCCTGCAAACCCTGCAGGAACATTTCAGTACTAGATGGTGTTGCTATGGGCACCAAAAGGAAGCTTAATATAAGAGAAACTGTCTTAGGAATTCATGGGGGATGGGTGTAAACAGTTTACGTACATAAGAACCGGAATGTCCCTGGCACTAAAAAGCAAATAGCTTTTGGGGGTTTTTTAATGTTCTGCTAATAACATTTCACTGTAGGTCTTTTCAGAGGGACAATATGAGTCGGTACCTTTTTGTAGAAGTTGCTTAAAGTGAAGTATAGGTAATCAAGGTATATCTGCATCCTGTGTAGCAGGAGCATAATGAAATCGGGATGCTACAGACAGATGTAATTTCTCTGTAAAAACAGATGTTAAAAACGGGAATGGAAAATGAGGGAAATTGAAGAAGTGCAGCTCCCTCTACTATTCAGGAAAGAGGATGCCACTCTGCATTAGAGTGCAG
The DNA here is from genome assembly GCA_013398855.1 of Mohoua ochrocephala. NCBI lineage: Eukaryota > Metazoa > Chordata > Aves > Passeriformes > Acanthizidae > Mohoua > Mohoua ochrocephala. Next base: position 11,764 of record VZTA01011143.1, on the reverse strand, counting down.
TTCAAACTTTATTCAAGAATCACATTGGCAGGGGACAGCCAAATGATTTAATTTGGGGCTAGATTTCTCCCGTTCTGGCTCTCTCTCTGCCAGTGTAGGCTACCTAAGTGGATGAAAAGAAAGAAAAAGTAACCAGTGCAGAATAACTGCAACTATATCTCAGGACAGACAAAGAGAATGCAAAATTAAATTCTTGATGTGAAAAGAATGGGACAATGAGCCCCTCTCCCCAAGATACCTTCGGAGAGGTTCCATTTCAGTGCTTTCTTTCTTGCTTGCTTGCCCTATTTTTCATTGATGCGTACCAAAGAAAGCCTGAAAGCCTTTTATTATTTCTTATTTTCTTTTTCTTTTTACTATGTGGTATAAGTTCTTTTTTAAATATTATTTTCCTGCCGATGTTAAAGCAGTTCCCATTTTTCTAGTTTGCTTCTGACACCTAGCTGTGATCAACAATGCTTCCCACTGAATCACTTCTTTCATCTATTCAGCTTCTGTTATTTCCCTTATCTCTTCTCCCCCCTTTACCAGTTTACCTCTCATTAACCCTCAGGGTTCCAAACATATTGTCTCTCTCCCAAAGATACATATTTTTATTCAGACATAAGTAATTTTTGCTCGCTAGCTTCAGTTTCCATAATTCTCTAATAGAATAGCTGTGTGCAGTACGTACCCTTTACAGCACGGTGAACAATAAACCCAGACATTAATTTATACTCGTGCATTGTACACTGTTCCACTTCACCTTTTTCCCCTCTGAACTGATAGTCACATAAAATCTCATTCTTCTCTAATGGAGGAAATACAGTTCAATCCACATGTAAAAATCTGCTTGACTAGCAGTTTTGTTTGACCAACAAAATAATTATTTTCTAAGAGTTACTTCAACCGATTGTGATATATTTAAAATCCTGTTTTAACTTGCAAAAATAGTGCAAGTTTCTACTATTTTAAGATATACAGGACTTTTCTAGGAAATAAGCTCTCTTTTACCTACACCAATATATTTATGGCCCGTTTTCAGCCACACAACTGCCTTTAATTTTCTGAGGATGAAAAATAAGCAAAACCCAAGAGACTTACTGCCTGAGTTTTAACTTCTGTGCATGTAAATGGTGAAAGCAGATGGAAATATATCCAGCTACTCATGTAGACAACCCTCTCTGCTATCCCTCCAATTAATTGTGTAACCCAGCTCCAATCATGAAGTCAGATAAAATTCATATAAAGTTTTTCAAAATGTGTGTTGCGTAGCATGAGATGAGAATGTAAGTTCAGATACACACAGGGAAGGCTCATTGCTCATCCTGGTAAATAGCATTCATGTGGCAATAAATTTACATAGGCATCTATATTTAAGAAAAAATAAGATAATATATGGGACACTGTGTAAAAACCTTCAGAATTCATTGTGAGTATGAAAAGAAAACATTTTGGAAAATGCATTTGCTCCTTGCAAATGTTACATGTTATTAACATTGGCTCTAAACAGAGGTTATTCAAGAGCCACAGAAAGGTTTGCTTTGTTAATGGGTGTGTTTGTCGGAATCAGGTGGAAGTTTCTGTGTGTGAATGTCTCAACTTCAAAACTTACAGCTGGATGATTTGATGTTTATAAAATACAAATGATTCTTTCTTTTTTAATTTAGGCAACATTTCCCTTGATGTTACTATGTAACTAATCACTATCATTGGACTGTGCAAAGCATCTTTTACAAAAAAAAAAAATCCATAGAAACACGAATACCTTTATCGTATTTTTAAATAAAGCGTTTATACTGGTTTATGGTAAACTTTTTCAAAATTCAGTAAAATTCTAGCATAATTCAATGCAGTCTTTGAGCAAAAGCAAATTACATCCAAGAACATTCCCACAGATATTAAAAACAATTGCCTTCACTAAAAATTTCAAGTTCGTGCCAGGAGCAAAATAAATATCTAAGTTACATTTTGTGCAAGTGGTCCTTGCTAAATTAATCCTCAGAGATACTCGGTTCTTTAGAACTTAATCACTCCTTCATCTTACATTTGTTACTTCACAAGGTTAGTTTTCTATTACAGAGGAACTTACTGCTGTATCAAAGGCTTAATTGAGCTCCTTTTAAAAAATCATGATTGTCGCTATAAAATCATGCATCCCCAGTAAGTGTGTTTATAGAGAACTTACAGCTTTAAATTTCACTTAGAAAAAAAAGCCTTATACTTTCCTGCAGATTCTGCAGATTGTTCTGAATGCAGATTTACTATAAAATAAGTGAATAATAATACCAGGTTATTTTGGAAAGTGTTCTTTCATGCAATCCCTGCATTTAGCACAATCCCAAAATGGCAGCCCAACAGGTGGTCCTTTCATAGCCTTCAGCCCAAACAATCGGGACAAAAAGGACACCAAGAATCGAATGTTCTTCAGGATTTAAAAAGCTGTTCACTTCCCTTTGTTCATTTTCAGATTTAGCCATGTTCATTATTGTTGAGCCACAAATGCAGGACATTCTTTTTTGACATTTTGCCATAAATAGACACTGACTGGGGCTGACTAGCCAGCTAGCTGCTTTGTCACATGCAAGCGGAAACTACTTCACAAAGCAAATGCATTCCTGTTGCCTCAATGGCCCCGGCGAGCACCGGTTGTGACATGCGGCAAATCTGGCAAAGTCTAGGTTAACAAAAGTATGGGTGACAAAGGCTGAAGTTTCTCTTCCTATATTTTCCTCCACAGTAAGTATTTAATTCTGGCCTAATGAATTTGCCTGGAAGACTGGGTGTCACGTTGACAGCCTCTTGAATGTCTGAAAATATACTTTTGCTTTGTGGGCTGTCTTTGGAGGGAACAGTTAGTTAACTGGTAATGACAAGACTTCAGGGGTGAAATCTAAGATGAAATACTTGTTTCTCAGTATTTTGAAAGTTGTGAAAGTTTCTCGTTACAGTGATCTCAATCTCAACATCCATAACAAAAGATGGGCCCGGTCCTATGGGTCTTTAATGATGCAAGGAGCCCTTACAGCTGCCTGCACTGTGCTGCGGGGAATTGCACGAGTAATGGGCACAGAGGCACTGATCAAGCTTCTTCCTTCGTGTGTGTGAATAAGTGTGTAAAACACACCTTGTAGAAAAGGCAGACCTACAGTAGTAAATAGTGCCTAACTGTTCAAGAATAATGAATGAATTTTTCTTCACATTTTTTAATTGCCAAGTTAAGTCCTCTTCTGCCACTGTGTATTTTAAATGGAGTACACACTGCAGTTTGGTTTGGGGGGGGGGAGGGGGAGCTTTTTGTCTTCTCTCTTTCTCTCTTTTTTTTTTCTTTTTAACATCTCCTGCCAAATTCAAAACTTCCAGGGTCTTCCACTGCTATTCTCTTGGAGATTTTCCAGTGCTCATCTGAGTCCAGGGCTTCTGACACACACCAGAGTATGGATAAGACCTGTGTTTGTTGCAGCCCTGGTGTGTGGAATGAAGGTTTGATACTAGACCCTCGTTAACCTGTTAGATTAAAATTAGACACTGTTAACCTCTTACTTTTAACATTAAATTTTTAGTGGAAAGTGTGACTCGCTTCAAACTGCCTTATAAAAAGATAGGTTGCAGATTAAAAAAAAAGATTAATACATTTTAATTTTAAAACATCTACGTGCAGAATTGCTTATAAAAGTTAAAAAATATATTTGATCATTGCTGATAACAATTCCAGGACAGTCAAGGAAACGTGTATCTCTCAAGCCCTACCGCTGCCAAAGGCAACAGCACAATCTAGAAAAAAACACCCTTTAGGTACAGACACAGTCTTGACTGCGTTAGTAAGGCAGCAGCTATGCTGAGCAGCGAATTTTTCCTCTTCAGTCCAAAAACCTGAAATCAGCAATGGAAAAACTCAGTTAAATGCATTAATGAAGCTGATGTTCAGTGCCGTTTGTCACCTGGATGTTTGTATCATGGTTTACCTGAGCTCGCTGTATGTGGAGGAACCAGTTTATAAATGAATTAAAAGACAAAAGCTCTTAACAACCTGAAGATACTTGGGCAAACCTCCTCATTGCGGGTGTCCCCCTCCAGGGAAAACATCCACTGGGGTGTTTTCCTTGCAAACCTTCATGGAGGGCCGAGTCTTCATGGTGTTCCTCCAAAGGAGGAGGCTCCTGCCTTTCTTTGTAGGACAAAAGCAAAACTGTTCAACTTCTTAATATATCCATATGTAAAATCCATAAGTCTCACAGATTTCAGGGGGAAATCAGTTAGTAAAATGTTTAGGCAACAACCAGTCAAAGTTATTATTGGGTGCTAAACGATGAATAAGCATTGTAAGAGGATTTTGGCTTATTTCAACCACAAAGCACACACAGACCAGAAAAGTCAGCTTGTTAAAAAACACAGTAAAATGACGCAAAAGAGGGACTTGATGCTCCTTCCAGTCTTATCTTTATGTTTAATTTCATTCTAGTCTTACTATCATTCCAAATTTTCCTAACAACTGTTTTAAATCAAGATATCTTTCCTTAATAAAAATATTTTTATGAAACAGCTGCATACAAAATCCAAGTTTCAAGTTCAAACTCTGGGAAAAAAGTAATTCTCTTTGTGTGGGAGTGTGATTTCAGGGAAGAAAAGTACGAGTCACAGGATGCAGAGAAACTTCACTAGAATATATCAAACTGCACTGGAAGTCAATTAATGAGGAGGTAGAAGCAGGGAAGCATTCAGCTTTACCTCTCTCCAGACAGCAATAAATCTCTTGCAAATTTAGCTGTCAGAAATGATTGCTTTGTTTTCGACAAGTGGCATTACTTCCTCTTATACTGGAATTAAAATTGATTGAAATTGATTCATGACTTTTCAATATTTCCCACACCCCTTCATTGCTTTCAGTGTGAAAACATTATTTATGTGAAACGAGCAGAGATAAAAACAGCGTATATGTTTCCCAATTTTGTTTTTGTTTCTTTCTTTGAGACATCTAAGTATTAAGGTGAGAGAGAGATTGGTAATTAATTTTCCTTCAAAGAAATGCTTTCAGAAACGGTGTCTTCCTAAGGGAATGCGTTTTTTTCAAACTGTTTTTTACTGATTTTTCTGGGTCAAAAAATAGGAACAGAATAATTGTAAATTCTTAAGCAGCCACACAGAATGGTTCAAATCAGAACAGAAGTTTTGCTATGCTGCTTGGAAGGCTTTTCCATTTGAAGTCTTGTTTCTGCTTTCAGACCCACCTGGATAAAGGGCAGTGAACAAGCAGTGATGCCAAGTGGTGGGACTGGCCCAAGGAGGGGGGCCAAGGAGGAGAAGAAGCCTGTTCCAGGCAGGGACCCACAAGGGAAAGAAGAGTGCACTGGTGGTTCAAGGAGCTTGTGACAACATTTCGTTGTGAAACCACCTGCACACATAGCTCTGCCTGCACTTCTTTGGTTTCAGCAGCTGTAAAACTCTGCTTGTTTGGATTCAGCTGCAGGACCTGTTTACCTAAAGTCTTGCAGCAGCAGAATACAGTCTAATTCAGGTGTCTTTACCCTGTAGCATTACTAAGAAAAGATCATGTTGAAAAGTCTGCTTCTTCTTGTCCCAGATACAATGTGTGAAAGCATCATTTTAAGTGCAGGACCCAAATGCATCCTGAACATTTCTTGATCTGTCATGACACCAGCCTTGGAAGACAGATGGTTTTTATGATCCCCATTTACCTACAGGGAACCGAGGGATAAAACATGGAAAGATCAATTGGTTTGCAGAGCTTCACCAGTAACTTGAGGATGAGGAAAGCCCTGGATCAGTCCCTGCTAAATCTCAACAGAGAGCTGTAACCATGATAACGTCTTTTCTCCCAGAATATAGAAGTTTGTATTTACCTAATTGAATTCTTTGTTTTTCATTGTTTCTACCCCCTTGTACTTCAGGCCTTTGCTGACTTCAACTGTAGAACCCCACATGAAGCCGGGGTGCTTTGCTTTAGAACTGAGACCAATGTGTCATCCTTATAATGACACACTGGCAGCAGTCCAAGGACTTCCCTTATCCCAGTGGGCTTTTTCATATGTTCCAAGCAGCAAATAATGAGAAGATCACCAAAAGCATGGCAGAAAAGAGGAGGACAAGGGCAGTAATCTGAGCAAGGGAGAGCAGGTGGGAAAGGGAGGGAGCCGTGATTGCATAGCTGAATTGTCGAGAATGGGAGTGACTAAAATAAATACAAAGCAGCTGGAGTCACAGGGAACATTCTGGGATAGGGTGAGAAGGATGGCAGTGTTTCTTTCTTGCCATGAAGGTATGCCATGTTCTTGGTGATTACTACCTGCTAAACCTGTTTTTCTAAATCTTGCTGTAGTAAGTTTTTTCCCTTAGAAGGACACGAGGAAGCAATATTCACTGTTGCCACACACCAGTCTTTGGATGACTGACATAGTGAAAGGATATAACAAATATTTTGTAATTAATAAAGTCTATGGAGCTGCAAAAATGACTATAACAATCTCCATAAAAACTAGATTGTGAAGCCGATTCCTTTCTTAATTAACCCTCCAAGAGCCCTGAACCCTTGTTATAAGCTGCAACACTGACATTACTTGAGAGAAAATTGGTTCCTGAAGCCTGTAGCCATTGCAGGCAGAATCATGGAGCTCTGTGTCGCTAGGAGTCAGAAACACCTTTTTCTGAGAGGTTCTGAGGGACTAATAGTCTGGTTTTCTTCTGCACAGAAACAGCTCTCCTCTATGCATTTAATGACCTGATAACCTTCAGACTTCTTGGTGTCTATGCAACTTGCAGCAGCAGCAACCTGTCAGAGTCACGTAACCAGAATTGGTTCCTTCCTCTCCTGTCAGACTGCTTTTCTTTGTTTTCATCTCCTCTGTGCTAACAACCCTTCTGTGTAGCATCCTGCAAGGTCAGTCTCTGGCACTCTCCTTTGGCACACCTTGTAACACCCTGGTCTCTTCTCTACCTGTATTGCTATCTGTGCTGGGTAAGCGTCTTCTCTTCTGCAGCTCCAATACCTGGAACAACCTCACTTTGTCTCTTGTTGACTCTCTGTCTTGTTTCAAATTGCATTTGAAATAGCTTTTCACCTTTGCTATATCTATTTTTTTTCTGTTCACTGCTTGCTTGACTTGCAATTGCATTAGAGGCCCTCAGTGAAACGCTTTGGCTCAACTAAAAGACAAGTCCATATACACATGTCCTGTATTAAAGCGGAATTCACAGGCCAGAGGAGTTTGTTATTTGATACATGTTGTTGTAAAACCAAAACAGAGATTAAACACTCCCTGCAAGTGTGAGTTTGGAACTGATGCGTCCCTCGACCTGTGCTGCAGGATGTTTCCCCATGGGTAAGAAGCAATTAGCATCAGCAACTTTTCACATACTTATTTTTAAATACTCTCCATTTTGCAGTGTTTTTTGCACCTTCCTTTGCTGTTTAGGACATATATTAATGAAGAATTTTGAGTGTGAGAGGAGAAGGTCTCTCATCCCCACAATGTAAGAAATGGTTTTGTCATAAGCCATTGCAAGGTGCCAATGAAGGTTTTCCGCTGCACCGAGGAATTCCTGTGCTGTCTCACATTAAACTGTGGTAGATAATTTGGCAAGTGTGATGCTGCACCCTGTCTCTGAAGCTAGAGGCAGTAAAATCTGCTTAGCTGTGTAATCTGAACAGGCTGCCCTCCCTCAGTCGCAGTTTAGTCTGTATTGAACAGATGGCTCTTTCTGTCTTCCTCTCCCATTTTATGATGCTATCCTTGTGACAACAAATTCTGAAAAATTAATGCGTACATGAAGACAACAATCCATACATTTTCTTTCTTTCACGAGTTTTGTGCAAAGGCTGTAGTTCGGGATTTGAGCTTGTTTGACACTACATACCTTCTTGGCCAGAGAAGCATCTGGTTAGCTCAAGCAAATATGAGATGTACAAAATTACTGGCATAAAGTGTGCCTCTCATTACTGTAACAACTCTGCAGACATCTTGCTTATTTGCTAATACACACAGGTTACACGCATGAAGCTCCAACTGCATAGAGTGGAGGTCAGAGTACCAGGAAACTAAGGGAAGTTTCTTCATCATTTAAATGATTGAGGTGACTCGGGATCTGGGGTTGACAACAATTCTCCTGTATAAAGGTAACTACGGTGTGGGCCTTTCATACTACTCCCCATATACTCAGAAGACTCAGAAACAAAACAGAGCAAGAGCCAGGTTTACAGACCAGGGCTTGATGAAGACTTGCTCATGCTGTGTGTTCTCAGTAAGAGCTGAGAATCTTTAATGGGAAGCAGCTATCCAGCCTCCCCTGGCCTTGATGACTCAAGGGGGAGTGACAGTTTCCATCAAATGCAAAATTCTGTACTTATAAACTGTGTATGAAATAATGTAGCATATGCATGTACAGCTGTATGAGAGACTACGTATTAGAGAGTTATTAGAATTATCACAGAACAGGCTACAGAGGCAGAGCTTTTATTCTCTCACAAGCATTAGAAGGTGTATAATTCTAGTTTTGAGCCAAATGAGTTTGTGACAATTGATTTAGCCTGGCTGTTGCTACAAAACTTCGTAACAGCATATTGTAGAACCTGTGAAATAGTTCATAATTAAGTAAGAAATGTTATTATATTTATGTATAAACAACTTATTTGTATTCATAGTAGATTGTCTCCACAAATCTATTCTTGTCTCAGAGCCAAACAGAAATTTAATGTCATTGTTATGTTTAGGTGAACATCACGCTCTTATATTCCCCTCTGTTTGGCCTTGAATAAAAATCAGAGCAACAATAATATAAATGCTATGAAAGTAGTCATGAACAGTAGCCCATCTGTATGGGACAGAATTCTACAAATCAATTAGATGGTCATAAAAAGCTAATCAGATGTGGATGAATCAACTGAGGAAATAAAATGGATTGAACTCTTATGTTTATTGTTCATGTATAACCCTTTTTAATAATCAAGATGGGTAAATTACACTAATTAACCTTTAAAAATTTAGATGATTTCTAAATAATAGGTTCAAACAATGCCTATTCTTTTCTTTGTTGTTTTTAAGTGTTTTGTCCATGACAAGGCAGTTCTATTAGAAGATTTACAGAAATAGTTGTTTTAAGTTGTGCTTTCCTTTTCTCCTATTTAGCAATCATTAGATTTTCTACAGCATGTTCTCCCACCTCTCCCCCATCAGATAGCATTTAAAGTCAGAAGAAGTCAAATTCACACATCCTAGGAAGAAATGTCAAGAAAACTTGTCTCCTGGAGACCACTCGAGTTGGGTGGGATGGATTATCTGACACGTCATCAAACCCTCTTCCTAACCACAGGAGCACCCTCTCTGGGCTAGTGCAATGCTGGCAGCAAAGGAAATGTGTAGCCCAGCCCCTCTGGACAGGTTGCCTGGATCCTTAGCAACCCACAGGGCTGGGGATAGTTTCATCCACTTCCTGCCATGATTTGAGGTGGCAAACAATGTGAGAGGATTATATGGGTTCCTGTTACAGCATGGCTGAAGAGAGATCTCTACAGCCACACAAGCCTAGAGCATTTGACAACTCTTCCACAGGAACGGTTAGGGGAAATACTTTTATGCGGGAAGGGAAAAGGTATCCGTAAGGGAATCTTTCCAGAGACTTTTTATTACCTCTTCAAAGCCCTCTCTCCAGGTTTTCACTGAGGAGAGGATGGCTACTGCTGCAGCATCTACTACTGTAGAAAATGCTTTGTTTATTCTCACTGGTGCAAATGATTTGTAAACTGATCAAAAATTCCCTTTTATTCAGTATTTTGACTACTTGTCCTTCAAAAAATTAGTTTTCAGCATTCTGAAGTTAAAATTTCTCAGTATTGTTGTAAGGTCTTAATTAAACCAAAAGAGATAAATTGTGATGTATTAAATAAATAAATAAATAATCCAGGACTGATCACAATACATTGGATAGAATGGTGAATGGTTTGAGTTTTCTAAATTACTGATATTACCTGCTGATATGAGGGCTGTTCAAAAGGGCACTTCACTTTTGGGTTTATTTATTAAAATCCTGCACTCAACTGTAAGAAATTAGCCTCCTAGAGATGAATCGCTCCCTACTCAGGGGAGCCTGAAGCAAGGAAACCGATCGTGCACACACTGCAGAACTGCACAGTTACACAAGCTCCAATATTTTACTACATCTCTCACACAAGGTGCTAAACAGCAACGTGAGACAAATGTTCTCGGTGTAATAGTGATGCTCTTAGACATTTTCCTCAAATAATTAATGCCAAATTTACAGTGCTGTACAATTATCTTTTTTTTATCTCGTAACTGGAAGCCCTTAATAACTGAGGTGCAGTGTGAAACACAGGCTACTGGACTCTGACAAAACTTGGAAAGATCAATAGATCAGCTTTCAGGTAAGCATAAATAAGAAGACAGAATTTTATATATTGGAGCTGGCATTAAAGTCAGTCTCAAGCTCTTGCACTGGGAACAAAGCTATCCTTTCTGTTCTTGGTTGGCTACAGGGGGTTTTAGCATTTCCTTCAAAGCATGCACCTTGAAAACACCAGGGCAGAAGAGATGCAGCTCAGGTAGGTGCCCTGGCAGCCTGGAATGCTTTGCAATCTCTCTCCAGCAGGACATACCATGGTCAATCTCTCTTTTCCAGTGAGTCTACAGCACAGTAAGGTTGCAGTTTTTGATAGTGTGGAATAGCTGTACACTAGAACAATGATAACCCTGTTCTGGGTAAGTTAATTAAGCAATGCAATTCCTAATTACCTGGAATTTTAATTGAACATGTGAGGGAAATGTTCACAGAATTTCATCTGAATCTCGTGATACATCATCCTGCAATTGGTTGCAGTTACAACCAGTGCAAGATTTCCCATATGGGAAAACCTTCTATACAGAATTAATATTGTGTTACCCAAATCTGGGTGGTAACAGGGAAGAATGGTAAAAGGAACAGGAGAACCCACCTGATCGACATGTGGCTTAAATGCTGGCATACTTTAAGAAGGAAATCTGAAAGGTGCAGGAGCAGGCTGCCTCCATGTGCTCACAGGCAAGCCAGCAGGGAAGACCACCAAACTGGCTAAATAGGGAGCATTTGCTGGTACTCAGAGGAAAAACAAGAGTTTACATGCTTTGGAAGAAGGGGCGGGCAACTTAGGAAGAATACAAGGATGCCATTAAGTCATTTACAGCAAAAATTAGGAAGGCAAAAGCTCAGCTAGAACTCCTTTTATTATTCTTCCCTGTTACCGAAGGGATTGAGGAAAACACCACCTGGGCTTCTATCCCTTCAACCAGTTGTCTGAGCCTCCTGAAGTCCTTTTAAATTGCCCTAGAACTTCTCTACCTCATCACTGACAACCCAGTCAATCAGAAGTAGGTAAAAATCAGATGTTACTCATCTCCTAGTAACATCTCTTCCCTGAACCCCAGGGAGGCAGCATACAGGGCCCTCAGTTTCCCTGAGAAGGATATCACTACAATTACCCTTCTTTCTTTCTTAAAACCCAGAGTTGCAATGTGTCTGGTTGACTGACTTGCTCTGGGCAAAGCCCTGGGTAGGCCTTCACCTTCANACTATCATTTGCTTGATTATCAAGTTCCAGAGTCTCACATCTATTCCACAAGCGCACCTGAGAAGGCAAGAGAGGCTGGGAGGGGATTCTCCTGCCTCCCAAACAGGGACCTGTTTCCGATCCCCTCCATCTTTTAGGTCCCCTCCTTCTGCCTGATGGCAAGAGGCTCAGGGTTCCTTTGACTCTTGCTAAGCTTCCATCTGCTGCATTTCC
>VZTA01011134.1:154745-177122 GCA_013398855.1 Mohoua ochrocephala | reverse complement strand
AAAAAAAAACCACCCCAAAACCAAAAAACCAGAAACAAGCCAAAACCAAACCAAAACAACAAAAAACCCCCAAAACTGTTCCTATATTGTGTGAAAATCCAAATAATCTGATGTGACTTTTAGCAGCGATAAATACTGTGGATGCAAAAACCACTAAAATTATGTCTTGAATATTTCTCTTTCTGCCTCTTAATGCTCAGTAGGCTGCTACATCTGTGGGGTTTTTTTCCAAGCTCCCTTGTACCCCACATAAAAACTCACTATAAATTTATTTCCAATCCTGTCAGGTCTCACTTTCATTATTTTCTGGAGCATATTTCTCCCCTATGAAGTGCTGTTTAGCTGAATTGAAAAGTGCAGATAAATGTACAGATTTTAAAAATAGAAGCATTTCATCATGCTGAAATCAGGGTGTTGTCATTTTTAGAAATGCTCATTTAGCACTAAAAGCTTTTAAGAATGCAAGCAAAACAAAATCTATAATTTAAAGCTGCAATGTACTTTAAAATAAGATGGATTTGGATTTTTTTCTTTAATGTTAAGGTACCATCACATTTTTATTTTTAAGAAATTTGCAGTAAAAATGGAAAACCTGAAATCCTTGCCAGTTCTACTTATTCTCTGTTGTTTTATAAACTTTGTTCCAAATTAACAGGTAGTTATATTTGGGTTGACTTCGTGAACTTATATGATACATTAGGGCATCTAATTGGTCTTCTGGGGTTTTGGTAAGGAGCTTGTCTTCAAAATCTGGATTCCTGCAAGACCAGTAATGCAGCAGGCACATGGGTAAGTAACTGTGTTAGAATCAATTTTTTCAAAAAGATAACACACTTACTTATGAGAATAAGTTTAGGCATGTCAATGCCACGTTATCAACTTTCTTATGAATTTGAATGCAAAGAATTAAAAAGACAATGGTTATTATTACCACTATAACTGTAAGTCAAATAAATATAATATATATTTTTATGTATTTTAATGTTGTGTGAACTCTGCAAGTGGTTCAAGAGCATAATCTCAACATGAAAAATAAATTCACCAAAGTTATTGTGTCTCTTCCTTGCCTGCTTTATGGGCCAAATCTTTAAAACTATGGAAATTTCAACCAATTTCAAGCACATCAGGTTTCGCTCGCTATAAACTCATACATATGTGAGTTTTACCAGCACAGCCCTGTTTGCATGCAAGAGAACCAGACTATTTCTTATCCTCCCCCGATATTCCTTGAAAAAGCACATCCTCTGAGCATAGTAATTACGATTTTTAGGGATTCATTCCATCTAAGGGCTATTTTTTTGAATTATAGACAGTAATTTGTGCAAAGTTTGAGCTGCCAGAGAAGGACCCGAGCTTTGAGATTCATCATCTCTTCAGGTGGAAACCACCCACACGAGTGTGTTGTATTTATAAATGTTAATTACATTAATGCTTACCTTGGCAAGCAGACAGAATATAGATATGAATATTGGTGAAAAATTCATTCTCCTGTAAAGTAGGTCACATGTTAATGAGCTAAACCTAGCCCCAAATACACACAAATATATGTAGCTTTAAGCAAGACTTTGTTGAAGTCAGCAGGACTACTCAGCATGAAGTCAGGTATTTAAGTATGAGGGCCTCGCTGTGTTGGGATTAGAGCTGCAACTCTAAGATGAAAAAAAAATGTGAACTGCCTTTTTATTTTTTATGACAAGGATTAAAAAAACCAGTGAATTTGAAACCCATGATATTTTCATCAGGAATAAAACAGCACAATTAAAATATGTTTTGTTTACATTCATGCACTATGCTGTCTGAAGATGAACCTGATTGCATCAGCTTGCAGGGAACACATGCTGTGACAAGATATTGTGATTTCGGTACTGATATTAAAAAGAAATATTGGTGAGGTTGTGGCAAAAGTTTGTCAGTCAATCCATATTTCTAAGATTACACTTTTTCCTGAACAGATGTTCGCCACCTACATAGAGCACCTTGTAATCTATCACTTTACTTACCCTTTACTAAATAAATTTCTTAAGAAGACTGTATTTGAACAGCTGAGAAGTTACAATGGTACCTCAGGTTGCTGGCAGATGTAAACGTCTGTCACAATGGATAACTCTTTTAAAAGAAATAGATTTCACTTCTAAAATACTGCCAGGTACTGTAAATAGAGGATTGTGTGAAGTGAAACAAAAGTACACACAGACACACTCTCCAGCTCAGAGCATCACGTATCACCACCGATTCCTTTAATCCAACAAAACAGAAACACATCCACATTCAGGGGAAAGGGCACAGGCAGATGGTTCTCTGAACAAACAGGGGTTGAGAGAAAACAAAAGTGAAGGGCAGGATCACGCTTACAATATGAATATGAACTTTAGTTTAGGTTTGATTCAAAATGTCTCTCAATTATCCACACTTATCCATTTTGTCTGCTTTGGGCTACAGAGGTTTCGCTCATTGCTGGGAAGCCACCTCGTATTCCAGAAGAACTGAAGTAACATTCCAAACTCCTGTTTTAAACTAGAAAAAAAGATTCCTTCTGGAATCGAGTGCTAATCTGTCTTTGATCAACTGACTTTTTTTCTTACACATGGGTAAATGATAAAAATGGGGAAAAAAATTCAAATATAGAGCAATTCTTTGTTTTCCTGCTGCCATTCCAGGAATTTAGCATAAATATTTGGATAAAGAAATTAAGTTGCAAAGCCAAATATGAATCAAAATAAAGGTCTTAAGACATATCACTAATCACACTTAGGATACAACATTTTTAATCTGGGATGCCTCTTTTAACCACAAAGTCATTTAAACACCTTTTTTTTTTTTTTTTTTCCAGAGGAGGGACCTTTTCATAAAACAGTCCATCAAACATGATAAAAAAAACATTTCTGAGAGGAATTTCAGAGGTGTTGTTTCTAAATTATGTTTTTCTAGAATTTTCAGAAAATATATCTACTTTGTCTTCATGTAAGACAGAAATCAAGATATGTTTTCCTCCCAGGGTAATAACCAGCACAAGAAAACCGAAGTCCTTATTACAATAGGAACATGCAAAATGCCTCGGTAGTGGGAACACAGCCTGTGAAGATGCCCCCATGCAAGGTCAGGACTGCAGAGAAGGAAGTTATGGGATTGTGTAAGCGTTTCCTCAGGTTATATAAAAGAAAAAAGCAATTCGTGTTGTACGCTGCATGATGCATTAAATGTGCCTTGAGAATACCTTTGAAAGGAAGGAGATAAGGGAAAATTTTGTTTTGATCATCGGGGAATCTTAACATTAAAAATGCATTGTGGAGTACACTCAGATGTGTACTCAGCAGTGTGAAAGCCTCGGCTGCAGCCCAGCTTTAGACACAGGTACATGAAACCCGAGAACACTGTAAACTGGGTGAGAAAATCTCTTGCTAGATGTAGCCCAAAATAATACAGGTAGCTAGGTAAAGAAACAAAATCCAGAAATATTAAAATAAACTCCGGTTTCGAGATGAGTTTCACCTGTGGAAAATCACGTGACAGCATGGCCATAAGGCAGAGTGGCAGAGCAGTTCCAACCTCATTTTTTTGTCGAAGCAAGGCATCCCTTTATCCTCTGTGATCCTCTGAGCTATGTACTGGCTCTAGCAACACACAGAAGTGATGAGTTTTACAATAGAATTTGAATCCAAAGAAATCTGATTTCCACATAAATTACAAGTATAGCAGTTGATTTGGGAGCTGGAATTTCTACTCTGCTATGATTTTACTGCACTTTTGTTACAGGCTTCACCACTGCTGTTCCTATCTTTCTGAATCCCGAGTGTTTCCCTGACCCCCAAATTCACAGAGAATGCTTTAAAGCACGCGAGCCAGTTTCTGAAGGTACATAAGAAGAAATTAATTTCTCTGTACTCCCTACTACCATTCTGTATTGAAAGACATCATTACCTTGCAGTTTTATGTGCAGAATGCTTAAAAAAAAATAATCATGATGATATGCAAGAGCAGCCTGGTATGTCTTGAAGATACTGTTTAAGTAATTCAAGGAGGGGAGGAGCCACAAGCAGCTGAAGAGTTTCTTCTGGCACGGACAGTGAGATGCAACTCATGAAGGATGGAGTTCAGTTGTTGAAGAGGAAGCATTGCAGCACCTAATGTGAACAGAAGAAAAAGAAAGGAAAAAAACCTAAGAATAATGTCAAACTAATAATATTTTCAGATTTCTTTTAAAATTTGTGTTGCCAAATACTGCCCTTGTTAAAAGAAAGCAACTGCTGTCTATCACCCTACCCTCCCTCCTCACGAAGATATGTTCATGAATATTCACATTTTTCAGATTCTCATTGAAAGAAAAGAATTGCCAAATAACATCAGTACAAAAGCTGATAAATGACAGACCACCTTCAGGGAAAAAAAATAAAAAAGAAGCCACATATGATGGTGAAAAAAGGAACAAAGGGAGCATCATAGTTGCTAAATAGGAAGTGGGTTACTGTTCTAAATCAAAAGGCAGGTTAGAAATCCAAATAGAAAAGGATCCAGTGTAGCACTGGTATCACTTTTACCTCCCTCTATGGTATTTCTCTCTCATACCTCACTCCTTGATTTATTTTCATAGTAGATAATTTCTACGTGGATTCGTATTGATCCTTTTCCTTTCCTTATCTTTCTTTGGATCTTGGATCTCTTCTGTCTGCCTAATCTACTTCACATAAGCCAAATGAATCTCCTCTGCACCATTCAAAAGTAATTTTATTGCCATATGTTGTGAAGTGTAAAACTTTGTCTTAATCCTGCTCCATTGTGAACAGGTTTTTGTCTCTTTTCTTGGAAGGCAGGAGATTTGTTCTCCAGAACAATCTTAAGAGCAAGGACCCACATGTGACAAGAATCTGTATTTCTTGCCCTACATGTGTGGCATCTTTGCTAATCTGCAGAGCACTGTAGCAGGAATATCGCCCCCCTCATCTAAGAAATCTTATCTTTGTGGACTTGAAAGCTAGGATTGCTGGCACAAAATATAGCTTCCAGAAATTAAACCTCTATAATTAAAATTTATATAGCAGGAAAACAGTAGAGATTGTACCATTCCTCATTTTTACAGCTGTACAAAGTTGGTAAGAATTCCAGTTAAAGGTATGGCCAGCAAAAGGTGGGGAGCCATCAGCAGGGAGACATGAGGAGGCTTTCTTATTGCAAAGAAAACAATATAGAGGAAAATAAAATAAGAAAAAGGAAATTGGCTGTAAGCTTCCTTCTGACCATCCAGAAAGACTAAGTACACTCCAAAACTGGAAACTCTTATCTTGGAACCACCAAGTATACTGATTAGGATGAAGGAAAGCGTTAAATAATGTTGATTTGTGGACTTAGATTTAAAAACCCACCAAAACCAAAGCCCAAGACCCCAAATCCTCCAGTTGCTCAAAAGACATATAAGAGTTCCTTCATTTAGCTTTTCCTGAAAATACAGGGCATATATTATTAATTGAGATGGAGTATGAATTACACAAGATTAGATCAAATCAAACTTTTTGAAAGAACTTCCCCACAAATGTAATTTAAAAATTATAATAGAAGCTTATAGGCAGCCTTTACTACAGCATTCAGAAACAGGAACAAAATTCAATAAACTGTGGCACCTGTAGCTTGGCAATATTGCAGTAATTCAGAATTACATATTTTGTTTTTTCTAGCACAAGCTGTTTCTCTGTAACTAGTCAAAGAGCAAACAAGTATCTGCACACTGTATGTCACTCATTTAATTTGTTATGATTGTGGAATACCTCATCAGGAAAGTGAATACATAAGTCATGAAAACACTGGCTGTCATTGAGGGATACGAAATTCGCATTGTAAAAATGTTCCATCTGAGTGTGTGGAAGCAAATGTGAGCAAGCAAGGTAAAGACACTGCAGAGACCGTGAAGAAAGTAAACTGCAGAGAGGGGCATAAGCAAAATAGGAAAGTTTGGCAAGACTTATGAACGGATAATGTAGAAAAGGGCAATTATGGTTTCATTTGTATAGGTGTTTAGAGTTGTATCAAAGCACTTTTCTATGGCAGAATGAAGAATTGAGGTTGGTGGGATCACTCATGGGCAGTGAACAGCAGTAATTCCATGAATAAAGGAAATTTGTCATTCTGTAGGCACATTTAATATTACTGTGTGTACTCTCTTTTACACTGCCTCTAAAAAGCAAGAAAGGGGAGCTGTGACAGCTAAGAGGCTAAAAAAATTTTAAAATCCCAAACCGAAATAACCCTCAAACAAACCAAAACGAATTTCCAGTTGGCATACTAGACTGTAAATGTAACAGCTCTTTCATTTCATACTGTAGTCAAAAAAAATCACTCTCCTGCACAACTGAGGCGGTGTTCATGATCACTTTACACAACTACCAGCAAGAATTAAAAATAAACAAATGAAGTTTCTGATTAAAAATGGTAATTTGTCCCCAGCTGGGAAGAATTTGGGAAGCAGAACAATAGACAAGATGCAGAACACTTTGTATATCCCAAACATATAGACAGTTCAAAAGAGGGTCAGGCTGTTACAGCAGAATATTGTTTCCCCACAGGACAATAGATATGAACAGCACTTCACAGAATACAAAAGATCAAGTCCTCACTATAAAGTATTCAGCATCTATAGTTCTTATTCATAGGAATAATCCCACTGGATTCAATCATTAAGTGCCTGTTCATGCAAAACTCCTGGGCTGGTGGTAGCCATTTCACTTGGCTCCAGAAGAAGGTTTCCCCCGAGCTCAGCCTCATAACTGCATCTAGAATTGAGAATTACTCCATTTGCATGAGAAAAGCTGTGAAGTTCAAGCTCCAAATGGTCCTTTAGCAGTTTCCGTGGGTCTGAGGAAGAACACAACACAAGAGAAAGCTATCTGTGCTCTTTTTTATACCTCTCACAAGACAGTATTTAAGTTCAAGGTCTACACATAGTTAACTTGCATAAGTGCAGCAAAATAACATATCTAAGGGTCATATTCAACAAAAGAAACAAGATCCCATTTCACAGTAGCAGCTTCAACTTGCTAATAACTTAGCTTCAGAAAGGTAATTAGTTAATCAAGAGGGGAAAAGTCACACACTTCTCAATTCACAGGTGAAACATATGATAGAATATTTCAGGGTCTGGTTCTTCTGTCGCATAAAGAAACATTTTTTTTGTTCGGTTTTTTTTTCTTTTTATTTACAGTTTAAATACTAAAGTGGAATCTACTGCTTAGTCCAATAAAGCTCCAGTTTGCTCAGATTATGTAATTTATTCAACTGCCTTTCCTACCCTGGCTATGGCATCCCTATCAATTAAGATAGATCTACCAATCCTTAACTTCTGAGAATTAAGGCAAAGGGCCTTTTCAGAAGAAATTAAAAATTCACAATAATTTCTTGTACTAATACCCATTTCTCAAGTAAAGTGCCAGGCAAGAGGTAACAGCATTGTCTTTCTTCTAAATCCTTCACCCACTTGCCCTCTTGCCCTTTCTAAGTCAAGGGTTCACGGAAAAGTTAAGTGCCCCATGAAAAGTGAAACAGCTACAGCAGCAAGAAACAAGAGCACCCCTGACCCAGGTCATTTTACAGCCACTTTGGGAGATGCAGATTGAGCTCTATTCAGGAAGAGAAAGTAACTGATCCCTGTTTTCCAAACCTGGTGTTGTCCCTTTAAAAGCACAGCTTGGATAAGCAAGAAACATCCGTCAAGTCCAGATTTTGCAAGGTGGGAAAGAAGACGACGAGATGCTTTGCTACCTTTCCAACAGAACCCATCTGTGCAATATGGCACGATTATACAACACTTCCTCTTGGATCACAGCTACTGGGACTTTTCTCTGAAATCAAAAGACATGACCCGCTCATTTTTGACTGAGCTGCCTTAGAGACTCTTGTGGTGCAAAGTTTAGGCGGGAGAGTAATTCCTCTCTCATCACTGCATAAGATAATCTTGACAATTGTAAGATGTTCTCTCAAAAAAAAGAAAAAATAAAAAAAAAGAAATCACATTTTTAGGGGACTTTTTTAGGCATTTTAGAGGACTGTTAATCCCAGAGCTGTACATTTTAGCAGAGGATAAACAAATCTTCAGGTGGTGAGATGCCAGGGTTTCTAAATTCCCTTGCGGTCTTGTGCCCAACAGAGAAACCCTCAGTGGACAAGAAAGATGAGTAAAAGTGTGGTTGGTGAAAGAAATAATTCATATTTACATGAGCCATGGTTAACTATTTCTTCATCACAGAAAATTGAGAGGCCATCATGTGCACTGTTAACTTAATCTGCTGAGTAGTTTGGGCAGAATGCCATGGAAAAAGTTTCTGTATCAACTTTTTACCTAAGCATCGTGTTCCAGAAGCTGGATACATCAATTTCTAATTTTTTTTTCATTACATGGTCCAAGTTTTTCTTCCTTGATGATGCAAATTAGACATATAGAGAAAAATCATATAATTTCAAGTAAAAAAGGAGCATCTCTGAAGAACTCTCCCTGCGGATTAGCATACAAAATCGAACAAGGTATGACATTTGTATTTCACCTTAGGGAATAGCTGTTTGATATCTTAAAGCATAGCTATGATGACCCAAAATCTGATGTGCTGACCCAGTCAGAACTGGTGATACAGCCTCAGCAGATTTCCTAGAAAAATTTGGTTGTAGCTCTGATATAGGGATAGAGATCAATTACTCTATTTAGCAAAGACCACACCAAAATCTTTAGTATTATATCACAATTATAAAATCTTTTAATGTTTTCCCATCTTCTGTTACTGCCTTTTGAATGACTTCTTTCTTTGGCTCAGTGGGTCTTTTCCATTTGAATTATTACACTATTTTCTTAAAGTATCCCTGAAATTTGACTGGGCCTGTAGAACATAACAGTAAGTCCTTTATTATAATTTCAAATCATACCAGTATTTAGATGGAGCTCTCTTTAATGTTCTACTTGAGCTTTCCATTTAATCTCATTCTACCTCCTAAATTTAATTTTAAATCACAATGATCTTTCATAATGATAGGCTGGGGGAATCCATCCCTCTCTATATATGATGTAGCTTTTATCATCATTTAGAGCTAAGCAGTAAAAACTTTTCCTTAGATGAAGCTGAAAACACTTTTAAAACATAAAACCTGAACCAACAATAACAATAAAGGCAATGACTTTTGAGGATAAAACACAGTCCTAAATGGCAAAAAATAATAAAAAAAAAGAAGCCAAAACATTTCAACTCACAGACAAAGAGACAGAAAGAAAGTAAAGAAACTCCAAGTACAAAACTTTCATTTACTTGGAGAAACTCTTTTTAAACAAAGAGTGTATTTGCCTAATTCAAAACATATGCAAATTTAAAGTCATTTGCCAAATGGTAGAATCTTTTCTTTTTAGAAACATATCTTGTTTATATCATTATATATGAAATAGTTTACAAAAAATTGCTCTGGTGGCTGATCACAGCTCTTCAGTTCAAAATAGAAATCTAACACATGTCCACCTGAACCATCTTCTGCCCCGTCCTTCTCCTGCCATAATTCACTGAACACAGTACTTGTATATAACAAACATAAAAACACTACATAGAAAGAATATCAATTATAACTCCCCTTGCAATAGAGCAATCTGAAGATCAATTTCAATGGAACAGATTAGGATGAATGTCTATTTTTTTATATGACTGGAACATTGAAGGACAACAATATTTCACAGCAAACATAAAAAAACCCAGACACTTTGTTTTCCTGTTTTTCCTGTTAAGATAATAATATTTCCTAGGTTATTTATTTTTAGAGGAAGAACTTTGATGGAATTTCATTTAGTTGAATTCTGATTAATCAGCAACAAGTTGGAACCAACCAAACACACTCAAGATGATACTGATGCACTAAAGAGATCTCAGAAAAAAACTTTATCTAGTCCACAAAAAAAAAATTACCTGAGACAGAGGTGTCCTGGGTTGCAGTGTATTCTGTCACCATCTCCATGAGCTGTTGGAACCAGGTGGGGTGGTGTTCCTCGCCTCCTCCCCCCAGACTGTCTCCTGTTCATGGGCCAGCTGTTGAAACCAGGTGGGGCAGGGTTCTTTATCTCTCCCATGACCCATCCTCCCTCCAGGGGATATCTCCTGTTCATGGGCCATCCAGTCTCACAGCATTATCCCATTGTGAGCTGCTCCGCCCAGAGGGAGGAACCGAGCATTCCATCCTGGGTATAAGCTGAGCTTTCCAACACTGCTGGATTCCCAGAGGACAAGAGCTACCACTGGCTCTTCAGGTGAAGACCAGACCCTTTCTTCAGGATCACCGCTTCAGCAGGACCACTTCATCTGGGCTGCTCCCAACACCCTGACTGACAGGGTGCCAGGTTGTATTCTGACTCTGTCAGTGGTTTCTTTTTTTTTTTTGTACTATTTCATTTATTTATTTCTTTTTCTATTAAATTGTACTTCTGACTTGGAGTCTCTCAGGAGTTTGTTTTCAAGCCAGCACAAGAGGAGATTTCAGAGCTCAGCATTAGCCCCAAATGGAAGCAGTCTGTGTATGGACCTTATTCTGATGAGATGGACTGACTGGGAGTGAGAAATTGTTTGTAGAAGTAGCTGTGATTTCAGGTTGTTTGAGCACAGTTCCTCTTGCAGTCCTACCCCTCAGTCCACCATCGACCAAACTCTTACCTTTCATTTTCATTCACTGTCCCTGGGGGATACTGCTGGGGAGCGTGTCACAGATGCCAGGTGGCAGATGAGGAATTCTAGAGTAGTTTGGATATAAGAAGGTCACTAGAATTAATTGATATATTAAATTGGGTCTGTGCATTTGAGGTTTAACTTTGATGTACATGTGCTCCCTGATTAATCATCATCTTGGTGGATTACTACTGAAGGAAAACTTAAAATTTTCAAACATTTGATATTTGCTTCCTTTGTAAATATTCATTCCAGTAACCCTGTTTTCTGGGATGCTTGGAGGGGAAAATGACATTCAGGGTGCAAAAATAATTAAAGTGACTTCAGTTAAAACTTTAGTGAGTGATTGTAGAACACTTTTATTAGCATTTGTTCAACTAGAAAGGGAAGTCTAATTTCCATACAAAAGTCTTTCAGATGAAATAACAAATCATGAAAGTTAATACTAGAATAGATGATGCATACTTTTTTTTTTTTAATTAAAAGAGCATTGTGTAATCAAAGCTGGATTCCTTCTTTTGGTGAAAGGAAAGTTTTGATTGTTTAATATCAGCATAATTCTACATTTGTGTGATGATTATTTCAAAATTACTCTGTTCTATGTGAGAAAGAGAGCTGGATATTATTACCATTAACAGCTCTGTATATAAATAGTGGTTTAGAAAAATGAAAAATTAAGATAAAATTCACCACACATTTTCACTTAGACATGCGCATTAAAAAACAAAATTAAGGTTCCCCATTTTAAAGGATTACTTACTACAAAATATTTTTCAAAAAAGTAGAATATCTACATCAGTTTCCTCAACCACCCGAAAGGATCAGACAATTTTATGAATCCATCGCTTCCCAATTTTTTGCAAAAGTTTTGTGTTTTTATACTGACCAACAGGATGAATTTCACCTTTTATTACCTCCCGTCTGATGTATGCTGTTTACCCAGCAGTGCACACTCACAACTAAGTGATGAACAATATGTAGTGCAAAAACCAATGTGAATGTTGTCAGAGCCATAAATAAAACCAAACTATGTTCAAAATATCAAAGGAAAGTTGAATACAAGATTTATGGAGAAGAACATCGCTTAGGCCTTAGAAGTCTATATTTCATTGAAGTAAAGCCCACAATTCTAAACATATACTTTATTTTCTTGTGCCTATGTGTATGTGCAATGTCTGCTTACCTCATTTCCATCACACGTTTATGGAAAAGCAAAGTTGAATTTTCTTTATGAGAGTGAAAGGACTGAAAAGAAAAAATTTAAAAAGCATGTCAAAAATGCTTGACAGCAAGTAGTGCACAAGAAACAACCAGTAAGTAAACCCTAACAGTAGTCACAGGATCTGTTTGTTTGCTGATTTTTGCAGGGAAGAGGCTCACACAAAAAGCTGTTGTCACAAGCTGAACCAAGAGATGGTTACTGGCACTCAAAAAAAAGAATATTATGCAACATCTAGATGGAAGTGGGGCTCCAAAGCTCATGTCATATTATAACTGCTCTAGGACTCTGACACGTTAAGTTTTTGTACTTGTACCTCTCTAAGCCAGGTCACCACTTAGAGGTTGTCAATTCAATAAGTTAAACTTCCAGCTGTGGATTTTGACCAAAATGGTTTTAATGCTTCTTCAGCCCTTCCTGCTGGAGAGGTGGAAATTTTTTTACAGGCTTTCAGCACAGAAATCCACTGTCTACAATCCCAGATCACCCCGTTTTTATCCAGCTCTTCAGTACCTTTCCTTACATTTTGTACTCTTTACTGTTTATAAAGAGAGACAAGACTGAAAAAGCAAAAAATAGTTATCAAAGGTGCAATTCTGAGAAAGGTCCTGCTTTGCAAGCAAGAACCTCCCTCCCCAGGAACAAGACTGCCAATGCATGATGAGGAAGTCCTAAGGTTGTGGCTTAAGGATGGCCTCAGGTTGACCCCAGTGTTAGTATAGATTTCCTCTTTGAATATGATGTAGGAAAAAGGAGAACAATTGCTCAAGAAATTATATTTGAATGTCCTGTTTCATCCCTCTCACAAATATTGACATCAGTTTCTTGATCTATAAAACTAGTCAAATTATTTCAAAATATACTTCACTAACGGAACACTCTATAACAAATATAACAAAGAGTTATTTATATTTTTTTTTCCTGAACAGTCCTTGACAAGTCACCCTTCTTTATCACCTGCTAAAAAGCTTCTGGCAGCTCAGTGTCTTACAGAGTACTGATTTTCAGAGTTATTCCTCATATATTTGCAAGGGCTGTCAGAAGAAGATTTTGACCCTTGCTATCCCATTAAAGATAATTAGTAAATTCTGAGCAGCAGCAGCTATAGGTTATCTGGTTTTCAACCCCTTGCATGCCTGGCATATATGAGATTCATCCATAACATTCAGACTGTCGTTTTCTATGTCATTATACTTTACTCACACTAATACTCTCTTAGAAATAGTATGAAATAAAATTCAGTGAAAATGTGATCAAAAAGCAATGCTTCTCTGGAAGTTTTGGGGGAAAATAAAACAAAGGAAAACAACTCTAAAACCAAAAGTCACCCCACCCTAAAACCCAAAGCTTCCTCTTCCTCCTCACAGAGTTTGAAGCCTATGCTTGGGTTTGAATTCTGGTAAAACTGACATTTATTTTATCCTATTGGAATTTCATGTTAAGTGCACAAGTAGAACTAGAACCCTAAGCACTCCCTCCTATCTCAGGTGATTGTGAAACTGGACTGTTTTCCCTCATGAACACTTTTTTTGTGGCAAAAGTAAAGCTGAAGTACTGGTAGGAAGAGGGATGGCGCAAAGTCTGGTATTGAAGGACACCTTCCTTGCAACATGGGCATTAACCTGATCTGGAAACTCTCCCTACATGAAGGAGATTAAGCTTGAATTCCCTCAAGAAGAGGAAAAGCTTGTCCTCTGACATCCGGCTCTAATTTCTAGGCAGGTGTATAAACAGAGTAAAGGTAAACAGCAAGTCTGTTAATGCTGACACCATGTTAGCTGCATAAACTGATTTCTCAGGAGCTATTTGACAGCATCTTTTGAGCTTTAAGAATATTTGTGAAGTCTGAGAAATATGCAGATCTGGCACTGGACTGTTTAAACTCTATCAAGTTCCTTAAAAAAGCAGCTCAGGAACTTGAGGAGTTTTCATGGTGTGACACTTAAAACAAACCTTGCAGGTTACATATGGTTACGCATTTATATGCAAAATAAGAAAACCACAAGTCTTTGTTTAATATGAGTTTCAGTCCTTCCACAACCTCTCTTCCTCAGTTATTTCTGATTTTATATGAAACACACATGGCACTGAACAAAAGCTCTTACCTCAAAAGAAAAAAAAAGCTCTTCAACCAGACTGTTTTATGTCATTCCATGGTATTTGTGCTCCCAAATTATTAGCACACTGAGCAAACCCAGAAAAATTAGCTGACACAAAGTAGTGTCATTATGATATCGCTCCTGCATTTTGTGGCTGAGAAATTTCTGTAACTATAAACAGAAATGCACCAAAGCATGATAAAAATATGCAAGCATAAATATTTCAAGATTGCTTGCTGGTCTCCTCTGTCCATCATCCCTTCTTATCCATCAAATATCAGCAGAATTCATCTCCTTTTTAGGGATTGTACCACTCTCTAGGAGATGCTACTTAACTCCAAGGTGTCAGTCACTGGACTTGTATCTGATAAATAAAAACTCCATGGCCTTCAGAGAGCTCTCTGAATAAAAATAGGTCCTTCCCTATGGAAAAAAAAAATAGGATTATTACTCTGAACCATTTTAAAGATGTGGCTAGAAACTGATTAAATCCTCCTAATTTCATGGTAGGAATTTTACCAAGATTAAATCTGAAACAATTTTTTTTTATATAGTAGACAAATTGATCAATTTATAAAGAAATAGAGATTCCAAAAGCAAGAGTATATATTCCCCCATCATTCAGTTCTTTTTATTCATTCTGTTTCAACAGATAAGTTGTTATGTGTTTTTCAGCTTGATCTGAAAAATCCAGAATGAGATATTTTCCACAATTGAATAAAAGGCAAATGAGATTTCACATTGAATGTTTTGCCAGAATCAATGGAAACCACACCAACGATTTTGTCTTTCAGGATCACTTAGTTTGTGTCATTAGCAATCCTTAAAAGAATGGATTTTGTGTAGCACATTGGCTGTGATCCATACAGTGGAAGAATAGGAATTGAAAATAGCTCTCTATTTAAGAATGCATTAAATTGATTGCCGCCAAGTTCCTTGATCTTTTAGGCACAGGACTGCAATTATAAAAAATTAAATTAGCTAATTAATACATTGGTAGTTTAAATTATGCCCTTCCATAAAGCAGTTGAGACCTCATGGAAGGCAGATGAGTGTTCCCTGTACTCAGGGTTTTGAAGCTAAACATCTCAATTTCTGGAACAAAGAAAGAGAGTAAAAGCTTGCATCTAAGCCGTGATATCAACACTCTCAGAAAGGCTGAGAAAGAATCTCCTGCATCAATGTACTGAGCTTCTAAAAGCCCCCAAATGCAGTACATAGAGCATCTTATATAGAAGGGGGAGCTGGACCTAGAGGAAGGATGCAAATACGCAGAAATATCCAACAATAAAATGTTCTGGAAGAAGACTTGACACGGTATTCAGCCATGCAATGCTTGCAATCTTAGGCAGAGGTACCAAAGAAGCAATGTCTCTTGGAATAATTATGAATGAAGGTTAAACTGGGAAAATACAGATGCTGTTCACCCTTAGGGCCCAGTGAGACATTGGAAAGATGAATGTAACGCCAAAGAAAATGGTGACCATTGGTTTTCCTGTATAGCAGTTTTAAATTATTATTAATATCATCAATGCCTTTCTGTATTAATTTGGGCTATTATATCAAATAATGCATCGTTGTTATTGGACTAATGGTTTGGACTATTAAACTGTTAAAATATTAATTCGCTCATATAATTTTTGATTTCTTGGGTGAGGTGAGTTGTCAGCAAACTTCTTTGTGCTGTGATTCAGCATTCACCCGTAGTCAAGGTAATCAGAATAACATTACCTTAATTTCTGCTACTGTTACGACTGTATGACAATGGCCAGATGACAAAGGAAATGGAGATATTCCTTGCCGATTCCAAATCTTTGTAAGTCAACTTCTGTTTTTTGGAAGGAGGCTTGTTTGGTTTTATTCTTAGAAATCTTAGAGAGAGGAACAAAGAGGGAAAATAGTTACCTGAATTCTGCTGAAGGAAACTTGGTTTGCTCCGACTAAGCAGGTCTTTCATTTATCTTCTATCTGAAACAAACACATCCATTTGGCTTCATCCAGTGCTATTATACAGCATGAACAAGAACTGCAGTATAAGATTTGATTGTTTTCTTCTACTTTGTGGAATGACAGCAGACCAAAACTACATATACATAAAATCCCTTACAACAGAGTGGCTTTAAAATTTAATAAGACACAGTGAATAGACTGAATACATTATTGAACACAGAGAGCCACCCAGGATGCAGTGCACATTGTTAGGAAGGTGAGAGAGGTGGAGAAAAGAGAGAGGTGTTTACTATGAATAAAAGTATGGTAGCAATGCCAGTTTTGACAGGCAGAGCTATGGCCATATCTTCATCTCTGACTTAAGAAATTTAAGGATATAAGGAAGACAAAGTATTGAGTTCAGTCTAGAAGCCCTTCAGTCAGCAGAAAATACAACTTTCCCAGGCAAAAAGAAAAATGAAGAAGACATTGATTATATGTTGTCTATACACATATTTATATTTCACTATACAGGAAACTGGTATCATTCTCCAAAATGCCAGGTTGGACGGCACTTCCAGAATTAAAAATGTCTTTCTTCCTATGGAGTACAGGGCCAATGAGGTGGAGAAGACCAGCAAAGAACTAGTCATTGACCTTGTGCTGTCTTTATTTGGACAGGCTAGTTAGTGATATTGCTTCTAGCAAATGGTTCATCAAGATTTACTAGCAAATGGAAGAAGGGGTGATGATAAGCTTTTATTTGAATTCCTATATAAGCGCTCTTTAGAAACAGTTTATTTAAATTCCTCACAACAGGGCTGTGGAGCACTACAGGAGGTATTACAGAGAAAGCACTGCATCCATGCTTGGCAATTCAGAGTACTGACAAAGTGGCAACAGCAGGAATACCTCATTTATGTCATTTTCCTTAACCAAATTGTCTCCCTCAACACTACTCTCTGTCAAGTACTTCACATCTTTAAAGAAAATGTTGATGAAAGAAAAATATTTCAAGTAAATTTCTTCTTTGAGGCAGTGTTCCAAAACAACATTAAAAAAAAGACCCGAAAAACAAGGTCCCTTCAAGATCTGTTTTTTATGATCTTTAACTGAAGAGCACTGGCAGGTGAGAATATCACATTTCATAAAACAAGATACCCACCAGTTCCAATACACCCAGGCTGCTACACTTGTATGTAGTGTAGTAATGGCACTTCGGTTGGGAAGCTGTGAACACCTGGAATACCTGGAGTAGTTCCCTAGAAATATTTGAATCCAAGATTTCGAATGCCATAGGAGATCAATAGATGGCTTAGTCTGACTCAGTGAAATATTAATTTACTCCCTCTAGGTGCTCCTACCCTCCAACAAGTTAGCCAGTAAAAATACCTCAAGGTAAGTAAATACTGGAGAACATGTGCTGGAAGTTAATTTTGAGCTTACAATATTCAAGGGTTTCACTTGAGGCCCAATATTCTGTTTTGAAGAGAAAAAAATGGAGAAAAGTGGAAATTTTGTTTGCAATGAAATCTAACATTAAAAAAAAATTTAATAGATATAATTAATACTCTCAGTAAACTACCTGTGCTCTTAATAAATCAACTGGAAGCCAAGAATTTATCAGAAAAATTCCTCATTAAATGATTTTGCAAAATGTTCGAAATCAAGACAGTTTTCTGCTGCTCATAGATAACTCATTAAGAGTAAAATAAAATAAATTGGTTGCATGAATTATTCATCCCAACTATTTACACAGTTCTAGTCTAACAGTGATTCTGCTCTAGTATTTTATCATTCACCAGCAGTTCACGGAACAATCTGTGCTCTCATAAACCAGTAAATTTTCAACTGTTCAATTTCTGATTAACAAAATGTCTATGGCCATTGAAATGCATGCATAGACGTAGCATTTGCAGGACAAGCTAGCAACAAATTGCCATGATTTAAAACAATGTCCAAATTTAGCTCCCAAACTTATAGTTTCTTTAATTGGACACATTTGATTTAGGAGTAAGTCATTTTACTTATCTTCACAGTGTTGCAATGAGTTGGTAGCGGGGGGATCAAAAGACCTAGGGACCATGGTTTGGTCCAAGAAAGCCCCCTCCAGGTTTGTTGTAAGAAGCCTCTCCCATCCACTCTTGTGAATATTCATGTACCCCTGCAAGATGTAACCAAAGCCCCCATTCCTGCCCCTCTGTTCCCATCGGTTGGTTTTGTATTACCCGCCCCCTGTCCCTATCTTCCCACTGGCTGTTTTGTATTACCCCACTCCCTTCAGGATTCCCTTATAACCCCCAGCCAAACCGAAGTTCGGCCTCTTGGTTCCTGGGACGCTGATGTGGGACCTTTCTCTTCCCTGGGGTCCTGCATAATAAAATCTACGGCTGTCCAGGCCGGGAGCCACCTCTCCACCTCTGGAGGCGCCTGAAACCAACAATGCGCAGGGAGGTGAATGGCTATCACAGCCATGGGTGTAGAACAGCTGGCTAGCAGGGGTCTGGCCCCGCCCGGGACCCCTCAGCGAAGGGGTTCTGCGGAACACGCAGCAGCTGTAACACCCAGCACCGCAGAACCTGCGCAGTCACATAAGATCACAGGACTTTCAAAGCTGTGTGGTTACACGTGCACTCCAAACCTACGTGCTGCGAGATGTGCAAAACCGACAGCTGTGCTAACATCTGAGTCCCCCCTCATCCTCACTAAAAGCCTCTCTCCTAGTAACTGCATTAATCTTTCAACTCTCAAAATGCTTATGTGCTTTACAATATTTCAGAAATTTCTAAAAAGGTAATACCTCTTTTTAGAAAATTAAGTATCTCGCTCCAGGATGTGCGAACAAACTTGCTTATATCTAGCCTTTCAAGTAACAGGAAAATGGATATTAACATTGCAAACTTTACCAGGAACAGAAGAGTTTGGTTTGGATCCAGGATTATAGTGTAGAACAGATAGTGATCTTCCCCATCCCACAATTACCTGAATAAAAATCTAAGTTTGAAATAGCTCTGTTTGTTTAATACTCAAATCAGTACAGATTTTTGCTTCTTTTTTAAATACTGGACTAAAGTTTTAAAAGAAAAATACGTTTGTAACCAAGTATTTTACCCTTACAAAGGCAGTTAATCATATCATAATTTCTTATATTTATTAAAAATACCCACAAACTGTAAAATTTGTTGGAACTGTTTTCCACAGACACATTGTTTGGATTAAATGAAGCTATTATTTTCCTACCATAATTCATCAACAAATCGATTGGCTTTACACAGTGACGTCCATTCCAGGCCCGAGGCATTAGTATTTTATGGAGAAGCAACTGGGCAGAATTGGACATGATATTTCTCTTTCAGGCAGATTTTAGAACATTAACTGCATATAAAATTGTTCAGAAGGTTGGGGTTTTTTTTTTTCCAGAGTCCTAAAGAATAAGAGTTTCCTACCGGCAGGTAAAAGCAGATGAAAGGCAGAGATTCACAATAAAACTACTCATCGTACCATTTATAACTTCTTAAGTACAGTGCTTGAAAAATATTTTTTGGGCCATTATGTCTGTCTTTTAATATATAGCCACTCATACACTCCATGACAAACAAGGCTCACATCCACAGCATTTTAGAAAGGAAGGCAAAGGTCACATATCCATTTTCTCAGGTATTTGCTTGCTAATAGATTGACTGCAAGCAATGAAGGGGCTATTATTGACTTGTTTGTAAGTCACAGCTAAGGAAATGCAAAATTATTAGTATTTCTCTTGAAGAGAGCCATGGTAAGAAGGAGATCGTGCTACAAAAACCTTGTTGAGAGCGTCAATAAGTGGGAGCAAACATACCAGAGTCCTACTACAAATTCCTTGGCAGCCTGCCATGCAAGCAGCCAGTGCTGATGGCTGCAAGGAATGAAGTTGAGAAGCAAGCAAACAAAAGAGTCTGGACGGGAGCCAGACGAGGCATAAGGGGTACGTAACAAAAAGCCACTTCAGAGCTGGAAACCGCAAAGGCAAAGTGCCTGGAGTGGTGGGAAAGGGAGGGTCCAGGCACAGCATTATCTTCCTTTGGTATTTTACCATGCCCCGGAAAGTCAGCAGATATGATTTTCAGATGTGGCCGAGCTGCCAATGCAGCTGTAACACATGACTAGCACACACAGTCTTATCTGGCAGCAAATAATATCCTGAGTGATATCTGAGGGTTTTTCTGCCAGCTCGGGGATTGCGAGCCGGGCGTTGGTTCTGCTCTTTAGACACAAAACCACTTCTGAAGTTTACATGTCCTCCTTCCAATTGGTGTGCACTGTGCTGGGGTTCTGAAGTAGGGGAATGTGATAATGGATGCTGAAGTGCAAATCACATCAGCTCAGGACTCTCAGAAAACCTTCCAGAAGTCATTGTTATCATTTTGAGTGATTTTTCTGCCAGGTTGGAGTAGAATGCTTAAGCAGTATTTCTGTAGGTGAGAATGTCCTTAAGTGAGAATGAAGTTGCTTCAGCTTGCAAAGATACACTCAGAAACTGGGACTGTGAGGACTTCAACAGTCGCTTAAACATTTAATGCAGAAAAAAATGTTTGTGCAATAACAGTAAAAAATAATGTTTATGTCACATTAAAGGCCAGGAAGTGGAAAAAAAAAAAAAAAACCCACAAAAAATCCAAGAGGTCCAGCATCAACCCCAACTTGTCTGCTTGTCAGATATTTTCTACTACATGTTTTACAATTTTGAACACGTTTTGTAGAGAAATCAGAAGAGAAAATATTTATGATTTTGGAAAAGTGACTGCTGAAACTTCTGCCTCTCTACTCTGGGTTCATGCTTTTCCCTGAATATTAGAAATGTGCTATTACTGTAGTTTTCCACTTTTTCCCTGAGGAAAAAAAAAAAAAAGAAAGAAAAAAAAAAGAAAAAGCTTATTATTAACAATATTAACATTTAAGTAATGCCAATTAACTTCGAGGTTTTGCATATAAAAAGGTGTAATTAGGGCCTTTTTCTCATTCAGCTGATACTGGTTGGAGACGTTTTTTTGAAGACAGGGTCAGTAGGGTAACAGCACTTCCTGCACAGAAATTGTTGTATCTCCAGAATGGGGCAGGGAGGACTAATAACTTGATTTCTCAATACTTTTTCCTGTATTTGGAATGCATTTGGCTTCAAAGAAGTCACACTGATGTAAAATTAGCACAAGTGAGAGCAAAAAATGTGGGACTTCTATCTGAAAGATTGCAGATTATTATATTACTCAAGAAATTCCAGAGACATTATAATAATGGGATCCACCATGAATTACCCAGCAATTTCTTTTTTCCTGATATTGAGGCAATTAGAGAGAGGGAGAGAGATCTGCTCCTGTTTTAGAACTCAACAAGGCTGCAAGTCCCTACACAGAAGCTGAAGCAGTCTTGAAGGAACAAAGATTCCATTCCTCTGATGACCAAGGCAGTGTAAGCAAGCCACATTCAGAAATAAATTACAAGGTCTGGAAAAGCATTAATGTGCATTGATTGCTCTTTTCTCATTAAAGGAGATGGAGCGGGAGGGGAGGGACTGAGCTGCAACTGAGATTTGAGATGGAAAAGTTTGTCTGCGTGTTTGCTCAGGAAGACAAGCCAAGGTACACCTGACCCCTTCTGAGCTGAGCCACAGCCACAGTAAAATGCAAACATTTCCTGACTTAGTTCTTTGGAGAGAACAAAGCACAGACAGTAATGACTTAAATGATCATCACATATTCAGAGCATGATTTAACTGCAGCAAGTATGTTACACAGAAAAGTAGTCACTTTTAGAAAGGTGAATTTCATTCAATACATGCTGACTCCCTTCCAGAGTAGTCCCATAATTTTTTGGGGTTTTTTTCACTACTACTGCCTGAGAAAAGTCTGAAGTAATTCTGACTAAATCAAGTTCACAATCATTGACCTATACATGATGTACAATGTGCTCCTGTAAACAATTCCATTTTGTGTTTCTTGCTTTTAATTTTGTTTTTCTTTACACCTACAAGCAAGTAGGTGCTGTATGGAATTGCGAAATCTTCAATCAAATCTTTAATCTTTAAAAATTCAAAATTGAAAAATCTTTAAAAATTAAACGAAATTAATTTACTTTTTTACTGGTGCTGCACATTGCTGCTGTATTCATTGCTATCTGATTCACCTACACGCCTACTCCTAGAGTTCATGAGCAATAATGCCAGGGATAGCAGAACAGGGTTCAGAGCGCGATTTTGGACTCTTCAAATTGCCATTCCTTTAGATCATGAAAGAAATCATGCTGGACCTCTGGGAAACATTTTTTTGCTTCTTTGTGCTGTACAAAGGTAACATGAGGGTGAACTGGAAGAGCTTCAGAACACCACAAAAATGTTACATGGTGAAGGGAAAGGAGGAGAGGGAAAGGGGAGAGAGGGAAAGGGGAGAGAGGGAAAGGGGAGAGAGGGAAGGGGAAGGGGAAGGGGAGAGGGGAG
>VZTA01011134.1:117258-154640 GCA_013398855.1 Mohoua ochrocephala | reverse complement strand
AAGGAAAGGAAAGGAAAGGAAAGGAAAGGAAAGGAAAGGAAAGCTGTTACTCACAAGAGGCAGATAAGCCTGTATGTCAGCTGAAGCCTTTTTTTCCTTCTACTTTGGTTCTTGTTGCTTGGGTGATATCAGTGGATGGAACATGCATTTGCTGGATCCTATCACAGTCCTGAGCCACTGTTCTCATCAGCTCTGAGAAATGGTATGGGAACCAAATAAAGAAATGGTTTCAGCATTGCAGATTATTGGTTTAGGTTTAAGTTACAAACTTTGTACTTCCCCGTATGACCTTAAGAACTCATGTAATGCCTTCCAGGCAAAAACCTAGAGACAAGAGACTAATAGCTGTAATGAACACGAGGTTCAAGCACTCTCCTCTCAACAGTTTTGGGAACCATTCTCGCCTCTGCAGCTCTAGTAAACAGTGCAATATTTAGTAGTTTGAGAGGCATCCCTTAATACATGACAGGCTCTGTTTTATCCTGCAAAGTCTGCCAGAGCTTGAGGCAGAAAGCGTTTGGTTTGTCTTCTGAAAAGTATCACATATAACAGGTAGTAAGAAGGGTTCTACAAGCAGTGGTAATTAACTGGAGGCTGAAACAACATAAAATGCATGTCTAAATATACAAGACAATTTCTCCAGATTGCGAACTCCAGCTCACATTTTGAGACCGAATGCCTGACACTTTTCCTTCCAAATTGTTAATCGCACCACTGGAATGCAATTAGCCGCAATTCTACCGTGCACATGAAGGGGTTTCCGCACAATGGGCTACCATAATTTGATCCTGAGGTTTCTGAGGAAAAGGAGGAATCAAACTCTTCCTTAGAAATAAGTTTATTTTTTTTGAAAGGGAATATTTCTGAAGTTTTGTAAGGGTCGTAGATCTTCTACTTAAATATATTGTTTAAAACAGAATTAATGTTCTAAGCAAGGAAATTTACCTTCCCCACTGAGCTGGTTTCAGCTGGGGGGTTAAACCACGATATCCACATCACAGGTCCTGCAAAGCAGAATTCAGAAGGTCAGACTTTCATCCGGCAATAGATCTTTCCTTTCATAAGTTCATCAAAGAATATTTTCTTTTTTTTTTTTTTCCTCCCTGAAACTAGGTTTAAGGTTTCTATACAATGTATTGTAGTGTTCCCATTCTTCAGACATTTTTAAAGAACTCGATAGGTTTTGGCCAAAAATCCATTTGTCAGAGGCAGCAGGCTCTATTACTTACTGGATATAAGACATTTAATTAGTGTCTTAAAAGAATTATGAGCAACTCAAGCCAAGCTGAATAGAGCACTTCCATTTCTATATATAATAGGCCCCAAACTGATGTAGAGTATGGATTAATCTCTCTCATCATATAAAGAATTGTATTTTTTCTTTGTGTTTTTATACAGTCTTAATAACTTGGCCATCATGCACATGCACACAAAATACTTAAATAGATGTTTAATGGCTAATTCCTTTCCTAACCAAAGTATTAAAGTTATGATGAATACACCGATTTGAACTTGTTCCATTCTCTAATTTGCTCCTCTGAAAGAGCTTGAATCATATTCAAAATCCAGTGCTGAAATCTTTATTATTTATTCCAAAGACATCGTTTACTTCGGAGCTGGCCACTTCTACAAAGACTGTGTGAGATGAACTTCTCCCAACTCTGTGAAAGTCGTGGTTGGCAACTCAGACAAAATTTCTATAACAGAACCAGATTATTTCAGGGATTCAGACATAAAGAAACTAGGAGTGCCTGAGGAGTTTGCTGAAGACTTTAGGAGATATTTCACAAAATTCATCTGCCCACAGCCACAGACATTGCCCATTAACCACTTATAACAAACCCCCCACCTATTCTCGCGAGGATCCGGCAGGCTCAGACTCCACGACTTGCAGCAAGTTCTGGGTACCTCTGTTCCCAGCCTGCTTCCTCAGGCTATGAAAATGAAGACAAAATTTGAGCCTTTCCAGCCCATTTTTCTTGGTCCAGCATTTTGATTCTTTTAAATTCTTGGTCTTAGCAACTCTCTTGATCACTGTTAGTGTTTGCCAGAGCCTAGTCACGCTGGCCTCCTGTTTGCAGTTTTGTGGATTGCCATCACTCTCCCAATTGTCTCCTATATATTAAAGCTCAGTGACATCTTTACCTTCTGGCATCTTCTCACAGAAGCCACCTGTGTTTGTTAAAAACACACACATACAAAACATCACCTTAGAATAAGCTGCCTAAAGTTATCAGACGTTATATTTAATATGGTTTAGGTCTATCAAGCTCATGATTTGGAAAAGTTTATCTGAAAATATTCGAGGCTCAACAGAAGACTCACTGAGTATTACGGAATGGTGCTATTTACAGAATAACAGATGAACTGCAGGAATGAGAAAAACCCAATCAGATTTTGCATATCTGCCATAGCTGGATTAATCCTAAAACTGTGTTCTTCGTTCCAATTAAATACTCATCATTATCTGTGTTTTAATGTTCTGGTACTTGGAAGTTTTATAGATTGCTTCCTGTCAGATAGTTTAGCTAAATTCTTTTTTTTGAGAGAGATATATAAATTGCAAGACATACACTGTATCATAAAAATACTTTGGAGGAGGGTGTATTTAAATATTTACTTAGTAGTCTTGATAAATATGTGATAATTAAAGTATTCTGAAGGAGTAAAAGCCAATAGAGGAACACCTACTTAATAAAAATGGAAAATACAATCTGGTAGTTATCAATAACTGAATTACTATAGAGTGATGCAGTCTCTCCTCAATATCTTTGAGGAAAATAAGAGCACCGACATGTGACCGGTATAAGATATAAATCAAGAAGGCAAGATAGCAAATGGAGAAGATACTTTACCTACAATTCTTCTGTAAACAGGGGCTCTCTGAAATGCTTGGCGTTCATTTTATATGCCACTTTCTTTCTGTTAAGAGAGATTGGATGATGTGAGGGTCACTCGCATTAATGAGCCAAACATGGAGAAACTTCAATCTCTGTTCCTTCATAAATTGTTCACTGGGAGTCAGCTATACTGATTTAGGAAAATGAGCAAAGAAAAGGTAATAAGGTAACATATGGATCACTTTTTTCTCTTTTTTTTTTATTTTTTTCCTATTCTAACACTGCTGTATGTGTTACCTATAGAAATACATCAGACTCACGCTGACTTTTTCAAATGAAAGGTTCTGCAGCTGACACATAACAGAAAAAAAAAATAGAGCAAAGAAAGCAAGCAGAACTTTCTCTGTGGAGTTTTATTTGATTTGGGATATAGTTCTTCTCTTTCAACTAATATAATCCAAATATGTTGATCTTTAAAAGTAGACTATAAAAGCCTGTCTTTTATGGTCACAGGGCAACATCTATCACAGCACTTACAATCTTGCTCACTGAAGAAAAAAAGATCATTTCCCACTGTTGTGTTTATCCTATTTTGTTTCACCAGTATTGGCAATAATTTTACAGTAAGCCACATATCTGAAACAAAATTCTGTACAAAATGCAGTATATCCAGGGTATCCATACTTGCTCTTCCTATATACCCACATTTTTCTTCTTACATAAAATAACCCCCAGGCCCCCACATGTTTATTTCCAACAGTATTCTCTTAAAAAGTGCAGGTTTTTGTTGTTGCATTTCCCAAAGAAGTCCTAACTGTGGCTTTGAGCTGGATCTTAGGAACAATACTTTGATTATACCTGATTTTCTACGGGTTGTGTAGATTGTTGTACAGATTGTGAAATCTGTATGTGTTCAGTTACTGAACTGAATCCTCTTCTAGTAAGGCACAAGTGGGTGCATTGTAAGGTGCAATAGAACTCTGATGACACAGATGGATGGTAGCAATAAACTGAATTTTGACTTTAGTATTCTATAACTCTGCAATCCTACA
Source organism: Mohoua ochrocephala (assembly GCA_013398855.1). Taxonomy (NCBI): domain Eukaryota; kingdom Metazoa; phylum Chordata; class Aves; order Passeriformes; family Acanthizidae; genus Mohoua; species Mohoua ochrocephala. Next base: position 150,748 of record VZTA01011134.1, on the reverse strand, counting down.
ATATTCCACCTGGGCATCTCAAGGCACTTCCCAGAATATCAGCTTTGCTTGATAATGTTTCTGTTTTAAATCAAGGAATCATCATCATGAAGAACATTTTACAGGCAAAGAAACGGACAGATTAATAGAATCCAATCCCTAAAAATTTCAGAGAGCTTTTCATTTGGTCACTATGGCTTGGACATGACCAGGTAAGGACCAGCACTTCCTCACCTGCGGCATCCTGGGTTAGAGCCTTAGTTTGTACATACCAACATAATGATATGTGAACCATCACCAATTCAGAAGTGTTTAGCTGCACTAGAGGACATTTCCCCAAAGACAAGAAACCACATTGATTTCTATTGTTACTATTTCAGAAATAGAAAACTTTCCCTTGTTACTAGGTAAAGAAATGAAAAATATTTGACACGAGCTGTTAGTGAATTTTATATATGCATTCAAACTTGCACAGACAGCAAGGACCCATTAGCTAGAAAACAAAATGAACCCAGCAAGTTTGAATTAAAAATCATTTATTGCCATCTTGCAGAGGCAAGGTCGAAGGGAATTGCTATTTTAGGCAGCCTCCAGGTTTCTTGGAGACAAAGGTGTATATCTGCATAACCTTGTCCTTGTCATCTGCATAACCTTCAGACCTGAGGTGTTTAAGTTTAAATGAATTGGAAAAGATAAATGAAACATATGTTTAACATTCCTTAACCCTCGCCATGCCACAGGAGCAGTTGCAGCAGCATAACTCAGTTGGCCAGAAGCATTTTCATCTAATTTACCTTCATATACTTACATTGAAGCAAAAAATCAGCAATAAGGGCTTTTGGATAAATAAACATATATTCTTTCAGTTTTGGCACCCAGTTCCAACACATTGTTATAAAACAATATTATCAGAGCATAGGCAATATGGTAAGCAGAAATAAATGGTTGTTATTGTGATTTTTTTTTTCTTCATTTGAAAGGGGAAATATTAATAACAAATCATGTTTCTTAGGAATATATACCTGTCTGCAAAGACTCAGAGGCAAAAACTCTGAACCTAAACTTCACCATTGCTACCATTGCTTTGAGACTCCTTTTCAAGCCCACTTTCTTCCTTTCAGAAAACAACCAGGCCTCTTTTCTACGTACATAAAAATAGATATGGATAAAATGGATACTTTTTTCCCCCTCTCCACACTCCCACCAGGCTGGATGAAAACTGGTTCTGTTTTAATTAGCTGGTAATCTACTGAGCAAATTGATTTTCAAAATAATTTTTAAAATGGCTCAGATATTTTGAATTGTCTCCAAATTGCATTTTGGGTAGAAACCAACTCTATAACTCATGACTGCATTAAATGAACTTTCCATCTTTTTTTTCTTTTTTTTTTTCTTTTTTCTTCTTGAATGAAGCAATTGCTACGAATACTTTTTACTGAGTTTGTAGCAGTGTCCTTTTCTAATGTTTTAAAATCAGTTTAATATTTTAGAATTCAGTTGCTGCAAAGATTGAATTGGACAGGGGGTAAAGAAGACACAAGACACATCCATTCAAACAGTCTCATGACGGGTTAATCAATGAATGGATCCAGTCTCCCTCCTCTATGACATCGTAAAAGTTCCTATTCCCATGCAGCAGGCTGAGGAATGAATTCTGCCCGCTGCAATCCACTACTGAGTATCATCCAGGTGTTTGCACAACACATCAGACAGACAGTTTCCAGAATAATACACTTTCACAATGTATATTGCACCGGTCCCTTTGCTCTGATGATATGTGCTGTGGTAAGCCCTTATCTACAGCCTAGGAGGTGCCTTCTCCTGCCAAAACCCAGCAACTTTCCAGCAGAGATGAAGGGAAGATATTACTGTGTTTTGTTCCTTAAACTGCGACAATGCAAAGAAAATTTAGAGTATTTGTTTCCCTCCTTTAAAATTATATATATGTGTGTGTGTGTGTATCTGTCACTGTTACAGAAAGTGATATATTGTTCCTAAAAATAGGTCATAAATTGAACACTGTGCTTCAGCCTGCATAGCTTAAATTCAGCTAAGCTCTTTTTCCTGAAAATCAAGCCCATTGTTTTTCTCCTTCATTAATGCCAATCCACACTCCAACCTTTTTTTGTGGAACAACATCTGCTGCATGAAATTGAATATAGATCAGCAGATCCAAGTATGTTCAGCCCAAGTTGCAGGGATATTTTTTCCAAACGGCAATCCTCATTTCCAAAGTTAAGAAAGCAAACTGATTTTACTAGAAGAGTCTTTATCTCTCTCCTTATCAAGTACTTTTTCTTTTTATAGAACATTATTTTTCCTAAAGCCAATACGGTTTCATAGGTAGCATTAGGTCATTAATTTATTTAAAAGATAATTCTCCAATTTTTAATGATTAACTGTATTTTCAAATCATCTCATCTAAGTTTTAGTAAACAGGTGGCATCTATTATACTAAGAAAAAATGGATGTTACTATAGTGCAAATATTTTTGTCACCTAATCAAAATGTCCGTTTTAAATTTTTGTGAGGTAAAGAAGAAATTATAGACAATCAATACTTTTCAGGTATCATTGTGTAAAAGTACAAAGTTCCCCTAAATAGTATTTGTCTCTCCCCCTTTCTTGTTTTCCATCATCTTTTACTTTCACTTTTTAGTGTAAAATTATAAAATATCTAAAAGACGAAATCACATAAATATAAAAAATTAAATAAGCACAGTGTGCAAATTATTCTGTATTATTCTCTAACCTGCAATGCACCTGAAAAAAATATTAATGGTAGGGATTGAGTATTGCTTGCTTTACCTTTTATGATCAGAATTGAGAGTATCACACTGTTCTTTGGGAATTTGTAAAAATCAAATTACTAAATTAAATAATCATGTTCCCTATAGAGCCGTTGTTTCTCCAATAGTCCTCCTTATAGGAAACACGTAATTCATGTTGAAGACAGTAAAAATGAACCTGGTCCAAATTTAATGAGCAATCTATTTTCAAATTAATTTTTTAAAAACCACTTCCTACTTTATGTGTATTTATATTCCAAATTGATATAATTCTGAACTCTCTCATAATAATTTAGCAGATCCACGTATGCAGCGTCTCTACTAAACAGAAAAACATTATCCCCTAGACACATTTAAAACAGCATCAGTGATTTTACGCTGCAGATAGAAGTATTATGGATTCAAAAGCATCGCCTGTTTTTATAACGAGGAGATGGTGTGAAGGGAGAAGTAAATTAGGCTCCCTACCAACCTAATGCAATGGTGAGATCATTTCAGCTGCCCAAGTAATATGTTCTGAAGATTGTGAGGGAGAATGAGAGACTTTTGTGTCAGATCTCTTAACGTTCACAGTGCCAAGGAAACCTACTTTCAACTTCTGGTAGCAGACAGAGCCCAAAACATAGGCTGGCATGAACAGGCTCACCTGCAAGCACTGCTGTTCTCAGATGTTCCTCAGAGCCCTGCCTGCTTTGTTAGGACTGACACCTGCTCATGGACCTATCTGACCTCCTAAATGATCGCCCTACATCTTGCATGTTCGTAGCTGCAGCTTGTTATGAGAGCAGAACTGGAAATGGAATGGAGCTTTCGTGCAGTTCTTGGTGAAATCCTTGAGACAAGCCAGATGCTGCAGCACGCCGAGTGTGGCTAATTCCCTGGTGGTGGAGTGCACCAGTGCCCCTTCCTCACAGCCCTGGTCTCTGGGAACAGCCTGGCCTTGAGAACATGCCTTGCTGCCTGCGCAACTCTCCCAGATATTCAGGTTTCCTCCAAAGCCTGGGCACACGGTGCTGCCCCCCAGGAGGTCTCCTGATGGGAGCGAGGAGGGAATTGGAGCTGAAGGCTGGATGACAGAGCCTTCCCTTGTGCATTTAGGAAACAGCTGGTGCGCAGGGGCAGGGCAGTGGGGAGATGGCACCTAGGGCTGCAGGCTCTGCCTCTGGCTCTTAGGCTCTTGGCTGGTTGTTTTGCTGATTTTGTTGCCAGCTGAGGGCTTGTGCTGAGCCAGTTACCCTGCTAACTTACAGGTTACTCACAGAGCAGCATAAGGCATTAGAGGCTCATATTTTTCACTTTCAAACAGATTTATAAAACCCTTATTTTCAGGAAATTTTTTGTTTGGTTGATGTTTCTAGTTATTTCAATAGGAAAAGCCTTACATTTTAGTGAGAAGCTGAAGGAAGGGATCAAAACAAATTTAGTTTGTAGCAAGCATCCAATTGCTATCTGTGTTTTCAAATGTTTGTTTACTGCCTTCAATTGCTAGTGATTTTTTCCATCAGTGGAATGCTGCTGTTAGATCCTGTCCTTTTTGTCTTTTTCATGCCTGTTCCAGTTTAGGTGTCCTGAATTTTGATCTAGATATTTAATTTATACCATAGTATCAAAAGAACTGCCATGGTTTAACCCCAGCCAGCAAACAAGTACCAGGCAGCCACTTGCTCACTCCCCATCAGCAGGATTGGGGAGGGAATCAGAAGGATAAAAGCTGGAAAACTCGAGTGCTGAGATAAAGAAAGTTTAATAGGGAAAGCAAAAGCCATGCACACAAGCAAAGCAAAACAAGGAATTCACTCACCTCTTCTCATGGCTGGGCAGATGTTCAGCCACCTCCAGGAGACAGAGGCCCCATCACATGTAACTGCGGCTTGGGAAGACAAACAGCATCACTCCAAATGTCTTCCTTCTTCTTCCCCTCATTTTCTACACTGAGCAGGATGTCACATGGTCTGGAATATCCCATTGGTCAGTTTGGGTCACCTGTCCTGGCTGTGTCTCTTCCCAACCTCCCAGGCACCCCCAGCCTCCCTGCCAGCAGAAAAGGCCTTGGCTCTGTGCAAGCCCTGCTCAGTAACAACAAAAATATCTCTGCATTATCTGTATTATGTGCCCTGTGTTCAGCACAAATCCAAAACATAGCCCCATACCAGCCACTGTGAAGAAATCTAACTCTACCCCAGCCAAAACCAGCACACATAAAAAGAAGTAAGAGAGGGGAAACACGGACACTGAATGAAAAACTAAACCACCAGCACCGAAATACTTTCTGGGTATTAAAAGTATTTTTCTTCTCTGAGCTTACTAGATATGTCTCTACAGACTTTATGAGTGAACTGGACTGTGTTATAGTCTGGCAGGAAGAACTACTATCCAAAGATCAACACATCCTTCATCAGCGATAGAAGCAGCTCACGGACCTCTAAATGCGCTCAGTGAAGCAAAGCTGGAAAACAAGTGCCCAAGTGCTCTCTAAAAAAAACCCCAGAGAAAGTAAATAACAGCTCCACAGCCCTCTTTAAGTTTAGCAGTATATGTAATTTAGTCTTGATGGAAAAGTAGCTGTTTTCAAACTGTGCCCCTGTCCTTTGCTTATCTACCACTTCACCGGTCAAACCTAGCAACCACCACTGAACATAAAGGAATATGGTCAAAAGGGCTTTATTTTGCATGCACAGATGTCTCTAATCTCTCTAACAGTATTTACCAAGATGCATACCTGGCATCTCGTGTTCTGAAGCATGTTGTAGCTGCCACTTTTCTTGTTAGCTTTTTGTGTGTTTGGAAATGCCTTTTGAGCATGACTGCATCCTGTTCTCTTCATTAAAGATGTATCTGTATCGCATTCCCTCCCCCAGCTGCAATTATTTAGCCATTTTCTGCCACCTCATTTTTGACATAGGGGGCCCTGCTGTCCAAATGAAATTTTAATGAAGGCTTGAGGACGTGCTTGTGCATTGTAGAGTTCCACTGCAGTCCCACGAAGAACATGAGTTGAATACTCACAGTTAGTGGGTAAGCGTTGTGTGATCACTTTTTAAAAGGAACAAATGTTGGCATGCGGTGAATGCTCTGCCAGCTCCACTTTGCCCAGTACTTTTGTCACTGCCCCACGTGCACTTCTGGGCAATTTCTTCCTGCTGTCTCATCTACCTAAGATGACCAGAATCCCACATGTCAAGAGAAAACTATACAACTCGAATTTGTCACCCAGCCTGCTGACTTCTGCTAACCCTGTCACCACTGCACTTTGTTTTTTTCAGAAAGACAAAATTTCAGTGTACATTATACAAATAACCCTGTTATCTTCTTTTATGCCAACCTTGCTGTTCTTGTTACTCACCCAGTTGTCATTCAGGGGTTTTTTTTAAATTATCAGTGCAATCCTAACTTCAACAAATCAAATTGACCCACAATCACTTTGAATTACATCTTACAGAAGCAATAAAATCTTCAGTTTTTGCCTGTGAGGTGCTGCACTCCATGTGCATACACAAACACTGTGTAATAGTCAGCATTGCCTTCGTGGACTTCTTCTTTCTTTGGTCTCAGCTTTTCATTCCCTTCTAGCAAACTCTGTTTTACTCTGTCTAATTCATCAAATGAGCCATTACATACACAGACAACTGCCACCCTGTCCCACTGACCAGATTAATCTCCAGGGCATAAAGTGCAGAAAGGGTTCTCTGGAAAAACCCCATCCCCTGTAATTTTGTCACTGAAAATTACATCCCAAGTGGTTTGTTCAGGGGTACTAAACTGAAGCCATATGGCAATTTTAATTCTAGTTCTTATGAATTTTTTTAAGACTTGATTAAGTTTATATCAAAATATTTTGACATCCTCAAAAATTCTACCATGTCAAAAATACAGTCCTGGCTTACACTCATAGCAAAGTATAGCTGAGCCTTTTCGGATGAAAAAGTTTCATAAACTTGGAATAAAGCAGAAATATGACATGCATCAGCCCCAAAGGGTTGAAGATTGGCAAAGATGGTATTTTAAACAAGAAATCCCTGATGGTCTTATATGTGACACATCAATTTCACTTCCAATTACCTTTGGTTCAGAAATCTGATTCGATGCTGACAATATATAATTTTGGACTTTTTTTTTTTATGCTACCTTTACTAAGGAAAATATTTCACAAAATTAGGGAATTTCCAAGAATAATTTTAAAAGGCAGCTATCCTTGCAGGAAAAAAAAACCCAGCTAAAAATATTCTGGGCAAGGCACAGACTACCAGTAGCAATGAACTGCCTGTAGCTTTTAGGAGGAAAAATATCTCCTTTTGAAGTTATCTTTTCTATCATTACACTATTTCAGCTTGTCAATATTCACTATGACAGCAGTTCCAGCAATTTTATGTGATACCTTCAGTACAGATAAATAACAAGAGATTAACCTACATTCAATCTGAAAAGAGGAGGAAAAAATATTTGTTAACCAGAACTGACTTGTGACAGACCTTTTACGCTGTTTTCCAAGAGGATAAGGAAACCTATGAATTTTTAGTTCTTGTGGATTATGAGTGTGTAAGATTTTTTTTCACTTTCTGAACTAGAAGCATTATGCAATAATCAACATGCTTGATACCACGCAATGAAATAAGAAAACTGAGGGTAAAGCTAAAGAAAATGTTCTTTTATACAAATTAAGTTAAGAGACACTCACATGTAGAATTAATTTCCTCTAGTTTTGACTACCTTAATTTTCAATAAATACGCAAAAAAGAAACATGAAAGAACAGACAGTTGTTGCCAGTCTGTCTTTAACATTTCATCTCTAGCTTTCACAAAAAGTGCAGTTTTACCTTAGACATAAAGCACGTTTTTTCATACTTTGGGGACATTTTGTGATCCTAGAGAAGTATACTTGTGTATTTCCATGTATTTCAAGTTATTAAATGAAATGTGTTCTCTAACTCATTTTTTTTGGCAAAGCATTTTTGGCAAAGCTTTAAGATGAACAGAAAGCTGACCTTAATAAATTTCCAAGGTCTCACTTTAGCTGTGCACAGCCCGCTTTGCTCAATTTTGTAATATGGCAGTGGACAGGTAGTAGCGAGGAAATGTTCTTTTTCACTCAACATTTATTTATAGGCAAACTGGTAGTTCTGGTGTAAATATCAACATTTTCTGTCCTACCTGATAATGCATCATCAAAATTCAAGCCTTTACAACAAACAAACAAACAAATCATAAATTTCTGAATTCCTCCATAAACATTAATTACATTTGATCTGGGCAAATTCAAATCTTGATGATGCAAGACAAGCTTCAACAAAAATAACTCAGATTCAGTATCTCTTATTTATAGGAATCAGTAACATCAGTTTCTCTCTGTTACATCCAGTTCTTGGCTGTGATTTGACCAAGTTCTTCAGTCTTAGAACCTGAGCATCTTCAGGCATTTTCATTCCAATTCCCCTCAAAACTTCAATCCTTACCTTAACTTAAAGAGAAACAATTTCTTCTGCAGCTTTCATCACACACTTCTATAAAACACACCTAGTCTTCTTACAGAAAACAACTGCAAGTCTGGCAAGCCCTTTTCTAAGGAAATTCCTGCCAAAAGGAACGGTCCTTGCTTCTCCCTAAATTCTACTTGTGCACTGTTGCTTTCATTAGGAAAAAGTTTCTCCAAGCAGACTTCTACACTAAAAATAATGTTTAATCTACAGTTACAGATTCGGCAAAGCTTTGCAATGGCTTCACAGAATGGCTGACACTGGAAGGGGCCTCTGGAGGTCATCTACCAAGTCTGCCACTTCATTTAGAAGTTTATCAAGTAAGTCAAGGATGCTCTTGAGGACGTTTCCCCTCAGGTCCCGGAATTCCCAAAGAGCAGTGTTTTCAGTAATAACTAAGACAAAGAAGGCACTCAGTACTTCTGCCTTCTCCGTATCCTGTGTAACCAGATCCCCAGTCTTGTTAATGGACCCACATTTTCCCTGGTCTTCTTTTTATCACCTGTGTACTCGTAGAAGCATTTCTTCTTGTCCTTGATGTCCCCAACTAGTTTCATTTCCATTTGGGTTTTAGCTTTCCTAACTTCCTCCATAGATGTTCGGACGAGGTTCCTGTATTCCTCCCACATTACCTATCCTTACTTCCACCCTTTGTGTTCTTCCCTTTTGTCTTTGAGTTTGACCAGAAGCAACTTGTTTATCCACAGAGGCCTCCTGGCATTTTTTGCATGACTTCTCATTCCTTGCAGGAGAACCCCCTGAGCTGCGAGGGGGTGGTCCTTGAACACTAACAAGGTCTCTTGTATCCCTCCTCCCTCCAGGGCCTTATCCCCAGGTGACTCTCCCAGGAATATCATTTAAGAGGACAAACTCTACTCTCCTGAAGTGCAAAGCTATAAACTTGCTTTTTTCACCCTCTTCCCTGCCCTTAGGCCTGAACTCTTGGCTCAACCATTTGTCACTTCACACAAGAAGAGAAAGGCATAAAGTAAGAGCTGAGCACCCTGTGCGAGACCAGCTGAAAGAGCCACGGTGGTGAACAGCCACTATTAAGCATCCCATCATTCAGAAAAAACAAAACCAAAGTGGATGTGCTATAATGTAGCTGGAAATGTGACTAATTACATGTAGGTGTAATTCATCTAGAGTAAGCTTTAAAGGAGTTTAAAAGATTTTTCCAATAGCCGATGCACTCCAGGCTCTATTGTTTATCTTCTCCTTTTGAAAACTATACTTTAATCCTCCTCTTTGCATTTTTGTTTTGTGGCCCTGAGAAAGTGCCACTGTCTCTCTAGAAGTCAGCCTGGACTGCTGATAGAAGTAAAGATTGTGCTTCTCCCCTCAGCTCTGCACCCCTGAGCTAAAAGCACCACTTAGCTTGGAGAGAATTTCTCTGAGGCTTCGTGGGAAGGGTGCTGCTTGAGCCTCTCCTTAGGATGTTACACTTTAAATCTTCTGCGGCACAACTTGAACACCGGAAAGAGCAGAAGAGGCAAATTGCAGGACTGCAGTGACACTTTCATTATTTCGTAGGAACAAATCTTACCTGAGCTACTCTGAGCAGCGCTACCTTAGGTTTGTCTCCACTTGCTGCCATCTCAACTCCGACTGTTTTTTATTCAGTTCAAAGTACAATGCCCTTGAGATAGAGTAATCATCTAAAAAAAGAGCTAGAAAAATGTCACACAGTAGATAAAAAGTTGAAGAAAATCAAAAAGCCAGTAAGTCACTCACAAAGTATTTATCATCACCACCACTGATGCATAATCTGCCTACACATCTATGTGGACAGATAAACAGTCCAATGCTTGAATTATTACCCTTAAACTAACAGAAAGAAGACCTCAACAAACCACATGGATGCTGATCTGGATAACAGCAAACACAAAATAGGGAATGAAATAATTACCTGATGGATCCTAAAGATCCAGTGAACATATAGTTTATGCAAAAGATACCCTGTGAGCATGACATAAATTTGCAATTTGTGTTAAGTTGAAAGCTGACACAAGCACACAGCAGCACAAAACCGTGTGCAAATGCCTAATAATTGTAAATACTGTGCTAGTTGTGATGATGTAAGATTATAAATTAATTAAAAAGTTTGCAGGTACAAGTCTTGGGGATTTTAAGCATACATGTGGGATGGAGAGGGGCAAGGGTGCACCAAAAGGAAATTCTCTTGGCCAAAATCTCAATAAACTGAAGTTTTAACCACAATAGGAAAATGAACTGAACATAAGTCTTTTCTTGCAGGTTTCTTCCTTATCAGTATGAACTATTCTTTTCCATTTTAGTAGCAATGATAATTTAAAAAATATATTTTTCTGACTTTTTTTCTAATTAAACTCTTTTAAGAAATATTAAAGACGGAAGATTAAAATCTTTCTTATCCTCTTCCTCTCTATTTTAGAGATCCTAAAATAATGTTTTTTTAGTTTTATTATCTTTGGTTTCAGAAATAGGTTTCTGAATGTTATTTCTTGCACACAGTTTTTCTGTGAGTTGCACTGAAGACATTGAATCTAATACAAAACTTCTTAAAATCAGTGGAAGATATTGCAGTTGAGACCTGAACTAAAACCGAGGGAAACGTGACCTTGCCAAATCCAAATTATAGCACCTTGCACTTTGTCTGAGAGTATTACTGAATAAAGAAGACTTTAAAATAATCCATTTGGAGTTTATAAGAGGTTAAGGAAACAGTAACCCTTTAATAAACAGGGTGAACTTTAAATCCTAGTTATGCAGTTCAGTAGATCAAACAGCATCTTATTAAAAAAAGAACATAAAGCTCTCCATAAAATAGTTCATTTCCATAGTGCACTTATAGCAACTATTAATTCACACTTTTCCTACATTCTTGATAAAGATTTTAATATCAGCAGTGCCAAAGGTGTTGTTTTTTGTTTCGTTTTCCTGGCAATGATAGCATATTTAATTGCAAACCAAAAACGTTAATGACATTTTCTGAAATAATAAATTGAATTAATTTTGGCAAGACAGATTAGTCATAGGGAGCTCTGGTCATCCAATTTTAACCTTCGTATTTACGTAAGCTGGCAATGAAGTTGCAAGAATTTCTAAAGACATATTGACCAGGTTACCTTAAGTGATTCATTTTACATTTCTAGACAGCTACAAGTTTAAAATATTTTCATTTCAAATTCCATGACTGAAATTATCAAAGGCTATTCCTGTTTAGAAGTGCTTTTAACAATGAAAACACAGCTTTACTAGGTTATTTATTTTAAAGTATAACAACACTATCTGCCATAACTTTAATGATATTGCACTGCTTTTTCACAGTAGAGGTTTTTGTTCAAAGTGTGCTTTCTTCTGAAATGCAGCCCAGAGAAATTACTCTCATAGGGGTTTTATTTCTTCATCTTGAGAAATATGAATTTAAATTCTATTACTAATTGCTTCCTTGTAATCAAGGAGTTGGCATCTGGGAATTTTATAATCCTCAGGCTACTTTAAACAGAAGGAGAGTTCTAAGGCAGAAGAGTTGCAAGAGTTGTTGTAAGAGTAAGTTAATATAAACCATTGTACAACTCCGCCTTGAGAGGAAATTCTGAACTGTTATTAGGCTTTTCTCAGTTTTCTTAATATTAAATATTACGTAATTTAGAACTTAATTTCTATTTTTTTACTGAGAATGTTGCAAATTAACTGCAAGAGTGTTGGGAAATTTTAGTGAGTTGAATTTTGAATTAAACAAAACTTAAGAGTTCCTCCCTTAAGCAAATTATATTGCATTTTCGGAATATACTATGCCTACACAAAGCTTTCTTTTAGAAAAGGTCAGGTGTTGGAGGCAATCATGGGACTCAGAGTCAAGAGAAATAAGAGAGACAAAAAAATAAATGAATAGCTGTTACTCTAGCTCTGGTTAAGATGATCAGTAAGAACAACAAACATGAGCAGAATTAGAAAGTGCAAAAGAGAGTTTTAAGTTATTACTACAACCCAAATCTACCAGATGTGGATGTAGATGAATTCGAAACCTTCTCTAAGAGGATCTTACGTGTTTGAAGTCTTGTAAGCCTTGCCAAGCTTCTGTTGTTGGCTTCTATTAAGCGTACTAAATACTCAAATTAGCTCAAAGTAAAACAGTGTCAGAGCCTGAAAGTAAATTGTGCTAGTTCAAAGGGCCATGGACTGGCATGTTACCCAAATCAGCATGATAATTCAATTTTTTTAATTACTTAATGAAATCCTTGTCCTCAAATTTCAATGAGGCATTCATACACTGTCTTCAAAATGTGCAAAATGAAAATGACCTACCTGACACAAATCATTTAGCTGAAGAAAGGACATGGCATAAAACCTACTGTTGGCTCCCGCAGTTGATAAATTAGATTATTTTGATCTCCAGATCCCTTAGAGTGTCTTCCTCTTTTTAATAAAAGCATAACCACTTGGAAAGGAATAAAACCGAAATCTCTATGAATTTCCAACATGAATATGAATGAAGCACTCTCCTGCTCTCCCCTCCATCTCCCAGTGCAGGGTTGCAGTAGCAAGAATACTAGGCAAGAGACAATCACAGTCTCTTGATATAAAATATTAACCATAACCACTGTACTCATTATTACATGTCATGGAACTGCATCCACAAGTATGCTATATATTGCTCTCCACCAAGCTTGGATTTTTATAGGATTTGGCATCCACAACAACTGTGACAATAAATCAAAATAATTTCGTGACAGAGGTGTTCATTTATTTTTCATTCCCATCTGTTTTAAAACACAAACTATAGCAAATTACAGTCAGTAAGCAGCTAGACAAGTCTCATGAGATGGGAGTTAAAAGTAATCTCCTACATCTATTACAAAGATGAACAGAATAGGTCGATGAAAGTATCTTAAAAAATACCAAATATTGATAAAAGCCTTTTACAAACAACACTGTGCAAAAGGCTAACATGTCTCTAAGAATTCAAAGATTGCATTAAATTTCCCCGCCGGATATGTAGAATTTTCAAGAAAGATGCTTTACTCTTTAAATTTTCCTAAAGAAATCTTCTCTAAAGAGCAATAGATATCTTAAAGGCTTTACACCTATAGAATTATGGCTAAAAAAAGGAAAAATACATTTCTAAAAATTGCAGTGCTGGAAATGTACTGCAAATGAAGTAGCATTTGACTAGAAGGAAAATCCTCCGTCATCAAAGTTGTATCTTTGCATGAGTATGGTATTCTTACATTCATTAGAATAATAAAATAAAACATAAATTCAGCTAAAATTTCTTGCTTGCATGTTCTTTAAGAGAAATCCTGGTGTATATAATGTTTTTTTAGTTGTTTGAAAGCTAATTCCTAATTTAATTTCCTATCTAGTTGCAAATAATGTGCTTTAGCTCAAGAACCTTTTCCCTGCCTCTACTTGCACCTCATATAGCTGTAGACTCTACTCCTTTCACTTTGTTAGGACAGGCTTGTTAGAACCTTAAAAAATGCTTGAGACCCTTGACATCCTGGTAATAAATGTTTTCTGAAGCTGTTCAGATTTGTCCATTTTCCCAAATGAAGGCTGACACGACTGGTCCTGTACATTAACATGTTTAATCTAACAAAATATAGAAAATATTAATCCAGTGATTAGATGAAGACAAAAATGATCCCTGTTCTGGAATTATTCCCCTTGTATAGAGATCAAAGGATCGCTTTTCCCTTCCATACCAACACTTTTCCTACAAGAAGTGGTTATGATATCTCTTTCTTCCTTTTTTTTTCTTTTCTCTCTTAAGTAAAAGGTGCAGAAGTAACCCTGAGACAGATAAAGAACTGAATTAGATAAAAAAGAAAAAAAAAAAAAGGAAAAGGACTGGCATCCTGGTTTGATAACCTGTGATCACACTAAAAGCAAGAGTGCACTGGTGGGCACAACATGTAAATAAGAATATTTCAATAACAGCCTCAAGGTACTTCAGATGGTGTGAAGTTTAAAGAACTCTTTGATAAAGGTTGTGGGTGAATATGGAGAGCTATGTAGGCAACAATATGAGCATGCATCTTCACTGTTCAATTAAGAAGAAATCACGTATCAGATGGCATGTCTTGGAAGTCTAGAGACAACTTCTATGTTTTGAACAAGAGATATTGCATAGATTTAAGAAATTAAGACACATTCATGGAAAGAGCCTCCTTTGAAGGTCTGCTAAATGCTCTAAACTTGCTACGTGAAAGCTAGTTGTCCTTACTGATATTTCCTATATACTGAAAGAATTGCTTCAACACTCTTCAAATCTGAGAACTCTCAGAGGATATCCAGGGAGTGCTGTACAGCAGGACAGGGCAGAGTCACTAGCATTTGGCCTCTTTTTTATGCCCTGAAGATCCCAAAGATGCACACACCCCTACCCCATGGTCCCCAGGTGATCCCTCCTCCGCCTCCTGCCCTGCCTTGCTGCAGGTGAACACCTCAGTGCTGTAAATCCAGGGCTGAGCACAAAATTCCATCCTGTACATGCTTCACCTGCAGTAAATCCCTGGGCCTCAGTTCAGCAACTCCCTGTTCTTCTGCACAACATTAAATTAAAGGCAAGTTGGGGCACAGGCATCACTACGCAGAGATCTGCTTCTCTCTTCTAGGGGGGTCGGGGGGGTGGAAATTAAAATTCCCCCTAAACTTCAATCCTATAAAGGAGTGCATCATTTTCATATGAAAGAGAGAAGTCCAAATAATTTTTTACTTCAATGATGTAAATTGAAGATCAAATTTTACGTGTATTTACACACCAGAGCAGAAAGTGATTCCCAATCATGAAGAATAGATTGAAGTAATTGAGAAAAGAAGAGGCTTAAAAAAAGTTTAGGTTAGTATGTTTAATTCATAAATAGAAAACAGCTTAAATAAGCAAACCTCCAATTGTTAAGAGTGAAGTAATACTGATTCTCCTTTTCTGTAGTTACATAAAGTTTAAATTACTCAATTTCTGATACACGCCATGACGGCTTTCCTTTAAGGATCAGTTTAGTCAGGAGTTATATGAGTGTTTGGTAGTTTTAACTCGGAGTATTCTGTCATATTAAAATCACATGGGTAATGAGGAAAATGCTTGCCATATAACATGTCCTCTGAAAATAAAATTGTCCTCAGTGAGATGAAATTAAAACATTGGGAATGAGCATAGCAGTAGTTGAACTTCAGTCTGCTTTATTAGCCAACTGCTCCTGCTATTTTGAGCACTGTAGATGTCCTGTGGGAAAAATTATTACAGTCTGGTTTATCTTTTTCTTGGAACTGATGAATGGTACAAAGCAGATTCACATCTAAGAGAAAAATAAATCACATGTTTCTGTTAGGTGGACAACGTTGAATAGATTTCATACAATCAGGTCTTTCTAAAATTAAATCTCATTTTACATTTTAAATAAATGACGTGATGGGGACGAGTGGTGTATGTGTGTATAGAAGTACCTGGCATTAATCAGCAGGCATATGAAACTGAGCTGTGGTTAAGAGGCAAACACGCATTCTGATCCAAACAATGCTGAGAGCACAACGAGGGAAGAACTTTCAGCTCATTTGCCAGACTATGATTATATTTATTTCTATTTCTTACACAGTGTTTTCTGGCAGGGGATGGAAAAGTAAGTGATATTTAATTGGATGAGTAGTTTCAAACCAATAATGGAAAATAATGCCAGTTTACTGTTCGTGTCATGTCCACTGTTAAGCCAATTTATTCCTCTTCATAAATCAATTTGGTTTTCGGTGTAGGTGGAATCGTTACAAAAGGGTCGTCTCCCTAACATTTGAATGCACTGACCGTCTGCTTCACAGTCATACAGTGCTGGTTCACACTGAGAGCCATTTATCTGCAAGCAGAGGCTGACACGAGAAGGTTGACTTTTTATTAAAGCTGAGTGAACAATCTGAAATTTATTACTGAATGTACATTTTGGGGGTTTAGTCCTAATTGATTAATCCAGTACTGCTATAATCAGGGAAGAGGATGAAGGAGGACAGGAAACGGACACATTATGGAACAGAGAACACCTGTTTAAGGATTTCAACTATGAAAGGATCTTAAAATTCTGCTGTCTTCGACATTTGAAAACTACCTGCAGGTTTCTTCACTGAGCAATTCTCAGGCTGCAAAGTATTCACACACAAATTCATAAGAAAAAGTATTGCTTTTATTGTATTAAGACTTGACTCTCCCGTTATGGCTACTGTTTCCATTCTGTAGTTGCTTATATTGTTGCTGGTGACACTGGTAAAGAGAATTTTTTTTCTCCTTTAAAACTTTTTCACAACTAATTCTTACCATTGACTGAACCATTGATTTCCCTCTTTCCCACAATGAAGAACTCAAATGCACACCAGAACTGCTGCAAAGTGCAGCAGAATTAATAGTTATTCTGCGTTCTTCACTGCTCCCCCTCCCTTATTATCCACAGGTTAATTATGCTGGCTATCACGCTGCTTTGGGACCCACCAGCACCTGGATGCAAAGCAAATACTGAGTTTCTGATCCGAATCCAATGGAAAATGAGCTGTCTTCTCCCTGGTACCCACGGAATGACTACCAGAAGCTGTCCCTTTCTGAACATCTCTGTGATCTTTCTCTCTGAGGTTATGTCCCTTGACGTCCGTCTCCGTCTTTTGTGAATGAAAGATCCTAAATAATAGCAGCTGAATACAGATCAGCAGCACTGCTAACTGTACAGTCCATACTGGTGCAACATCGAGCACAAAATTATTTACAGCACTTCTAGGAAGGACTTCAGTAATTAATTAAATGGAAGTTGCTGAATTGCACTGCTTCCTGCAGTGAATGGTGCACACATGCAGAAACAATAATCACTAATATGGCACGTGGGGCTTTTAAACAAACACGATCCGACTGCTCTGATGTCAAGAAAATTAAAACAGAAGTATTTCTCTAAGACCATTTCACTTGTTAAAAGACAGGACAATACAATTTCTCCCTCATTTGTTTTCTGAAATGAAAAATTTCTTTTTACTGACCAGCCTTATTCAGCTCCTTTGCCAATCAATGTATTCCTAAGCTTATCCTTCAAAATTAAAGCCATCTAACTCATCAATGGGTGCTTCAGTTAACACCAAAACTAGCAGCTATTTTACAAGGGCTGCTGGGTTTTTGTGCAGCAGATACCACATGGATTCCAGCCCAGTCCCTTATAGATATCCCATTTGAGCAACATCCCTTAGGTAACTCTGTAAGAATGGAGGAGACTGTATGAAAACTTATAAATCCTATGACATAGAATCTGGTTCTAACAACTGACAAATCTGTTCTCTGATTCAAGCATCTATCAAGGAAAACCACACTACTAATCCATTTGCCTATTCTTTGGGACAGAGATCGCAGGTTGATCTGCACATCAGCCAGTTCTCATAAAGTTATGTTTTCCCCAGAGGCTCTTAACCAGCTCAAATGGTTGCTGTAAGCTCAGGAGGTGTCCTCACATAAGGGTCATTTAGGCACTGTGAAACCTCTGAAAACACCTGCTCATGCTGTTTTGAAAGCAGCCATTCTACATGGTCAAAAACATTCCAACTTTCGGCACTTACTAAGACCAATGTGCTTTATGACAAGGCTTGAGACTCGGAAGAAAAGACAGACTTGTCTAGTCTCTGGTCCAGTTTTTGTGAATAATTCAGTGGAATCTGTATCCACCCCACTGTTTTGGATCAGTTCAGCAAGGCTCAGATCTTTACTTCCTACATCCCAGACCAGTGTCCTAATCATCTGTGAACACCCAGAAACCCAGGTTTTGATCCAAAGCGTCGTATATTAAGTCCATGCCTACCAACTGTTCTTGCTTTTTATTGAAAACAAAAACATTAACTCAAAATAAGATTGTCATTAAATGGAATTGGCCTCTGTTAAATTCATATTCCGATTGTTATTGATTTCTTTCAAGTGAAAGAGCATCAGAACATCTACAGTGGGAAAGGATTATAACTTCAATATAAGAAATAAAACTCGCTTTGTATTCCTTTTTCATCTTGCTCATGAATGCAGCCAAATTTCACACTAATCAGCCCAAGCAGTTAGCATGCTATATGAAAATGTAAAATGTCTGCTGACTGTAGCAAAAAGAGGAGAAAAAAACCCCAACAAAAAAGCAGATATCTGTAGTAATTACTCAAGATACAAACATTGTACTAAAACATGCAGTTCATACAAGTTTTCATGAGGATAACAAAAGATATCTCTGTAACAGCAAAAAAATATTTCCAAGTAAATTTTTTGTAGAGCTCACTAGAGACCCACAGCAGTTTTTTCCTCTGTGGCTCCCTAGCTTTAGTCACTAGACATTATAAATGTGATACAAATACACAAAATGCTAAGGGAAAAATAATTTAAAAGTGTTAAGATAAACAAACAGAAACATGCAAAGGGCACAAAAACATGCAAAAGCCCAGGTGCCAACAGAATTAATCAGAGGCTGTCTGAAGAATTCCACATGCAAAAGTAATTTGCAAAATCCTCATTCTACAACCTTTTTTATTCTGTATTTGGAGGGACTCTTGATCAAATGATTAATATGTATGTAGACAAAATTTTTCCTTAATCTCACTATAATTACATGTGTGGTTCGGTGTGTATATTGTCCCCGCCTCTGTAAAAGAGTGTGAAGAAATTACAGCACAATTTCCCCCTATTGTTTTGTAGTTAGCAAAAGAAAGGGTCATGTTTCTCACTTTACAGTATTTTCCTTTTCAGAACTGGCTTTTATAGTCAACTCTGATTGGGGGGCTCCTGTTATCAAGTTAACACTTCCGTGAACTTTGAATTAATAGCATCGCTATCTGCATCGTGGTAAACACTCCAGGCTAGGATACTGCTATGATTAGAGTCAGAAGGGATGAGAATGGAGCCCAACAAAACTTTGCAGCCACTCCCAACTTCCATGTATAATTACACAATATTAGCTAAATTCCCATAATTCTCCAATGCCACTTTCTTACTCCTGTCACGTGACATTTGTGATAAGAGGAGTAATCCAAATAAGTCACCATCGCTCCTTTTCCTAAGTTAGTGACTCCGAAGTGATGAAAGCTGATTTATTGCTACTATTAAGGCTGTTTTAAAGTTCAAGCAGGAAGGTGAACAGCTGCAGCTGTAGCAAGCATGCTACAGAAAAATAGAGCAATGGTTGTGTATGGTCTACGTTACAACCTTTCCCTTTATTAGAGAAAACAGCTACTGCAGAAAGAATCCTGGCAGCACACGTTTTAGAAGGCACAGATCAGCAAACCAGTTATCAATCCATCAATTGATCAGAACTAGTCTTGGGAGTAGTTTGCTCTTGGAAATGAAGGCCTATGCAGATGGCATGCATGTTCACGACTTGCAGAGCATCTGCACAGAATAGATAATTACAAAGTAGAAGACAAGAATAAGAGAACAAACTTGAAGAAAACTAGAATAGGTAAATGCATACAGAAATTAAATTATTTACTGTTTTACTGCTAGATGAACTGAAATATTAAGTGATGTATATATAGGCTGCCTTTGGTTCACACTTATACTGTAAGAATATTGTGAGGGTGGAAGCAGTTGCCTGCCTCCATTCATCAGGCAGACTCAGCATTGAAAACAATTTTGAATTAGAGCAGTAAATGAAGCGCTGTGTATTGATGCTGCTTTAAATAGCCATCAGTTGGGTTTGGCTCTGAATAGAAGACATCTCTGAAATTTCCTATAGAGCAATGGTTCTGTTGTTCTACCCTTTGTCATGGGGGAAGGTCTTATGAAATTCAAAACTTGGACAATATTCAGAGAAAATTCAAGTTAAGGTATAAAAGTAGATAAAAGAACAGAGTTGCCTGTCTCAAACACTGCCAAGGCCACAGAAAGAACTTGCCATAAGATAAGCCACCACAGTGGGAACTTGAGATAAGTACAAAAGGGAGGCATTTGTGACAGGAAGGCACTAATTCCTGGCCTGGCAGAGCAGAGGTTTGGTTAGTGCATCCTGGGTAACACATCTGGACAAAAATTCCCACTGTGGCAAACAGTGGGAAAGGAAGCAACTGCTCATACACACCCTGTGGATACCTGGAATCTCTCCCTCTCCTACTCTCTCCCCCTCTCTGACTCACCTTTTCCCTATAGTTACTGCATGCTAGACACAAATAAACACAGCGTAGTAGTTTGAAAGTTTATCAGCCTGTACCACATGAATTTATATTTAAAATACTTTCTCCTTTAAATCATATTGCTATAATATCCTCTCTCCTATGGATAACAGAAGTTGGACTTTTTCTAAAAATTACTTTACATCTCAGATTAGTTCTAATGATTGTCTGTGGCATAACTGTATCATCGTGGTATTTAAATGCTAAAAATAATCCAATTTAGGCAGTTTGGGTTTGGCCATTTAATTAGCTGGGTACAAGTTAAAAACATCCATGAACAGGGCTCTCCCAGAAGGTGGCATTTCCAGACAGATGGTTCATTCTTAAGCAGGCTCAAGATGCTGCCCAGAATGGAAAGGAGATAACCCCATCCTTTGGTTTCGTCCCTGCTGAGCTGGGACAGTCTTCATCTGGTAACAGGCACCAAGAAATCAAACCAGGACCTGTACTGTTTACATCTGCCCCTTAATTTGCAACAGGCTTACAGCATGATAGGACATGATTTGTTGGCTTGGGGCTGTTTTGAGCAGAGAGAGAAATGCAAGACAAGAAAACCTTCAGGAGGAGACTTGAAGATTTTGCCCACTTGCTGCAGCATTTAGCAGGGCCGTGACAGAAAGGTTTTTTCCATTCCTTTTGCCAAGAATGTTTGCATCCATACTCACATGAGGAAAGGGCAGGCTGTGCAGTTCCCTGCCATCCCAGGCACACGGCTGCACGCTGGCTGCCCACAGACTCACTGCCACCACCACAGCTCGGGCACGTAAATTCTGTGTATAAACATCTGCCTGGCGGAGCTGGCCACAAAAGACCCACTTTAAACATAATAAAGGTATTGTTTTCACCCTTCCCATAGCCTATGTAAATCTTCCACAATTAAGTGCAATTGCAAATAAATCACCTTGGTTAGCAATATGCTTTCCATTGTAGTCTATTCACGAGGTTTTAACTCCATCCACATAGGAAGTGCAAAGGGTCTATTAATCCATTAGGAAAATCGTACCAGACAAAGAAGAAACTGATACAAATGCTAGAGTTTCATAAACACTGCATTTTTAGATTAATTTCTACGCAGAACAATTAACAGATTTACTTACAAATCACCATAAAATACATCACGCATCCAGTATAAGTTTTCCAAGTAGTTTGTAACATTTTTCTCACACAACTGTTCTTTACAGAAATGCCTAAAATTTATGAAACGTGTCCTTTCTTGATTTAAAACCCTGAAAAACACTCTAAAAGAGCCCATTCACTAGCTAATTTCATCCTATATTCATATTTTCTTTTGTAATATGACATCGAAAGTGTTTTCTGATATATATACACTTTAAAAACAAGCTAATTAAGTCTGCAGCCATTCCCTAATCATGGCTGTAATTTGTTTTCTGCTAAATTTACCCTTTCTGTTACAGCAATTTGAAAAGATGTTTAACACTCTTGGACACGACTGTCTTTTTTATGACATCCTTACACCCAGTTCCTAACAAAGATTATTACGCATGATGCTTTTTTTTGAGCACTTCATTAGGCAACTAAAGGGCCATTGGGACCCTCATGTTGCTAAAATTAAGCACAGTCATAGGTCTTTTCAGGATCAGAGCCTGAATATTTAGATGACAGTGTGATTTTTTTTACTTTTTAACACACCAGTCATAGATCGTACACACAGCTAAGGCAGCGACGAGGTTAGGCAGACTAATTTATTCAGGGCTCCATTTTGCCAATTCGATTTTAACACAAAATCTGCTGAATTGTGGGAGCTTTTATACCAATTTGGCAGACTTGATGATATAGTAGGAATTTTGTTTTTAATAAAGGACTGAAATGTGATTTGATTTTGCACCCTAAGTAAGCTACTTGTACTGTGAAACACTATAGATTATCAGATAAGGATTGTGCACAAATTTATACATTCCTCAATATTTCAGTGCCAAGATTTGTTTGCTGTTTTGTTTCTTATGTTCGATAGTTTATTTTGGAAGCATTTTCTCTTATGCTCTTTAAAGGAGTAGCAAATACTAGAAAATTAATCTTCAGAGCGTTAATATTCAGAAATAGAGCAAATCACTGACAACATTCCTGTAACATTCATTATTTACACATATCTTCCACCTCAGATGTAATCATAAATGACATAATTTTTCACATGCCTTAATTGATTATACAAAACACTCCATGTCTATGTGCAATACATAATTAATGTAATTTCACCATATAGCTTCAACTCACAGCTCCGAAAAGAGAAATAAACACCATTTGCCCTAATTAAAGCCATCCAATCATTAATATTTACTTATTAATGGGAGAAAATGTCACTGGTGGATTGGAGGCCCTGCGACACACACCGAGCATGACAATGAAAATGTGTTCACATAAAAAAACCTCCAAAACCCTAACAAATAAATGCTTTCCTTCCTGGGGAAAGGACTAAATGAGGGTTTGTACCATTCAGCAGACATGCTTAAACTGAAAAGCCCAAGGTCAAGATAATTAAAAAATGGAACTGAATGTCAGGAGAGAAATCTTCTCATGATAGTTTTGGTCACAAAGCACTTCAGAGTTCGAGAATACTTTGTGCTTTATCAGTACAGCTCACTCATGCACTGGGCTCAGGTCACCACTCCTGAACTCACGTGAACTTCTGGGAAAACAAAACACTTTGTAAACACAATTACTTATAGATGTAGTATGGAATATTATACTGATTTAGAAAAAGGGGAAAGAGACTGTGTGATACTGTAATCTCCAGATTATGTTATTCTGTATATACAGCCATCAGCAGAATAAATCATACTTGTTCAAGTAATTTCAAAGTTTGAGACTTAACAGAAAGTCAATAAAATAACTTTCACCAGGTAAACCCTAAAGAAAAGACAAAAGCATCTGAAAAGTAAGTCTGGAGTAAATTTATATATATTTTGCTAAAAGCACTGTTTGGTTCAAAATTAGTTTTCTTAGCTTGTTTTCATTAAGATTTACTAATTTAATAGCTGTTTAAACTGTAGCAGATCTTGAATATTAACAGTAGACAGAACATTTCTAGAAACCCCGTGCTGAAGACAATACCCTTTCTATCCCTTGGTATTTGTTTTTTTTTCCTTCCTCCTCCTCTCACAATTTCCCACATTTCAGCCTGGAAGACACATTTTTGTAGGCAAGAGCAACCCATCAATTCCATTTGTGATCCTACTGGAGAAACTGCCATAACTGTGAACATCTATTGGCAAAGCACACAACTCCAATTTAGTGAGAGAAAATATGAGTGCACTTAGTGAACATTACTGCCTCAAATACTTTTTAAAGTTTGCCCTCTGTGTTGGCTTCTGCTAATTTTCTAACTGTGCAGAGGATATAATAAATAAAACCATTCTAAATCCTGGGCACCCAAAGCTTTTATGCTCATCCCTTGCCCTCTGCACTCTTAATTAAGTTTCCCTCAAGCCAGATTTAGACCTTTTTTCTTTTAAAACAAGTCTGGTAATCCCCACTCGGTGAAAATTTTCAGTCTTGTAATTAATAAATGTATTTTCCGTTTAATCCCATTAAGTTGTCTCAAAGATCAATAGTGTGTGTATAACAGATCAATGTATAAGCCATTTCCCAGTAAAATTGTCAGATATATTTCTTTTGCAACACCAGCAAAGTAGTCCTGTGGCAACTCAATGCCCTTTCCAGGAAATGGGCTATACATATTGCTAATACATATATTTGTTAACTAAGCGTTCAAAGGTGGATTTACGAATTGCCGAGATATTTCTTTGACACCAGCACTAAATTAGCAGTACCAAAAGGGCCAAAAGCCATTACTTTTTCCTTCCAAGTGCTTGCTTCAGCTGAGTTACATTTCGATCATGTTTGGTTTTGCGTGACTGAATTTTACTGGCTTTTCCCTGGGTTTATCGGGATATTTGAACAGTGCAGCAGCAGCTACGGTTTGACCAGGAGATTACAATCAATATTGCCTTTATGTTTGTCTAATCTGAGAACAGAAACAGCATGATATATTGCAATATATCCAACCCCATTTCAGGTGGATAATTCTGAAACTGCATACCTAGGAAGCAAGCATCCGTCAATGAGATTTTATAAATTTTATGAAAAGTAGAAGAAACAACCTCAATAGCTAGAAAGATCACAAGGGTCACTGGGAATATACTATACCCAAGGGTAGAAGTCCACCTGTTAAATTAGCAGCTCCTGGATTAAAAAAATTAAACTGTCTAGGCTAAATATCAGATGATTTTCAGCCATTTTCCTCCTGGCACAACCCCAGGACTACCTAAGACTAAAGAGAAGCATTTTAGATTATCGAAGTTTCTTCCTCAACAACAAGGTTCTAAGTTACTGGGCACAAGGCTCGCTGCTGGAACCCAGCAATGGCAATGATTTCAGACAAGAGCAGACAGCCATCCCATAGTATAATAATTTCTCATTACAGTTTTATACATACAAGCTAACTACTTTAATTAGGTAAGTACATGGAAATAATGGTGTGCAATTAAATACAATGCCTAATTACAGCTATATAACTAATAACTGTGATTCTGCATAAATATGATGTTTGGCATAAATACTTAGAAAACGTGAGAGAAACAAAGTTCAGTCACTCATCTTGCATATGGATTGAGCCTGTAGCAATGGATTTTGTTTTCAGAAGATCTGACTATTAATTTTAGTTATTTTACATGCTTTTGCATGTATAGCAGCATATATATAAAGAGGTTTTACTGCTGAAAGTAGTATTTTAAAGGCAGTGAGCTTAATCTGAGCAAGAATCTACTGAAACAGAACAATATTACCTCTGCCCCCTTTCTCTGTCATAGAAAACATACTAAGGTGAACTATTTTGTTCCCCTGTGCAACAATTAACAAAACACCATTTTAGTTAAAAGTAGGGTGTAATCACGGCCCTATTATAAATCATGGTCTTGAAATAAATTTTAGCTCAGCCCTTTGTGGCCAACTACTTCCTTGACCATTTTCAGCTTTGGTGTACTGGCTATTCAGTCCTAGAAAATAATTCTTAATTATCGCCATTATAAAAACAGATTTAAAAAGGAATGGTGATTGCGCGCCATCTGGAAATGTACTCGAGCTGTCAAAAGGATCTGTGGATAGCTCCGGTATACAGTATTCAAATTTCAGCAGGAAATCATACTTGGTCAAGCGGGAAGAATTCATTCAGATTCATGCATTTTTTAAAATGTATTTGGCATATCAAATAAAGTTCAAAGATACAGTTAAAGAATTTCAGTTTAAGGGATTTTAATAGGATGCATGTTAAATTTATACACTGCATACATTAACAGACAAAAGAAATAAATTAATCAGACCTGAAAGAGCATTCACAAAATGCCAGAGCTGTGACAAGTGCAGTACAGCTACAAAAGAATGAGGGAGGAAGGAAAGAAAGGGAACTTTAAAAGAAAACAAAGAAGAACAAAAGAAAAAAAGAGAAATGAAAAGCCACCTTTCTCCTTATTTCCTAAGGCACTGATGACAAAGGGAACTCAGAGTATCACCAACTTCTCTGAGCAATTACAGATCATGAGAGCTCCCCTGCAAACATTCAGCCCCTGCTGGTGCCCGCTGAGGTACCCTGGCCTCGGCGTATCCAGGCAACAGGGTCTGCAGAGACCCTTGGTGGGGACAAAGTTGGCTTTAAGCAGTCTTCCATGTCTAACAACCTGGCACAGCTTTATTAGCTCAGATAAAAACACAATTAAGCACATTTACTTGCTCACTAATGTACAGCGAGTGACGAGAAAATGAGGTTTGTCCTTGCTGCTGGTATTTGGTGCATGCAAGCTGTAAATAACAGGCAATCACACAACCACCATCCCGGAGAGGGAGGGAAATGAAAAAGGAAAAAAAAAATTCTACTTAAGAGCATCATTAGAAGAGCACACTGTGTACAGAAGCCTTTTAGCAACGAAAGATGCAAGTATGACAGAAGATATGGAATCAAGCTATAACAGGGAGGACAATGATTCATGCAGGAGGCACTGTGGGTTACAGGGCAGGGAAGCCGAAATGAGGTGAGTGAGACCTGGCTGGGCTGCTGAAACTTGAGCATCAGTGGGATTGCACCGCTGTGAGACAGAGCAACCAGCAACAGTTATGCTGGTCTGTCATTCTGAACGCAATGGTGGCTGGAGAAGGAGATTTCTATGTCATTGCCCATTACGACTTCTTATTTCAATAAAATTGTGCTTTTAAGGAAAGAAAACGGTGATGAAAGATCATAAAATATCACCAGCTTGCTCTCAACAGTTATATCTCTGTCTCTATTGTGACACCTAAGTGTTCATCTGAGCTTATTCAGCCATCCTAAAGAAACGCAGATTTGTTTGGTTTCATAAAGTTGGATGAAAGTTGAAACAAGTTACAGCAAAATAAATTCTAAATCTCCATTCTTAGGAAACAAGTATCAATCAATGAGATTTTATAAATTTTATGAGAAACAAAAGAAACAGCATCAATAACTACCAAGATTACAAGGGTCACCGGGAACACACTACACCTTTTTTTTTTCCCCAATAATTTATTGATGTAACTAAAAGAAACATGAAATGCCAGAACAACACTCTGTCAGTTCTCAGCAGTCCCAGATTTACCAATAATCATTTAAATACCTTCTTATTTACCTATTAAAATTTTTCCAAAATAAGAAGGCTGCCCAGCATGGAAATAATAAAAATGTTGGTTATGTTTGGTGTCTAGCAAACTTAATTTCAGATAAATACAATAAATAGAAACCTTACAACAGTCTGTTTTGAATAAAATACCTGTCATAAAATAATGCAAACCTATTAGCTTTGCAAGCATTGCTTCTCAGGTGAAACAAGCTGGTTATTTTCATGGCAGTGCTTTCTAAACCAAAGTATTTGTAACAGAATTTGCACTGAAATTTTAAAACTACATGTTATAGGATGGGAATAAATATACACTGCTTAAATAAACTCATGAAAAAACTCTGCCAAAAGCTACCACAACCACAACCACACTTCTAAATTCATGTCAATATCTCTACGGCGTTGCTGGAATCAGGGAGGGTATGCTGGAAAACTCTCCCTCTTTGCCTTTCTTGGTCTTGTATTCTTCACTAGGCAGCTGCTAATAAAGCATCAGAAAAGGGATAAAGCATTGCCAGCAGGTCAAGGGAGGTGATCCTGCCCCTCTGCTCAGCCCTGGTGAAGCCTCTCCTGGAGTGCTGTGTCCAGTTCTGGATTTCTCAGTACACGAGAGACACAGAGCTCCTGCAGTGGGTCCAGTGGTGAACTACAAAGGTGATTAAGGGACTGGAGCATCATTCTTAGGAGGAAAGGCTGAGGGAGCTGGGCCTGTTCATCCTCAAGAAAAAGCACCTAAGAGGGGACCTTATCAATGTCTGTCAGTACCTGAAGGGAGGTGTCAGGAGGATGGAGCCAGGCTCTGCTCGATGGTGCTGAGCAATAAGACACGACCAGAAACAGATGCCCAGGAAGTTCCACCTGAACACGAGGAAGAACTTTACTGGTGCACTGGAACAGGCTGCCCAGAGAGGGTGTGGAATCTCGCTTACTGGAGATATTCAAGAACTGTCTGGACACAATCCTGTGCCATGTGCTCTGGGATGACCCTGCTTGAGGAGGGAGGTTGGACTAGATGACCCTCTGTGGTCCCTTCCAACCTTGCCCTTTCAGTGATTCTGTGACAATATGTGCCTGTGGTGTGCTCACAGAGTACAGCAGTTGCTCTGAATTTCATTTCTCCTTAGATCATTGTTATTTCATAAGGACGGAGCAATTTTTTCTCAGGGGCATATTTTTGTGTAGTAGGGACTTTGAAAACCAGCACAAAGATTTTCCCTGCTACGAATATCACACTCATTGCAGACACTCAGACTCTGTTAGAAGCAGTTCGAATGCATTCTCGGTCACAAAGACAACACTTTGCAGCTGAGCAGAGACGTCACAACAGCCTTTGTCTTTAGAGGTCACACAAGTGGACGTAAGCAAGAATTAGTTTCACAGCCATATTTAACAGAAGCATAATTTCTTACAGGGTTGGGGGGAGGAAGTCAGTCTCACCAGTTCTCCTTGCTATTGCTGTATGAGAGGAAGCTGTGAGTTTCTAGAACAATGTGATAAATGTAGAAGGAAATAAAAAGAGATGCAGAGTCCAGGTGGAAAGAAAGGACCGTAGAGGCTGAAGTGGTACACGGGAAGGAAAGAGAAGAGCTGTAAAATGAGGAACTAAAAGTCTCTGTAGAGAACCCTCCCCTGATGACCAGCAACCACCTCTGAGGCCACATAGCAAATAAATTCTGACAGCTGATGCCCACAGTCATAAATTCTTGTGTACTATATCAGGCAGTGCATATTGTACTGTTTATCTAAAGAAACTCATCTTACTGATTACCTGAATAGGGAAGCAGTGCAATGACACCTGAAAAGGAAACCTTGGGCACCTCAAATTACAACTTAAAATAATAGCTGGCTTACTTGAGCCGTAAGCTCTCTGTGCTTAAATTCACTTTTGTAAGACAAAAGGCAAAGCAGTTGCTTAATCTAACATGCTATTGTTTAGCTAACTTCATAAAATACTGTGAATCCTTCAGATCGTGGTGATAAACACCAAAGAAACCCCATGAGGGAAATTAATAATTCTGTATAAAGTGCAGCAATTCGATGGTGTGTAAAAAAATACAGCACCACTACTTAATGATGAGCCTAATGAAGAATCATTTAGTAGTTCCCCATTTAGTAAATGCTTTCTCCTCTGTGCAGTGGTGAGTGTTAAGGTTTCATAGAGAGGTTTACAGTAAACTATTATGTAATTAATGGCCACAGCAATGAATAACAAAGATGACACCACAAGAGAAATAAATGGCAACTTTAATTATGGCTTCATTCTAACTTTAGCGTTTGACTTCAAAACCTGAAGGTTCTTGTTCTAGGACTTTACACGTAAATGCTAAATCAATTCCTTAAAATATTTGGCCTGGCACTAAGAACAAGCCCAGAAAGCATATGCATTTTTTGGATTAATGTACATATTTGTAGTACACTTGTACTGTATTCAGTTTTACACAGCAGGGAGAGAAAATTATCTAGAACTCAACTGAGCTTGAGAGGAAAAATTATGCTTTAAAGATTGTACTTACCATCATACACTCTTCAGTCAGTAAATGACCTTTAAGCATTTTTTTTCCTTTAGAGAAAACTTTAAGATGGCATAACCATGTCTTGAATAAAAATATTTAATAGCTGTATCTTCTTCTTAGGTATCCCCACTGGGCCCAGAAATAAAGTTTGTGTAAAGAGCATACACCAGCGCTTCTTCTGTAATTTATGGACTCTCAATGTGTTTCAGTTTGATGGGAAAGCCCAGAGGTGAAAACAGAGCAGGGGCGTGGGTTAATACCACATAAGAGTGCAGGCAGACTGTGAGAAGAATATTGCATCTGAGGTATGTGAAAGCAGAGACCTGGGGGAGTACCTACTACTTTTGTGTGCCATAAAATGCACAATTCTTTTTTTTTTTTTTTAAGGATCACAGGATTTTTGTTTGATTTGGTTTGGTTGGGTTTTTCCCTCTGCAATAAAACTCCCTGTGCATGTGTTGATCAGAAAAGTAGATGGCCCATCAATTGTGCTGACAGGGTTACTACTTTTTACAGTTCTTCCCATTAGCTTTTTTTCAGAGTCCTGTGGGAACACCCATAAAAGACGTGGAGTTATCAAATGTTTTCAGAGAAAACATGTTAGACTACTTTATAGTATCTTATATAAAGAAATGATTTAAAAAGATCACAACACTTGGAGGTCACTTTCTGACTGAAATTTCTATGATAATGAGTTATAGACATTAATATGAAATTCACTGTTTTACATCAATTCCCACTTTGCTTATTGTCCTTTGGTTTAGCAGTAAAGACAAGAAAAATAAGTTAAAAACTAAACTCCATTTCATTCTTTTTCCTACTTAAATTGAATATTGACAATTTTCTTCTCATTCTCATATTTGATCTTCCAATTCATAGAACTTTCTCATAAAATTTAAGGTGTTTTTTTTTTTTTTTTTTGGAGGGGTATTTTTGGTTGGTGTAAGTCCTCTTTAAATCCAAATTTTCCAGCTCACTACACAGATCGTAATGAATATCCCAAACATCTGAAGAAGCAATAAGCTATCCTGCCTTTACCCAACTATTTTTTTTAATGAGAAAACTGCTTCCACATGCACACAACCAAAAAGCAGTCCAGTTTGGCAATCAGTTTTCTTAACTCCTCTTTTCTGTGCATTATTTACCATAAAACAGTCTAGGTTGACAGTGACATCAAAAAATCATGTTGCTTGAGGTCCAGCCTCATGGGAAAAGGAATGTAAATGAGATTATCTGCCCATCTGCAGCTTGGAAACCTTCAGCAATGAGGACTCATCCACGTCCCTGAAGTGGTTGTTCCAGGGGATGAGTTCTTACTGCAAAACTTTTATTTCTTGCATTGAGACAAAACGTCTCCTTGGTGCAACTTGTGCACATCACTCCTTGTCTTCTCCATGCAGCTCTCTGCTAAGAGAGAGCCTCCATCAGCTTTGTATCTGCCTTTTAAGTACTAGAACACTGTGATGAGGTGCTCCCAAGTCTTCTCCTCTCCAGGGACAGCAAACCTAACATCTTCAGTCTTTCCTCATCGTGCAGGTTACCTCACTTCTTTGTCAATACATTTTAAAATTTTAATGTCTGGTTCGTTTCCAGTCATCTGATTTTAGACATTCATCTGCAGACTTGAACCACATGTTGCTACAAAAGAGTAATTGGCTACTTGTTCCCATGTTATTTAAGGACAGTTTCCTTTGCCATTGCACACTATATATCCCTTCTAGCTGAGCTGCTGCTAGCACCACACAGATCTATAACTTCACTCAGGATTTATGGAGGGAATAAGACAATGAAACACCAGTAAATTATCAAGTGCAAGTGTCCATTGAAATGAAACTGAAAAATCTGACAAAAGCAAAAATGTTTCCTCGTTAAAAATGTTTTATCATCAAGCAACAGTCTCAAATGCAAACTCATCAGCTGACATTTGTCACTACAGAACTGTCCATCAAAAACATCCATCTTTGACTCAAGAGAACTCTGTCTTCACTCTGTCTTCATCAAGCAGATAAATCCATCCTATTTCACTTTTTTTTTTCCCCATTAAATAAAACATTTGGTCTAAAATGGATCATTTTCCCCCCAAAGATAGGAGGATTATTAATCAGCTCGTAGTAGATCATGAGACTTCTTTTTTTTTTTTGAGCAATTTTACATTTTACAGGCCTAGAAATATATGAAGAGGAAATACATCACTGTGGTGAACTAGAATCAGGTGTACGTATTCAGTCATAACACATTCACACTCAAATTTGTATTCTCATTCACTGACAGTAACAGACATTGGCAAAAACTGACCTGAAGTTAGTAACAAATCAGAACAGGCAGAAAGCTTTGGAAAAATGAAGTCCTAGACCAGTAGCAAGGGTAGAGAGAGAGCAAAGCAAGGCCTTCCTTCTCCAGACACCTGCTGGTAGAAGAACCATGGAGAAAACAGCAAATGGAGATGGTGGATCGTGAACGCTGCAGGAAAAAAAACTGGTTATGGCATGCAGGCTAACCTTAATGCCACACATAAAGACAAAAAGTAGGTTTTAGACACAACAGATTGATTTTATTTCTAGATATTGATGTGCTGGTTTAGGTTATTCTTTTTGAAATTATCCAGAGGTTTGGAGAAGAGAACATTACATTCCTACAGTTAAGGGTATGAGCATTCAAGCAGTTTGCACTCTGTGAGATGGTTGTTATGGGTGTTATGGTTTGCCCTCATCTGTTTTTGTGAACCCTCCAAGTGCAGCAGAATTTCCTGGACTGTTTCATATAATTACAGATTAATTTATGAAGTTCTTCCGTTACAGAAGCCAGCCAAACAATTAAATACTATAAATCACTTTCATGATCTAATGTTCCTCGGTTTTTCTATTTTCCTATCCCCAAGGAAAAGGTTTCTGATGCAAAGGAGTTTTGCCTATTGTGTTTCGACCGTGTATTTTTACCACACGAAACAATGGCTACTTTTCCTCCATGAATTAACACCTCCAGTACTGACCTGTCGCTATGGAGGCACTTGATTAATGCTTAACAATTTAAGCTGCTCTAGTTTGGAAGAGTTTTCTAGGTCTAAATTTGGCATAGAAATCCCCTGCCAATTTTCAAGGTACTAAATATTGCATGTTGTTACACACCTGTACTGAATATCAGGTGCATTGACCTGTTTGCTTTGCACACAAATGCCACTCTCATAAAAACCTTTTAGATTTACTAAAAAACACCAATAATTTGAGGACTATTAAGAGTTTTATTTTGTATTTTCACAAAGAACTTTTTAACACTGGAATAGTAAATTACATGTGAACACAGAACTGGAAGAGTTAAAATAAAACATATGTAAAAAAAAGTCCTAGAAATAGTATTTCTCTTGGAATAACAACTTTAATGTGAAATAATATTCCTATCCCATATATATCATGACGTATTAGGAAAAAGTTTGGTATTTTTTAATGTTGTGGCTCTTAGAAATACCTGAAATGGATATATTTAATGTGGTAGATGTGGAGGAGTAGAAAATACTGCACATAGCACAGCCACTCTTCCATTAACAGCAGTGAATTTTCTTTTTTTTTTTAAATTTTTCATTTTTGATGCACAACTCCTTTAGAATTTGTTCCTACTAAGATTTCACATCTGTGCAACCTGCAATATTAATTTGTATGTTTAGATATGCACCAAAAATCCATTAAACATTTCATTTCAGACAAAAGATCCAGCATTAAGGAGTCACTAGTGCTTACAAACTTCTTAAGCTGGGGAAGATTTATTTTCAGGATTTATTGAGAGATTTACTGTCCTTTACAAGCAAGACTGTGATATGTTTTCAGGATGAAAATATGAACCAAAGCAGTGGGCAGAATGTACCTCAGCAGAAGAATGCAAAATTCTGCCTATAGTTGAATTACCCAGATTTGGACATTGCTGTAAAACAAAACAAAACAAAACAAAAAAATGCCCCTAAAACCAAACAAAAGAAAA
>VZTA01011134.1:23741-117121 GCA_013398855.1 Mohoua ochrocephala | reverse complement strand
AATCAGACCCCCTCAGATTAATCTTTATTGAGAAACACTCCTGTTAGGGTCGCTTTCTTGAAAATATCCTCCCTGATTTGTGGAAAAAAGAGTATCTAGGCTCATTCTGAAATGAATATCTGGAGTCAACTGGGAATGAACTCGGCAAGTGCCTCACCCACCTATTTAAAATTTCATTGTTCATTAAACTACGGTGAGAAATCTGAAGAAGCAATTTTTAAGCACAAAGAATAGACATTGCAAGGTGAGAGAAGAAAAACTGATGAGTTTAGACCAAGTAGGTGCTCTTTATATTTACATTATGCACTGTCAAAATTCAAAACTTCCCAGAAGGAGAGAGAATGACTGATATACAAAACTATTGCCTTCTATCCAAACAGACCCACTCCTGAAGAAGCCCTGCCTGGAGCCCTGCACAGCTGAGAGCTTGTTTATTAATGCCATCTTCATATGACAAATTAGGTCAGCTGCATGAATTATTGAACTACCTCACATTAGCTGAAGCGATAAGAGTTTGCAATAAGCAGCTGCAAGTATTTTTTTTTTTTTTCCCAGGTGTTTAAGATTTTTGTACCTTTCCTGGTAAGTGGTTAACATTTGTATTCACCTCACAGAACTTGTAAGATGACATGTATAAAATATCCTGAATTTCCATCTGAAACCTACTAAACTGTCCAACAGTTTATCATCGTTACAGCTGAAATAATTCCTGTAGATTTCAGCCTTGCCTCTTCTGTGGTTGCTGTACAGCAACATAAACTGTAGTGCCCCTATTAGCAAACTGCTTTCTCTACTCTTTTTAACTTAAAAAATCCCAAAACACCAATTCAGTGATCTGCAGCAAATATCTACGTACATTTTATGTCATTCATACTGCAAAGAACATTCACACAACAAAAAATAGGTTAATAAGACCATAAGTGATTGGTTGAATTCTTAGGACTTCCCAGAGGGGTTTGTTTTCTTTAAAAAGAAAAACTTTTTTTTCAGTTCCTTGAATATCAATACTAACAGTCATAGTTTTAAATTGCAGCTTTCTCTTTCAATCCCCCTCTTAGAGAAAGGGCACACAGACACCAAGATCTTAAAGCCTTTTTAATAGATAACTGACCTGTAACTAACTCCAAAGCAGCTCTCTTCTCTTCTCCAGAAGAGAAAATAATGGCAGTAAAACTGGAATGACATGATGACATCATGACAAAGGTGTTGTGTGACACCTTTTTTTGCAACGTCTAATAGATCACGTAAAAGTTTTTGATTGGCAGCACCTTGCAAAAAAAGCAAAGGGAACGTAAGAGCTTAGTAACGCACCTCCAACAAACTAGTGGCAGATGATTAGAGAACGTATAAAAACAAAACCAAAAAAGATATCCTTCAACCAGTACAAGAACAAATTCACCTCAGCTGCAAGAGAACAATTAAAAGAATGAACATTTAAGCAAAAATTAAGCTCAACACAAGCATACAGGCAAGGATGAGCATCGAGTGTCTCTGCTCACTTGACTGGGCTAACCCACTTTGATCAGTGCTCTTCATGTCCCCGACACAGCAGGATTCACAATCATTTTTGGCAAAGAGCAAAACCACAAAGAACTCCAAATCCCAAACGTGGACAGAAGAAAAGAAGTCAGTTAATAGACATTGGCACGCAGATATTTTGGCAGCAGGTTCTTATCAGGAACAAGTAGTGGATTCAGTGTTCTGAGGGGTCCTCAGAACTGATCTCCCTGGGTAGGGGGACACTCAAAGCTGAAAGGGTAAGCACTGGAGATATGTGTGAAAAAGAGGCATGTAAAAACCACCAAAGCAAAACAAAGAAGAGATCTTTCCATGTTTGCATCTGGTCTCTGCATAAAACAATTCCCTCCTTCCCCAGGAATGAACACACAACACCAACTCAAACATTTGTGTGATGAATAATGAGTATAGTTTGCTTTATACCTATTTCAAGCGGACTATGAGCAATATTCAAATCACCACCCCGCGGGCCTCTGCTGCCCTGGGAAGCTGTCCTCAACAACTGGGAAGGTCCTCTAGCTCCACAGCTGATTTCTCAATGTATTCTACCACGTGAACCAGGAGAGCATTCAGAATACTAAATCTCAGGCTGATAGCTTTATCTCCTAGAGCCCTTCTTGATCTCCAGCTCCCCTGCAAGTGAACACGTGGAGCTGTGAGCACAGGACAGCACTGACACACACAAAGCAGTAACGTGACGTTCTCTGGCGTTTCAGGGCTGATGTTTCAGTGACATTGGGCCAAGTTTGACCAGATTCTCTTTGTACATTGGTAAATCTATGCAAAACAATGCTTTCCCCCGTTGCTGTTTCTCACTGATGAGCTTGGAGCAGCAGCAGAGATGTACAATAGCTCATGAAAAGTCCACTAATGAAAACCACAATGATATTCCAAGAGGCATTCAGGAAGAATAATCCAGGCAAGTGTGTATCATGGGTTTCTTTTCAAGAACAAATACTTTACAGGCAGTTAAAGTAAAACAAGATCTTCCACTTTTTCAAAAACTAAGTAACAGATCCACTAGTTAGAATAAACTCAGCAGAATGAGATCAGAAGAAATAGGTTCACTAAGAGGTAGAACCTCACTCTATCATTTCTAACCATTTCCCATCAGGAATATGCTTTCAGGTACACATGGATTGTATACAGTAACTTTATAAGAAAATACCGTGCTTGAATTCGTGTTACCACAGAACACAGAAAGTTTGGGTCCCTGGAAAATGTATATAGTTTCACTCTTTTCATCCTAATCATTCTGCTTTTCAGAAATCTCTCATCCCTGAGCCACGTGCTGCACTATCCACGTACCCAAAAACTCAGAACTTCTGTTCTATTCTGAGCCAAGAGGTGAGTCTGCACTGATTTCAGTTGTTAAAACAATGCTCCTACTTCCCAAAGAGAAAATGTGTCAAAATGTATCTGAAATTACAAATCACAGCTTCATTTTGTGAGGTAAACTTGTAATTGTCTTCCCCTTCTTTTGAGGTACTTCAAATGTAAAGCCAAGGTATTAATCCATATCTTTCATTTTTGTTTCTATTATACAATAGTTTTTTACAGAAGTTTGACATCTATTTTTAACTGATATGCCCACCTACCTTTCAAATTCATATGCAAAACAAAAAATATACCCTAAACTGTACAGGTACTCTTTTTAAGAGTGGTTGTATGTTTTTTAACTTTGCTTTGTTTCTTTTTTTTTAGTTTTAACTGGTTTTCAGTGTTTGGTATTAACAGTGTTAATAGTAAAAGAAACTACTTCCATTCAGAACTAAATCATTTCTTCAACTTGGATAATAATTTAATGCAGATTATCATGCGCATCTTATTATATTATGGGCTTGTTCTCTGCACCCTCTCCCACTGCCTTTAAAACAAACAAATGAACAAACAAAACAGTAAAGAGTAAACATTAAACCAGAGTTTACCACAGATATACAAGAAATAGTCCCCTTCACCTCTCCCCTACATATAAAGATCAGAAAGTGTGCTCTTTCATTTCAGAGCTCAAAGCAGATTTCTCCACAATAACCATTCCCTTCAAGGTTCAAACATTTTATTCTTCCTTTGGTCACCTCAGTAAATCCCAGACATCAACAATCCTTCATATGACCAAGATGGCAAGAACAGGTAAAGAATGGAAAACTTTACTGAGGTTTTGAATTTATATCAGAACAAAGCACTGACCAAAAAAAAATCCTTTTTTTTTTTTTTTTGGTATGGTGATTCAATTCCCTGCTTTTGAAATAAAGCAAAAGCCCCCTTGTTTGACATCAATTAATTCAATTTGTCATTCATTGAAGCCAACAAACAGGATTATAGCAGCACCTTCACCAATTGAAAACGCAGCTTTTAAAATACAACTAGACTCAAATATATATATATATATATATATCACCATTTGGGTGCCTTTGGGGAGTTTTTGTTTCATAGGATAGGAAGCTCAAAGTGAAGCTGGCTTTTCCTTAAAAAAAAAGGTTGTACTTGATGATCCTAAAGGTCTTTTTCAACATTAACGATTCCATGATTCTGTGGTTCTATGATTAACATAAGCCAATGCTATTTTTATCAGCTAATTATAAAGTCTGACCTTCAGACTTCTACTTGGCTGTAGTATTCACTGTACAACACTGTCTGCACGTAAGAGAGAAGCAGAAGATACAGGCAACATTACACTCGTTCTTGTTAAGATGTAACTAGTCAGGAACACCAGGAGAGGCTGGAAATGTTACTGGAGCTCAACAGAGCTGAGGGAAAGGGCGTGATTCTCTTAGCCAATCCTACTGGGGTTGGAAAACATTGCTATACATTGTTGCAAAACTAAGAATAAAACCTCGGGTAGCTCTGGCACGACAAACTGACCAACACGGACACCAACAATGCACAACCCTTCCAGGGTCCAGGGGGCTTTGGGTGAGCAGAAGGCTTGACTGCACCACCTGGGGAGGAAGACTCTGTCTGTACACCAGGCATCCATAATTGTGGTTTGAGGTCAAGGATGACTTCCCTTCTAATGTTCCCTTTCCAGCAAATATGAAATATATAAAATAGCTGACATGCCCTGTAGCAAAGTAAAGCTGAATCAGTGGCAAAAGCAGGGCAAAACATTACAACATTGTTCAGTGTATTTCAGTACTAGCTGCTTTGAGGTTTTTTTGCGACGTATCTTATTATAAAATATAAAATAGTTAAGCACAGTATTAAAGAACCACAGAGAGAGGGGGAAAAAGGAAAACCACAAACACCAAAACCAGAAAAGCTCCATCGGTAAAGCCTTCACTAAGACATAAAGAACTTGATCAAATCCTGGAAGCTCATCCTATCCTTACAGCTCCTCTACCTGCCCGTGCCCCATCCTGCACGCTGATAGCGTTTCCAGCAGTCATTAGCATAACATGGAGTTAATCAGTGCTGCTTCAGAAGGAAAATGCCACCTAATGAATCCCCAGTGCCACTTTTCTGTGCACCAGGTGCTTTTGCTGCAGGTGTACCAGCCTGGAAAAGATCAAGACTCCCCGTTTAATTTGTGAAGTCCGACATGCCCCAAGCTGTGCAGTGCTAGGAATGATGAATTCAGGCGCAGTAATGAACCATGTACTCTCCTTCTTTGAAGACATTCTGATGCCAAGTTGGACTCTAAGATTGGTGCTATGTGAACGGCACTCCAAGTAGTTCCACTTTTAAATTTGTTACTACAGAAAACGAATGAACTTGAACATCTTCTCCTAGATGAGCTCAGGCGATTACTAAATCTTACCAAATGATGAGCAGCATAGATCTGTCTCCTTGTGTATGGTTATGGTACAGACATTCACATACCTGGCAGATTTTTTTCTGAACCAGTATTATAACCTGACACCTTATGGAGCAAGACTTACAGGCATATCTCAGCTAAAGCACAGCAGATTTGTAGAAGAAATCAGTTTCAATTACAGCAGGGGGAAAAAAAAAAAAAGATAAATAGAAAACCACCTTGTAAAATCCCTCAGGAACTTCGTATATTTTTCTATAGTTTTGCTGATTTTAATGTCAAGATTTCTCTAAACTTATCATCACTTCTCAAATCCAGGGACTTGGAGTTTTCATTATATCCTCTGCTGGAACAATAACTACAAAGAGCTAATGGAGCATATGTTTCCTTGTGTGTAATGCTGGGCACACCTGGAGGGTGGCGAAGGCTGACTACACTCCAATGAAGGCACACGCCTTGCATCCTCAAAGGACCTGACCAAATTCTTCACTGACGCAAAGCAAATGACCTGTAGGGAAGTCTGCAGCAAATTTATGTTACTGATTAGGGTGCTTTTAAAAAAATAAATTTGAAAGTCAGAGTAGCAAGACCTTGTTGTAGGTTGCTGTTTCCAAGTGATGTCTATATTTAAAAGGCTTAGTTTGTGGCTTTGAAAGCTTAAAACATAATCTCTTAAAATAAAAATGTTAAGGTCAGAAACAGCTGTTTTTCACAGTATTAAACTGTAAAAGCAGCACTACGTCACTAAAACTTTGGAGGAACAGAGTGAGAAGCCATATTTTAGCATTCTTTTAAACAGCAATTCTATTTTCACTGTCACTCAAGTATAGCTCCTCTAGTAAATTGGGAGGCAGAACAACATCTCTGTAACAGCCTGGTTATAACGAATACACAATGGCATTATAACATTAACTCGTGTTATTGCTTATCTCAAGCAGTTTAAGGAACAAATCCATTATTAAACTAGTTTTATTGTGATCATTCTGTTTCCTCAACATAAATATGCACTGTTTAAAATTCAAGGTAACATTTCAATTCCCTATTTGGGAGGCTTCAGAAATCTATTTTAAATGTCATTGAGACAGTCACACTGTTTGTAGGTTCTCAGTATTTTGTTCCTTTTAGTCTTTCTCATTTTCTATTCCATCTGTAGAAGGCTACATACTGATTTGTTTCTTTCACCTTATTGTGGAGCCTTCTCTCTTCCCTTCTGGGATCTCTCTCAATAGAGAAACCAGCATGTTTCAGAAATTTTTTGCTGAATTTTCTTCCTCTCTCATTTTCTATTTAACATAACAAGGCATAACTTTGGCAGAAAACAAGTAGCTGAGCCCCAGATTAAGAGTTAGTACTGCAATAGTTCATGAAACAATTACATCTATTGCTATAAATGCAATATATTTTCATGCTCGAGAGAGGAATTTTTCTCTGAAGTAAATGTTATTATGGTTTAAATTAAATTTGAAAAAAACAATGAAAACAAATCTGTATAATAGTCAGCAAATATGTAATAAAACCTCATGATGGAGTTCTAGATACCTCACATCCTTGTGAATGACAGAAGGTTACACTAGGTTTAAAAAAAAAAAAAAACAGAAAAAAGAAAAGAGAAAGTGAATAAAAGCTTTCCACAAAGATGGATGGCATCAGGAGAAAAGCTGATGTTAGGTATATCCTAGAGAAATTTTACTTAAATGAGGAGAGCTTAATGATATGCCAACAAAAAAATGCCACAGTGCATCATGAGAAGGAAATAGTGGAACCATTTGAAGAAAACAAAGATGTCTTTCTCATATGAGTAAAAAAAGTTGTTTACAAAACAGTTACCATGACTAACTAGGGAAAAGTTAAGGTCAAAAAATTTCAAATCCCTGGACCTGAATCTCTTGGCACCCAGCCAGTGTTTGACAACAAAAGGGAAGCTCCTGTTCTCTTAATGCTTTAGTGGTGAACAGAGTGATCCAGATAACTGGAAAACTTGGCAGCCTGACATAAACCACAGACAAATCCAACACAGGAGGAATAAAGATATTAGAAATTAACAAATTGTTAAGGAGTGATATTATTATTAATGCCAATCAGCATGAGCAAGTGGAATGTAGGTCTTAGGAAAGGAAAATGGGGTAATTTTTGGGGAAATGACAAGTTTTTTTGGGGGTTTTGGTTGGTTGGTTGGGTTTTTGGGGATTTTTTTTTGTTTATAGAATATTGATACAATGCAGGCATTTAACTCATCTCTTCATATCTTCTGTGGTACAACAGAATATTGGAACTCTATTTCACAAGTTGGGTAGATTAAAAACAGGTAAACATACAGGTTTCATACATAACTAACAGAGGGAATGGATAATCCATGGATTTGCACAGCCCTTCTCTAAACATTTTTTTGCAAATAACTTGGGACAGGGGATGTCTAAGTCAAAACATTTCTCAAACGATATAAAGACTGAGGGGAATCTGGAAAGCTATATTGTAATTACTGAAAACTTTGAGCATTCATACCCTGATAAATCTCCTTAAAAAGCCCAATTGTACTCTTCCTGCCTTCTCTGTATGAGTTACAAGCGAAAAAAACCCCAAACCCAATATTGCTGGTTTTCCTTTCAATTCTCCAAGTTAAAGAATTCCTGTGCATTCTCTCATATCTCATGTGACCCTTCTCTTCAACTCTTTTTTTAAATTTATTTTTTAGAGTTTGTACACAAGAACAGAAGTTAGAGACACCTGAAAAGTTTGTAAAAACAATTTGCTAGAGGTCAAACCAACAAAAAAAAAAAAAGGAAAAAAAAAAGAACAAATTAAAATTAATTCTTATATATACTGACATCAACTAAAAATACATGACGGTGGTTTTTATGAATATTTTAAGAAGTGGAATTAAAGGCGTTTTTCTAAATGTGAGTATCAGTGTGAAAGTTCTTGGAAGATGTCAATTAGACATGCACAGAACACCTCTGGTCTTTCTTCTATAGGTGGCCACATGCAAACTTCGAAGATTAAGTTCTTAAAAAGTAATTTAGAGGGGGAAAAAAAAAAAGAGATTTATTTTGAAGGAAGTGGAAAGGGAAGAGAAGAGAGCTATTCAAGATTCAGACCTCACATCAGCATCCCTGTGCTTCTGGGCTGGTTCCTGGGGAGACTGAGCCATGCTCTGACCACGGTGCAAGGTGGGAGCAGGAGACACAAGGGGCAGATGCTGAAACAGGAGAGGTTCAGACAGGAGAAGGAGAAGCTTTTCCTCCGAGCAGGACAGGTGGGCAATGGCCCAGGCTGCCTGGAGAGACTGAGTAATCTCAGTCCTCAGGGGTCTAAAACTCAGCCAGAAAAGGTCCTGAGCAGCCTTGTCTGACCTCATAGCTCTCTTTGTTTTGAGCTAGGGTTTGGTCTCAAGATCTCTCAAGGTCTGCTCCAGCCTGAGCTGTTCTCTGATACAACGAATATATGGCAAGCAGCTTAGAAACAAATAAAACAAACAAAACCTAGATGCTCTATTTATGAATTTTCTGTGAAAAGCGAGAGCACAATCAGAAAGAATGTGCATTTACTTTTAGATAATGGTGAAAATTATCAAGTTAGCAAGCAGAATATCTTGCTTGCATAACCTAGCAGGCTTAAAATTGCCATAGTTCAGTGATAATCAAGAAATTGATTTTTAGTTCTGTGGGAACAGACGAACATTGAGAACAGTCTGTTTCAAAAGCAGAACACCAAAAGAGCCCTTCCCCCGACACTCCCTGTGAAGTGAATTTTAAG
Organism: Mohoua ochrocephala; assembly: GCA_013398855.1. Lineage (NCBI taxonomy): Eukaryota > Metazoa > Chordata > Aves > Passeriformes > Acanthizidae > Mohoua > Mohoua ochrocephala. Next base: position 108,099 of record VZTA01011134.1, on the reverse strand, counting down.
GAAAAGGGAGAATACCAGACGATCAAAAAACGGTTTTTTTTTTTCCATAAACTTTTCATTTTGACATACATGCATATTTAATATAATACAGAAATCTGCCTCTGATGCTTATTTTTAAAATGTCATTGAAGCTGACGTGAGGCTTATTTTGTCCTCTTTTCCACAGAGACATTCTCGCTAGGATGAAAAGATTCACACTGAACAAATGTGGACCGTGCCTGAGAGAGCTGTGCCAGCTCTGCAGCAGCTGCAGTGGGAGGCAGGCACTCCAAGGTGGGTGCCCCATGCAAGCAAGTGGAGCAGAAAACAGCAAACATCCAGCAACCCACAGCAGAAATACCACAACAGTAACTAAAACACACAATTCCCTTTTCCCTCAAGTTTCAGTGGAGCAAGAGAGACGAACATTAGTGTAAATAGTGGACTGGCAGACTGTGCGATTCCAACCCCCCTGGTGTTACAGATCCAGCCTGCAACACACACCACACTCGTGCTGTTCTGCTCCCGGAGTGTGGCAACAGCGATGAGCCGAGGGGCTACACAGCCAGCAGTGCACCGGGGACATGTCACTGCTATTTATAGAGGCATCTCTGAATACAACTTACATGTTTCACTAGGAGGACAAAAGTGTAATGTATTGATCTAACACAGGCTCTTCTGGAACTGAGAAGGTTAAACACTGTTGTTTTCCTAGACTTTTTTTTAGTGGCGTTTTATTTCCTGTGTTTTCTAAGACCCACCTCTCTTCTTCTGAGAACTTAGAAATTTTATTGCTGACCCTATTTCCATTCAAAGGAAATTTAGTGCCAATGAATTCCAAAAGTGTTCCAGTAATCCATTTGTAAAAGATAATTTTGATAGAATTTTTCTCTACCTTGGCCTTCTGTTACCATCTTTTCTTCCCACCTTACCTGCACATATGTCAAAACAGGTTCTCCTAAGGAAAATAAAATCAAAATAAAGGCAGATTACTTGTTTTCAAAGTTGTGCAGAGGAAAACAAGTTACTGAGTTAGTATTTATCACCAAGAAAAATAACCTATTTATCACCGGTCCAAACTACCCATGCCCTGAGAATCTAACAGTGGAACGAATGGAGCAACCAGACAACAAACCTTGGAATCCTTGGATTACAGGAATTAAACCAAAACTTAAAATAATGAATGTCTGATTTAGAGAGCAACAAAGAAGAGCAAAAGTACTGCTAAGCAGAATTATGTCCCAAGTGACTCCAGGACCCAAACAGAAAGCCTGTTATTAACTTCATTGTCACACAGCTCCAATCTGGTGCCTTTTTGGCTTTTGTACACCCAAATAATGCCAAATAGAATAAATAACTCTTTAGAAAAGTGACCAGTTTTCACATCAGTGGCAGACATTTCTGAATTTGTATTATTCTCCAAGTCCTTGTTCTCAACCAAATTAAGTTCTCATTAAATTTAAGGAATATATATATATATAAAAAAAAAAAAAAAAAAGCTGGGGAGACATCACACACACGAGAGTCTGTTAAAAACTAAGACCTGTTTAAAAGTCAGTTTTAATTGCTCTAGATATAAATTTTATCTTATAATCATCTAAGCCTGGAAAAAAATGCTTTTGAAATACTTTTGCTAACATTTTTGCCACTTGCAATAAGAAAACAGAAAGCAGATGACCTAGAAGCCAACATTGGTCTGCTTCCTCCTTTAAACTCATCATTACTTTAGCACTTAAGATCACATTGCTTTTAGCTCCTTAATTTTTATCACTAACCATAAAAGAAGCAGAAGTTCAAACATCAACTTTGAAAGTTTCATTCTTAGTTGAAGGAAACTTGGGATACAAAGTTTAATGCCAAAGTTTCAACTGTAAGGAGATTTCAGTAATAAGAATGATGTTTCATTAATAATGGACAAAAGCTCTGTAAGATGGTTGGACACCTAATAGCTTCTTTGGGTGGGTTTTTTTTGGGGGGGAAGCTGTTTAGGGGAGTTTTTTGGTGTTTTTTTCTGGTTGTTAAGCCTAAAAGTAGAAGTTACTCATTGAGAAGCCTTATCAAGGAGAACATTTCAGCCACAAGTGAAATTAATTATGCAGCAGTGCTGGTAGAGCAAGGCTCCATTTAAAGTAATTATAACCCCAATTAGAAATCAAAGAGAATTAATGTCAGGATTTTATTTGCATCAGGTAACTTTTGTAAAGGTGTTTAGATTCCCATTATAAGTTTTAATTTGTAGGGCAAAAATTCAGCCCATTTGTACAATATTTATATGTAAAAACCCCCACAAACAGCAAACAAAATCCCTACACCTATGCAAACGAAACATAAAGGGAAACCTGTTCCTATTTTTGTTCTCGACCTCTTTGATTACTCCCCACGTCCTACAATGCTCAGTATAAAATGCTTGGAGAGAAGACCTATGAGGCTCTTAAATCACTCCACCCTCTGGAAGATTCACCAACCCTATTTCGTCAGTCAAGGTGATTATTACAATCCTTCCGTGCCCTACTGGTGCACCTACTGCAACAAAAGGGGTTTTGCAGCCCTGCAGATACAGAAGTCTTAAATAGGATTACTTATTTCTGCCAGGCTAACCCTTCTTCCAATTAATCTTCTCCAAATTTTTTCCCACTCTGGCATTTTGCTACCTGTAACCACCTGTTTCATCATTTTAGTAGCCAGCAGTTTTTAATGTCTTGACAATAATATTACTTTCATGTATAGATCAACAGCCAAATTCAACCACCATACTTATTTATCTTGAAGAACTGTCAGATGCTGCTTAAGCTCACCTTGTAACCTGAATTTTCCCTGCCTATGATAAATTTCTTGTCAGAGAGCAAGCAGGGAACAGAGGTAATGGATGTGCCTTTAGCTGGTAAGATTAGTTGTTTATTAAACCACACAGCGTGCTTTCAAATTATCTCCTTTTGGTATTTGGGATAGAAAGAACGCTGAGCTAAAAGATAATGCCGCTGTCATAAAGTTAATAGAGATAATTGTTAACTGATTTTTGGTTATGTGCCTGAGTTTCTCCACTTCTACTCAAAGGTGTCAAGGGATACTTGCTGCTGTGCATTTGATAAAGTTGATTACTCAGTAATGCTTTTTAAATTGTGTTTTGTTCTTTCCTCACATTATTTTCCCATAAATTAGTATTAGATATTCCCTCTCTGAAGTCCTGTTTTAATCTGGATTAGTCCTCAGTCCAAATCAAAATGTGTTTGTAGCACTACAGTCAGAACAAGCAATTCTGATTTAATATTGTCCATCCCCATATATCTGACAGCATGATAATGCAAATATAAAGGATTATTAAGAGTGGTTACAATTAAACAGAACTCTTCCTGCCCTATTTTTAAGCAGTTTATAATTCTACCAGACAAACTATTTAATCAGTCTGTTTTGGTGGATGTGTTAGAACTTTCTTCGCTGGAGAAGTTCAGTTAAAATAAGCTCCTCTATCCAAGAGTGAGTGACAATAACAAAACAATATTATAATGTGTTTTGAAGGTTAAACATGCAAATCTCCTGTATCCCTCAGAATTTTCAGCTTGGTATAGTAACTGATTTCAAATAAGAACTTAATTTTTACTAAGGTTGGAAAAGAAGTTGGCATTGTTGTTACTGAATAGATCTGCATTTACAATTAATTTTATTGTCCACTTTGTTTTTATTGAATTTTAACCTGTGATGAATTTATACTGGGTAACCTGTTTATTTTGACAGGAATTCCACTTCAACATCTTCAAATGAAGCAGCTCCACAGACAGGATCCACTCCATGTAGAAGAAAACTAATAGATGATCCAAAATTGGCAGTGGAGCTACAGACACCACAAAGGTCTGAAAAGGGAAAGGAAAAAAGCAACTCTAATATGCTGTAGAGATGAAGTATGTTAGAACCTCAATATTTCAGCACATACTTCAAAGGCTACTGTCTCAAAGCAATACAGAGCTGTTTTCCTCATATTGTAAGAATACAGAATGAATTTATTTTGAAACTTTGATGTCTTTTTTTTTTAAGCTGAGAAACCAGACATTTCTATTTTAGCATTTTTTTAAATCTCTCATTCATACTTAAAATCATATTCACCAGTTGATACAATAATTCAGCATTGTTTTAAATAACATGCCAACTTCCTTGTCTTTAATCTGCTGGCTGTATCCTTCACAGACTCTTCTTTCTCTAATACAAAACGTTTATTTCCTCCTCAGGAACAAATGTATTGGAGTATAGCAGGCTTTGAAAACATTCAACATCCACAACCACATAAATCTATTTTAAAATGGGATAGGCTTGGTTTTGTTTATTTTTTTAAGAAACAGAGTTATACACTACTTGTATTTATTGTGAGAATGATTCTTAAATTGACAGAGAAAAAAAAGCTATAATGTAACATAAACAACACAGCTTCGATATTGTGTTCAATGATTCTTTTCACATTTTTAAAAAAAAATTGAGTTCCCTATTTCCCGCTTATTTTCTGTCTTTAGTAAGCTACCAACCAACAGGAAAATTTACTGCTGTTTATGGTACCAAAAGACTGACAGAATAATAATGTCTTAAACTTTTGGGTTTGGGCCTTTTATTTTCAGATTTTAGAACGTATAACTGGACTGCAACCTTTCATTTCTGGCAATGTGGCCTCAGGAGTGGGAAGCCAAGGAACACAGTGACAGACAGACAGACTGTCCCAAGGTGGGAAAGGAAACAAGTGACAATCTGCTGGAAAAAATCCAAAACACAAACTCCCTAAAAGCTTTTGCTATTCGGAGGTAAACCAGGGTTCAGAGTGACCTGCCACTGGGAATATGTGCTCTGCTCAGCCTTAAATACTGCATTTACTTTTTTTCCTGTCTTTCAACTTCATTCAGTTTCCCCATTTATTATTTCCCTTTTTTTTTCGTGTTAGCTTCTCAGTTGCTCCAGAATTCTGTATATTCTGCTAGAAAGCTACAAGATCACTGTAAGGCTAAGTTTCTTCCACGCACTTTATTTCGGCAAGATTCAGAAAACGGCCTTTCACTCAGTTTAAGGATTGTCAGAAAGGAGTAGAGGTGATGTGCCCCAATCTGTGGCTCTCATGTTTTAAACTGGTGTTTCACAGATGCTCTTAAACTTTGTGCTTTCTGATGCTTCAACTTGTTCAGTCTGCTTTTTGAGCAATCTAGCACTTTCCAGACATGAAAAAAGTTATATTCTTGAGTCAAACAGGTATTTAGTCTGCAAAATAAATCCATTTTTGTCTAAAACAGAATAGTTGGCAGTTCTGACAAAAGAAATAGACATTAAAAAGAAGACAGGAGTGAATTGGGTCCCTTAACTTTTCAGACAGAGTAATTATATGTTGAATTATTATTCACAAGCATTGCCCTTTTCTATCATATGTGCCAGGAACAAGATGTTTGTAAGGCAGAGAGAGGGGTTGAATCAAATATATGCTTCCTTTTTTTTTCCTTGCAAAAATATTTTGGATCTGTATGAGGAGTGGTTTGATTGTTTTTGTTGGGTTTTTTTGTTGATTTGTGTCTGGGATTTTTTTCTGTTCATCAACTCAATCAAGAAAACAAGTTATTTTCACAGCCCTAGAAAAAATCCCAAATCAATTACATAAAAAAAAAAAATGTTAGAAGGTTTAAATGAAAATAAACCCTTAAACCAAGACATAATTCTTTTCTTCAGGAATGGTATAGGTGACCACACTTCTGTTCTACAACCTCTCAACTGCATCAGGTCTTTCTGAAGTATTTACAAATATTGGAAAACGGGAGACTGCTCTTAAGGGTGTAAGATTTAACATGGAAATATTTATTAAAAACCTGATCTTTTAGAAACTGGAAATACGCCTCAGCTACTCTTGGTTATGTCAGTTGGCAATTTAGATAATGAAAAGTCTAACAAGATGGATTTGATATTTCTGGGAGAACCGCATCCAGCCATTTCAGATAAGAAAATAAAAGCATGGGAAGCACACAACAAATTAATTCAGTTTGAAGCTAAATCACACTTTCAGAGATCACCTATTTCATAGATACCTGGAAAGATGCTGAAACATTGTGGAAAAGATACTACGCTTTTAAGTCCTGGGTTTTCTATATATTTTTGTCACCTAATCTGAGATAAGTGATGTTTGCCAACAGTCACTAGGAATCAGCAAGATGCTGCTTTTACTGAGTTTTTTCAGGTTTTCAAGGATGTAGCAGCAGATACGGAGAGCTAAGACATTTTCTTGATCCAGAGGAATGGAAGTCTAGATGCACTGATAGACAGATGTGGGGTTTTTTTCACTAGCAGATTTGCGGAGTGAAACAGCTGGTGCTTACACTCCGAGCACTGAGGCTTTAAGGGAGGTTTATTTCAAAGTGCCTCTTGCCAGGTGCCATTGCCAGGACACTCAGCAGCAGCTGGAGCTGCTCTCGGTGCACGCCTGGAGCTCATCACCTGCAGCACTTAAACAGGGAAGGAGTCACAGGACAGCACGGGACAACAGAGGGGTGATTCGCTTTAAAAAGCACACGGCTGATCTGTGGGAGCGGCACTTTAGAGACAGAGGTGGGCAAGGTTTGTCTGAGTTAAAGGACCCGACTCCCTAGGCCTGGGAGGGCTCTGCTGAAATGAGTGAGTTGCATATCTGAGGAAAATACAAACAGAGGAGGTATTTCATGTCAAATCACTTGGGCTTCAGAATTCCTTCCTGCAGATGCCATGAGTCGCCGCGTCGGCTCCCCTCGAGCCACCCCTCTTGGAGGGAATCTGTGGCTGTCCTGCAGCGTCCCTGGCCACAGGGGTCGGCCACTGCTGACAGGAGCTGGCTGCTGTTATTGCTGTGCTGTCCTTCCCGAGCGGGGAAGGGGCTCGCAGAGTGTCAGCTGGGGAGGCGCCGGAGGCAAAGGAGGAGGGAAGGGTCTTCGTGTGGGTTCCAGCAAGACGGTTCATTGTGGAGGGTCCAGGGACGAAGACACTGGGAAAGCTGAAGGAAGGGTTTATAAGGGGAACAAGGCAACCACTCAGGGAGGGGCAAATGGGCGGAGGGAAACTTGAGGGACAACCGGGGAACAAATCGGGACTGGGGAAGGAGGGACTGGGTAGGGAGGAACCAATGGGGGGTGGAAGTGAACAGAACTTTGGAGAACATAATGAATATTTACCAGGGGACATACACATTGAACGGAGAACATACATAATAAACAGGGAATACAAACACGAGGGGGGAACACACACACATGTGGCAGGGGTCCGATGACCACGAGGGCACTGCAGCCCTCCAGAGGGCTGAGGCACCGCCACAATGAGTCCTATAAATTTATATGCATTCAAGGAGACACTGAACATATTAATGAGAAATCCAATGTATTCCTAAATACAGAGAAATACAGATCAAAAAGTACTCTGTGAACTGGAAACATCGGCGCTGGAGAGACAGAACAGATCACTCTTTGGCCAGACCTGGAAGGGCCACTCATATTCTCTGTTTCCATTTCCATTATAGATTCTTTGCAGTGAAAAAGGAAATATCAGGTTAAAAATATAGGAAAACACAGAAAAAAATCTTGCTACAAGTCTAATGAAAGTCTGCTGTGCAGCCAATGTGGAATAATATTTTCAAACATGAACATGCATAACAGGTATTTCTGAAAATAAATGTGTGAAGACTACAACAGAAAATACCAGAAGTGAGTGAATCTGCTGCTTTTCCCAAAGCAAACAGGACACTTTCTTTAATTTGGATGAAAAGAAGCAGATATCTATGTTTTCTCCAATAAGAACAAACACTAAGTCTAATGCATTTCTTGCTCTGGCAAACCTGTTTGACTTTCCCTCATTTCTTTAGTTTGACTGCCCAGAAGGTCTGGGAGCAGGTAACTCATCTCGATCTACTCTGGTAGTCAGCAAGAAACCAGTTCAGAAGTTTAACACTTACAGCTGTAAAGGTCTACTCATATTTAAGAAAGACAAGATTTTTTTAATAAGACAAGTTGATAGATATGGGAAAAAAAAGAAGTGAGCTTTCCAATGTGGAAGGGGTTTTTTTGGGGGTAGAAAGAAGTCTCTTTATGTATGAAAAAATCTTCAGTACTGAGAAGTATGCTGTTTTTCACAAGTCAGATATAATAGTCTACTAAATAGCACAGAGATTTGCCTTTTTGTCCCCTCCCAAGATATGTATGTTGCTCTAACAGTGGCACTCACAACAAACTGTCTTCCTCTAGAGTTTTAATTGGATGAAAATAAGTAACTTTAAATTAACCTTGTGAAATACTGGATAACGAAGAAAATCAGTTATGCTAGTTATGGTTAGCTGCAGGGAGGTGTCGGTTTCATGTCAGGTATCAAAGACCAGATTGAGAATTCTGCAGATATTAAAAACTAAACAGCACCCCCCCCATGCACTATATAATAAAAATAAAATAAAGAGTGACACTGAGTACAGACAGACTCATTGCAAACATCAAAGACAGACTTCACCACTCTGACACACCAAATTCAGTGCTGCAAGTCATTAGTGCTGCAAGTCACTGCAAGTGATTGTCAAGTTTTAAAATAACTTTAGCTGTTTAAAATTTCACTTGGCCTGCAAGTTATCCTCCCATATTGCAGTTAGCATTTTTTCCTGTTACTTTCTGGTTAAGACACTAAGAAAAGTAATTTACAATAACTAGAAAAGTAATTTTCCATGTGATAATGTAAAAATTTTTTTAAAAAAGAGACATGGTAAAGCAGTTACCTAGAAGCTGCTCAAAATGATCTATAACGGGAAAGACTCGACTTATTTACAACAGAAATAAAAAATAGCAAGATTTAAAAAGGAAGGAGCAAGGATCTGTCACAGAAGACACTGAAAGAGGGATGCATTGAAAATGTGACAGCTAAATCCTTTCTTTATAATACAGTGTTACTTTTGCTGCAAGAAGCTTAAAAGAAGTGATTCATTTTAAATAAATACACATATGGCAAATCTTTACTTGTGTATTCAAAAAAAATAGTACAAGAAATAGAATTAAACTTTTCTCAAACATGATGACAGTGATGATTTCACCCCACACATGGGGCTCATTCTCTGTAGTCCACTAGAATACCTGAGTACCACCTTTCTTGGACATTCATACTGTATTTCTTCCAAGAGTTTGTTTAACTTCAGCCATTCTATATTGACCAACACACAGCTGTCACTTTAATTATAGAGTCACTTTGAAGCATTTTTTTCTAGATTTTTTCAGCACATAATTTGGAGGACAAAATAACGGCAGAAACTGTGTTTTAACTCATATTGTTTGAGTTACTCTTCATGGGCTCTGGTTTTTTATTGAAACAAAATTTTAATATCAGTGTACATGAAAACGTGGTACACATTCAGTTTAGGTTTTTTCTCAGACTCCTTCTGACATAAATGTTCCTACAACTAACTGAAGGTGAAAAAGGCTGTGTAATGTCTGCATAAATAATTGCAGGTGCAAAAAGAAGTCCTGTTTAAGCACAGGTGTTAAAAAGAACTGTAAAATACTGACAATAAAGAGCCAAGAAAGATTAATCATGTGTTTAGAAGCACCATCAAAATTCAAATCAAATCTTTTCTTTGAAGTCTTGATTTTACCTTAAGGTAATTGCAGCAAGGTTAAATCAGACTAATTCAAGCTTATCTTATTTTTGATAGAATTATCTATGTATTGTCTCTGTTCCTTGATAAACACATAACAACAAGCACTTATTTATTCCTTATTCGTAAAGGTTAAATATACTTGTAAATGTTCAGAGAAACACAAAACATTGAAGGTGGAATTTTTTTTAAAATGTGGAATTTAGCTGTAGAAACCTGCTGAACAGATTTTATTTTTTAAAATTTTTATTTGGAATGAATAGTCCCCCAAAACTTCAAAGGTCCCAGGCAAGTTCTAATTAGGGGGTAATGAACACAAGATCTTGTGTCCAAAGCTAGAAATACAGAAAATCCAGCCTTTGAACTTACATTCTGGTGGACTTTTAAAAATCCTACGTTTAGAGTATCTCAAAAAATGAAATATTAAACAAAAGTGACTCTTTATTCCATATACTACCATGCATGGGTCTTTGCCTTACATTCCTGTCTCTGTATCTTTCCAGGTCTTTAGTGTCAAATATATCAGGATTTCTGGTCACCGTCAAAAAGCTGCCATTTATCCTACATTTTCTAGCTTTTCAAATATTAGCTAGAAGCCCGTAAACCGCAGGAAACGGTGCTAATAACACCATGAAAGAAAGGCATGAAGGACTCGAGCAGCTGTGCCTTCCACAGAACTGAAAGCCTTGCTATGGAATTGTTTAAAATGCATCCTGACAGAGAGAAGAAAGGCGTGTAGGGTTTTGTTAAGGGACGTCATTGATCTGTACATGTGTGCGTATATCCGTACGCCGCCGTTTGGGAAGGGCAACAGAACTGTTCTCGCACTTGTTAGACTGTTCCCAACCAGCCACGGAGGCAAAAGCCTTATCCAAGCAACGGACACACCCCCAAACTCAAACCTCAATGGAAAAAACAGCCGTGACTAAACTCATCACAAAGGAAACTGGGATGCGCCCACGGTTCACGGGATAGATGGAACTGTGGGAAGGAAGCTTTAATGGCTGGAACCACGGAGACTGAATCCAGGAATTGTGAACGAGCGCTGGCAATTATGCGCCTGAGATTTCCTCTGGTTTCTCTCAAAATAAAAGGTAGAAAGGTAACCAAAGCACTATTCTTAGGGCAGCGAGGTGCTTATTAAGATTGCAAGATGACCGTATCCAATACAGCTCTCATTGCTGATTCCATCAGGGGAGCACAGTCCTCTGCAGTATTTCAGATCTTCTGAAATCCCTGCATCCAGCTCCTCTCCCCTACCTCCACCCCACAGGATACCCCCATCAAATCTACATCAAAGCCTCCCGTTTCTGTGGTTTTGTAGTCCAGTTCAGCATGGTGGCTCACTTCCATTTCTTTTCACAGAATTTATAGCCTCCTTCTTGCCAGCATATTAAACTAATTCTTTCCATCCGTTACATGCTGACTGCTTGACTTCTGCTTCTATTGTTCAAATTTGGAATCTTTGGTCTTTTTATTGCCATTCATCCCATGCTTTATTACCTTATTTTACCTTCCCTGCATATGGCTTTATTTCAACTGCTTCACTCGTAACATCTCCCTCCTGCCAATAAATCTCATTTTTCTCAATACCAGATTGACTTTTAACTATTTTTGTAAGTTCCATTTTCCCTCTTCATAGCAGACATGCAAAAATATGAAGGCAGAAGCACGAACAGGCCAATTAGGGTGGATAAAAGCCAAACAGCGTTTAAAATTGTTTTCCATTTCCTTCAGTAAGCCCGAACAAAATTCTTGTTAAGATAGTTTTTTAACTTCATCTTCCCCTTCGAATTTGGGTTGACCCAAACCCCTAGCAAAAGTATGAGATTTCTTTTTCATTTTGCTTGAGGGCACACCGCGTGTGCCATACTACTATAAACCACATCCTGTTAAATACCATTGGATCCAGAGGAGTGCATGGATCTATTCATACTCACACACGCTCATATTTTCTATGTCTGTGAGTAAAAGTATTCCCATATTTAGTTTATCCTGGATATTAGAGTTATTCTATAATGTTTCCAGGCCCTGGTCAGCTGATCTCACCAAAACCCCAGTAGCATCACTGAAATCTAGTTAGAGACTATGATTTTGCTCTCATCGTTCTTCACAAATTTGTCAAAAAATGAAAGTCACAGTAGTTATTGAAGAGATTATTCAGAAACCCAATTACGTAATTCAGTAGTATAACTTCATTTACTCAAAACTTTTTCTTTAATTTTAATAACTGCATCATAAAACAAAAATAGAAACGCTAATTTTAAATGCTTTAGAATTTGATTAATTAGTATACTGTTTTAAATGAAAGCATTGAACAAAAATACTGGGGAAAAATTATTTGTGTCAACAGCTCCCCATAAATTACTTACAGCATAATTCAACTGCCTTACCACAGAAAAAGTTATAAAATGGATTCATAATTATTTTATTTCCCTAGTCATTTCATGAAGGATCATACACAAAAAGAAAGGAAAATAAATATCAAACTAATGCATAAAATAGTGAATGAGACTTCCGTCATTAACTGGGTATGGTCATTTTTCAGAATTCTTACACAGTTCTCATTCCCAAATGCATTTGGAAGAACACATGAGAAAAGGTTTGTAAACTGAATGAAAGTAACTCTTTTTCAGTTCTTCAGTTGGCTTAGTCTGCTTCCTTTACCACTTTGCTTTCAACCAATCCTTAAGTGGGGAGAGATGGTTTTGGGGGCGATGGAGCTTTTTTGTATTTGTGGAGTTTTGAAGAAAAAGGGGTGTGTGTTGGGGATGAAGGACATAAGGACTAATATGGGGTACTTGTTAGGGCACATCTCAGAGCAGAATTTGGCCCACTGCATTTGACAGCTCTGGAGATTTCAGCGGAAAGGTATTTGCACAGCATGGTGCAGCACAAGATTTGATCTGAGAAAAACTGCAAGCTCAACAAGACTTTCTGACTACTGAGCTAGTTGATTATGGTGTGTAAGCAATGGGTAGAAAACATAATAAAAAAACCTACGAATCCTTGCAGTTCAATTTGCAAAGAAGCTGTTTGCAGCCTCCTGCATTTGTTTGTTTAAAGATAGAGGAATGTTCCAGATCTAAAAACTACACAGAAAAGAAAGCACTTAAGATCATTTTTCCTTTCAGACCTTCTTCAGTTGTGTTTTGTTACAACTAGTTAAACATATACAGTGAAATAATTGCTAATCTTCAGGTCTGTGCTTTGAAAGAAATGCTACCACAGAGCTTGCTCTGTGAATCTACTCAGCAGCCATTTATTAAGCAAAGTAACTGCAGTCTTTCCAGCTCATTTACCTTTGTGTGACACACTTGCAACATAGGAAACATACAGGAAAAAAATGTAGGAAAATAAGTTATTCTTAGCAGTCTGTCAACATAATTTACCTGCTAGAAGAAGGACTGGGAAATGCCATGCAGCTCAGTGTAATACACCAACAGCTTCCAGAGGAACAGAATCACCCACACAGGTCAATTTTTCAAGAATATTATATCAGATTTGGAGCTTTGATGCAAGGGGTATTAGAGGTCGGTTTGTATCTATTGTCTACCAAAACTGCTAACGTCCTGAAGTATCTCTAAATCATTGCAAAAGAATAACCCAGAACAAGAAAGAGCTGCCTATTTTGCTTGCGATGTGACATTTATCACAATGTCCTTATTATCTAGACAGCTGTTTCACAAAAAATTAAAAAAAAATAGACAATAGAAAAAAAAACCCTGCCAACATTAGTGGTGATACTCTAGGTATCATTTTATAAAATTCCCTCCTAAATGTACTCGATACTATGAAAGCAAACTTTTAAATGGCAAAGGCTATTCTGAATGGGGAAAAAATAAAAAATCAATTTTTTAGTTAGAGAAGGAAAATGCAAGTATATCACTGAGCTTCATCAATATTTTCATTCACTCTCTTTCAAAAGTGAGTGGAATTTTATAAGGCTTTACTCTGTAGCTTTTAAAAAAGAGTTGCCTGAAGTTTTTTAAGCTTTAACCATGGTGTTCAAACTGTGCTTTGTCTGAACTAAGAAAGTCATCCTTACTTTGCAGTACCTTTGCTTTACATCTTCAGTATAATTATAGAACCTGTGAGTTACTTAAAATACACTAGTCATAAACCATCCCCCAGCTTACAGTTGTTATTGAGATGCTATTGTAATATTTGCACTTTCAGAATTCAAGTATGATAATTAATATTTTCATTTACATAAAAGCAGAGCAACTCTTTTAATAGCATCCTAAGTCTGACTTGAACAGCTTGCTTAGGTCCACCAGAAGGTAAAATGTAAAACTCAGCTTTATTTTCCTTCCTTTCTTGCTAAGGTGACCTGTCAAAAGCCAATAGTTTCTTTTAAAAAAACAGAAATAAAACACCTGAAATCACTCTCTCTCCCTCTTCCATATTTTGCATTTCTTGTTCTTCCACTCTTCTTTAAAGTATTAAAATCTTCCAGGAGACATGCCTCCTCCCTTCCCATTCAGCAGCAATGGAGGAGTGCTGACACAGGAGCATGATCAGATGTGTTGGTGAGGTTGCTCCTGTCCCAGCGTGCACAAACAATTTGTTCTAAATCAGCTTTGGAGATATCACGCATCAAAATTCCTCTCCCCGAGAAAACCTTTTAGTTTGAAGCATATCCAAATAGTTGTAATATGATTATTCCACTCTGTGTTTATCTCTGGGTCTCCAGCTGGAGGACCAGGCCCGCAGTGGTCACAGCCAACATCAGGCTGCAGACAGCTGATGGAGCATCCTCTGTGCCTGCTGCCTGATGAGCATTTCCCCCCTCTTTTCAAGAAGCAAAGTGTGCTATAAATATTTGGGTGCATAAGACAATACCTCTTACTTAGACTGATGTAAATATTCACAGTCCAGAACTGCCCAGAGATGATATGGAAAGGTAAAATCATTTTAATTTTAAATTAAATCTTGATTTTATCCATTTCAAAAGGGATAAACAGCTCATTACATTTGCTAACCTACACAACTGCACAAAACATTTCTATTAGTTTCTCAGGGAACGAGTTGTCCTTATCCAAGAGATCCTCTTTGTGACAGCTCAGAAGAGACAGGATTAATAGATTAAATAAACATTTTTGAGTTTTATGAAAGTTGTCAATAACTTGTCTTCCAACTGCTGTTTAATAAAGCTAAATAAAAAATATAGCAGTTGTTATGAGCATTGAGTTAATTCTAAGGTGTTTTCATTTCTTGTTAAAGCCCAAAAGCTGCTTTGTCTTGAATGCTATTAAAGAGACTTTCAAAGGCAGGACAGGAGAAGGCTCAGCTTCCACAAGGCAGTGTGTCAGACAAGTACAGTGGGTTGGGATTAAACCATCTCTAGAATAACATTTCCTGTGCACTTCCTCAGAGCTAAGGCTTAACTGGTAAACAAATGAGAGAATTCATCTTTTGTAGGCAGCTTAAGTTGAGCAGAAGCACCATTATTCCATTGATAATTATAACAATAATTGTGTTGAGACAATATGATGAAAACCAAAATAACTGGCTGCAAACTTACCTCATTTTATCTTTTGAATGCTGAAATAATTGTTCTAAAACTATTTGTTGGTCTTCACAATTTGCACTCATCAAGAACCTTTATAAGATAAACAAATAGTTCTGAGTACAGAGTGTACTTTTGTTTAATCTTAACTGGACTCCGGAAAGTTACGTCCTTGAGTTCCACAGCAGTTCACAATCGTATTGCTCATGTACTAACAGAGACTCCAGATCTTCCAGGTTTGTTCTGGTTCTTTTGTTGTTTGTTTGTTTAGGGGTGTGGTTTTTTTGTCCAGGTAGACCACTGACACTAAATCATCTTATTTTATTAGAAGTCTACACAAGTTTAGTCTGTGGCACAACTCCATAGAAAACCACCTTTCAAAACAGGTTATGATCATCTGAAATACAGAGATCTACAGAGTAATCTATATTAGAGGCCAAAACCAGAGCAAAATGCTGGATCAAATAGTGGCATTGTCTTTTTTACTGCGTAGCTCATTTTCCTTTAATTTGCTGATTTGATTAAAATTGCTAGGCAATATATTTTATTGTAGAACATTCCCTCATGCAGACAGCCTGAGAGCAATGTGGTGCCAGATACATGCACTGACCTCCTTCCCACAAACTTCTCCTCCCACAGAAAATTCAGCTCTTTGCAAAAGCCAATGCAATCAAAAATTGACATCTGCGCTTCTCACCCCTTGTCCTAGCACAATTAGAGAAGAAATTAATTGAAAACTGGTTATTATAGACGAGCAATGAATAGCAAAAGCTGTTCTCCATCTAGCTCATTTCATATTGAAGACGAACACAGAAGAACTGAGACAAGTCACTCAACTATTCTTATTTAGTGAACATTACAAAAACACTCAGTGGAACTATTTTCCCCTGCCCACGACTGGAAGCAATGATGAAAGATGAGAGGAATACCCTGTAAGACTCCTATGCAATCCATTTCAACTCCTTGCAGGATGAGTATCAGTGCTCTTGTCTGTGTTCTAGAAGTAGGTATGGAAAGCATTATGAGCCGCCTTTACTTTTGTTTTTATTTGTTTCCAGCTTCAGAGCTTTATTTGTACTTGACTTCTGGAATTTAACCTCAGAGCTCCTTAGAAGAAAGAATTTGCATTTCCCTTTTAGGTCTCATGTTTTTGTCCCAACTGGGAGACCCAACAGATGTAGAATTTTTCTTTTTAATGCATTCTCTAATGACTCATTTTTAAAGTGACTGAAACACTATCTCTAATTATAGCCGCAATATGTTCCTCAGCGAATTTCACATCCTGTCTAAGCATCACATTATGTTCTTCCAATAATTATAGCCTTTCTTCTATCCTTTTTGCTTTTATTTCAAGCCAGTCAAAACTTAAATTCAGTCTTTAACTTCATTACCTAAAGCCTCTCCCCCATACTAGATGTTCTTTGGATGTTCAGAAGTAGTTGCTGTTTAAGATCACCTTATAAACATTTCAACACTTCAATTCTTTCCCTGGTGGATACACATTGTACTTCAGTCTGAACATTCAAACTCAAAGTTTAAACTTGATTCTGAAGGCTGTCCTCACCAGTAATCTAGTTTACATGCATCTCTATGAAAGGATGTATTTTAAAATAAATAGATTCAAACAAATTCATTGTATTCCTTTGTCATAAATATCCTTTTCTCTCAGAGAGAGAAAAGAAAGATGACTGGGTCAAGACAGATCACTGACAATAATTTAAGGCCTTTTAATAAATAAGTTGGTTTTATTAACAGCAGATAACTGTTCCCACAGTGCATTCCTTTGCTTGGTCCCTCACACGTGAATACACACGCACTTCCCAGTGTTGGAGAGACAGCTGGGAGGCCGACCCCAGCTATTTATTCAGAAGTGGAACATCACAGGGATGTAGCACTGACTTTTAAGACAGAAAGTCCTTCAGGGATTTTTTTTGTTTGGTTTTTTTTGGGTTTTTTTTTTACTTCAAGACCTCTGAACTAATCCTGTTGACTTTGTCTGCGTGTAACAGCCCTGTACTCCTGGATGAGGTCTGAATTGTTCACCAGCCTTTGACACCAGCGTGTGCCAATGGTCTTGCACATTTTCAGCTGACTGTGTCCTAAGTTTAACAATTCTTGCGGATCCTATAAGGCCACTATTCTCCAGAGCTGATGGATTCTTGGGAACCTCTCACACGCTCTCTCTCAGCACATAACTCCCTTCTCTTTGGCCTTGTTTCCCAACATTTCTCTTTTCAGATACATAGGTATCAATAAAAGATATCGGCATGAGCTGTCACAGAGGGCACTTTCACATTTTCTTCTTAAGAGGACCTCAAAACTCTGAGCTTACTACATCCTGTTTTGATATTTTTCTTCCCTGTGATGCCAGTGCATCTAAAGACTCATTTAAAATGAATAGGCATTGAAATAGTGCGAATATTGCACTATTGTGGGCATATTTAGTTTGCAGATGATATATTGATTCTCTCCAAAGCATTATGTTCTTCCAGTACACTTCAAAGAACAAGAATTTTATCTTTAATTTTTCTCCAATTTCTTATATCCTGGGGTTTTTTTTCCCTTTAAGTAAGGGAGTAGAATAGATGCAGAAAGCCCCAATTATTACATTACTGGAATACCTCCCACTTCCTAACTGCAAGGAAAACAGTCAAGAGAAGCATCTTGGGGGTTGGACAAGGTAACCTGAAAGGTCCCTTTCAAACCAAACATAGAACTATGATTCTGTGATCTTCATTGATTGCACACTTAGGTGTCCATACTGTACCTAAGATTACTAAATACTGTTGGAGTTCAGCATTCTGTACCTCAAAATGCCAATATCAATCTCAGATATCCTAAGATTCCTCCAGTACTAATTTTTCATTTTTTTTTCATTTTAATTCAAATGCTTTCAGGGAATACATATTCCTGAACATTTGAAGTCAGTTGTACACATTTTAATACTACTTCTCCAGGGCAAGAACAATAAATTGGTGACTAGATTTCAACCTGGACTCAACTAATTCAGCCAGAAAATAAATATGTCCGTCTTGTAAGTATTAAAAAAGACCAGATATGAATTTGTACCTGAGTTAGGTGATTGAGCTGCTGATCTTAGGTTCCTTGCTAGCTATTTATCCAGGATATCTATCTTTGCCCCCCCCTTATGATAACACATCAGGTACCAGGTTTTTGAAGGATGTCATGCCAATTTAGTGCAACCATAATGCATCCTCTTACTGGACATCCTCTAATGAGAGCTAATTATAAGCTGTCCAATAAATGCGAAAATTTATTCTTGAGCTGTAAAGTCAAATTAAAAATAAGAATGGAATCAGTTAAGAGAGATAACAGTTGCACTCACCCAGTCCATCAGAGGAAAACTTCACAGTACTCACAAGGATGGCACGAAAATATTTCTGTCTGTCAATGCCAACATGAAAACACTTTCATTGACAAGAGAAGCACGGAGCGCCGAGGTCTCGTGACAGCTGCCATCCACCATTAGCAGCAGAAAGGGAGGTAAAAGGGAAGAGGCTCTTGAAAAGACAAGTTAGAATGGTAAAATAAAACTTCAGTTGCAGAACTGAGGGCGTGTTGAATGTACGTCACGCGTTTCCTGATGGCAGTCACCAAGCAGGCCCCGTGGAGAACCTGTCCGGGCACATCCATGCTTATTAAAAGTTGCCATCCCAAAGCTGTGACGTTCTGTAAGGGATGTACTTAGAATTAGCTCAGGAATCTCTTCCCAAAAATCTGATTTTTTTCTTTGTTTCAAATTCAGGACAAAGTCTGGCTTTCTGAATAAGAGGGATTCAGGCCTCAGATCTCTCTCCTGCACTAACAGTACATTCCACCCCATAGTTCGTATTAGGAAAACAGTAATGAAGAAAATACCCATTTTCAGTATTAATTTCTAAAGACAAATTTCAGAAAATGCCAGAAGTATTCCGTGGGTTTTATTACATGTAGAATTTAAAGATAATTGTTTCCACTTACAGATGGGATTTAAATGTTAACAGCTGTGCATAGCCAGTTCAGACTGTGTGCCTTTTCTCCAAGAACCTATATAATTGCTCACACTTTTTGTTTAGTATTATTAAAGAAGACTGGATGGCTTGGGTAATGACAATAAATATGAACTGCAGGTCGCAACATCAGATGGTAGTAAAAATGATACATAAATGGAAATTGAGATACATGAGCATCTGTGAGAAATTATTCTGACTTAAATATGCAGAATAAAATTGTGTCTGGTTAAGTTCCAGGCTGGCAGGATGGAAGAGATATTAACAGCCAGGAGACTTGCAGCACTTTCAAACCTTTGCATTCCCTAATGCTGGAAGGGCAAATGGAAACTCTGCAACAGATACAGGACTAGAATTTCTCAGTGGGTCTTTTCACTCACCAGAGTAGATGAAAATGTCTTTACCGCAGAGCCTGTGACTAGCACAATGTGCATATATATATATATATATGTATGTACACACATATACACAGAATATATTTAAAATAAAATCTGCA
This sequence comes from Mohoua ochrocephala, assembly GCA_013398855.1. Lineage (NCBI taxonomy): Eukaryota > Metazoa > Chordata > Aves > Passeriformes > Acanthizidae > Mohoua > Mohoua ochrocephala. The sequence goes on along the minus strand of VZTA01011134.1, from coordinate 88,501 downwards.
GTTCTTTGTAGTCATCCTTAGAACGTACATAATGAGAGATGCAGTGCTGACAACTTAAAAAGGGCTTTTAAAAGCCTCTTTTGCCATTCATGCAAATAATTAGGTTTCCTCTTTGATCTATTTTTGTTGTTGTTTTTCCCTTTTCTTTACAGAGTGGATGATTCAGATTCAAAATAGGGCAGAAAAATTATGTTTTGTTCACTGGAACAGAGGTTTGCATTACATAAATACCTTGAGTAAGCTTGAAAACAGAAATATTGAAGCCAAATAGAAATGGTCTTTGACTGGCTATAAGTTATTATGTATCTCCACAAGATTAAAAGAACTGTGACATAGAGGAAACAAATTCTCAAATAAGCAAACCAGGAGGGGAAGAAGTGGCATCATAGAAATGAAGAGGTGTGACTGCAATCTCTTACAGCTTCTATGAAAGAACAATGGACATGAGTTTTAAAACCATATAAAAAATACATTTTACTACAGTAATAAAAGCATTGGAATTAAAGTAATAATCCTGTTTAATTAATTCCATCTGGATCAGACATTCCTAAATTAGCCACTCAATGCTTTCATTCCAACTCACCATCTCTTGAAGAATTACAAGCAGCAGAAGCAAAGCAGCTAAGCAGAATCACCTGGAAAAAGAAACTACTTTAGAACAGGCCATACTACACAAAAAGAAAAAAATGAATACTTTTGTCGAGTCATGGATATAATTCTTAACCATTTTGGGTCATTGAATAAAGGCCTGTTGAGAGAAGCATTCTCTTTCATATTTCATTTTGTTTTTCTAAAACTCATAATCTCCAAATTCTTACCAGGTTCATTCTGCAGTCTGTTGCTTTCTCCCTTGTGTTTCCATCCTGTTGCGTGCTGATCCTGTCTGGATGGCAGGTGCCCCCAAAGCCACTCTGTCACTCCCCTCCTCTGGACAGGGAAGAGAAAATACAACAAAAGGCTCGTGGGTTGAGAGACCCATCACCAGTTCCTGTCATGGGCAAAGCAGATTTGAATTGGGGAAATTAGTTTAATTTATTACACATCAAAATCAGAGCAGGGTAATGAGAAACGAAATGAAAACACTTTCCCCCCACCCCGCCCTTCTTCCCAGGCTCAATTTCACTCCCGATTTTTGCAACCCACAGTGGTGCAGGGGGATGAGGAATGAGAACTGAAGTCTGTTCATCACACCTTGTCTCTACTGCTCCTTTCTCCTCGGGGGCAGGACTCCTCACGCTGTCCCCTGCTCCAGTGTGGGCTCCCTCCCATGGGAGACAGTCCTCCATGAACTTTCACTGCTGCTCCAGCATAGGTCCCCCATGAAGTTACAAGTCCTGCCAGCAAACCTACTCCAGCGTGGGCTTCTCTCTCCACAAGTCTGCAGGATCCCAGCCAGAGGTCTGTGTTTCAGGACAAGTCATGCAAAGCAGTTTTGCTGTACACGGATTTTTACTGTACACACGTGGGAATTAAAGCCTCCATTAAATGCCCAGCAACTTTTAATGTGTGGCCATTAAAATATCCACCAGGAAAGAAAAAGGCCTTGGATGTTACTTGGTACTTCAGAAACATCTGTAATTAAAGCTATGAGATAAATAGAGCCTGAGGTCAGTAATATTAATATGAAATACCGGGAAGGAGAATAAGTAAGAAGTGCCAAATAAGGCAGAAAATACAAATAAGTTTTTATTTCAATTCATCTTCCATATTCTCTCCAAAGACTCAAATAACAATCCTTAGCTGCATATCACATCTCATCTCCCTTGCAGGGATCTTGTTGCCATTATCAGTGGGGTTTTTTGCATGTATATGCACACACCAGAGGATGCATAAAAGGGCACAAAAGATACTGTAATGACAAAAATAGTGTAACTTTTGAAATAAAAATCAGATTCTTTTGGAGGTCTTAGGTTATTTTCATTTCCTTTTGTAAATGTCTACGAAAAACACTAAAATGTGATATGCTTAATGACAGGGCAGAAGAACTTTCAAGTTAATTATGATAGAAAAAATATCCAGTATAAAAGAATGGCTTTGCCTGCTAACTACCCACTATGGCCCATGATTGCAAGTTAGAAAATACTTTATTTCATGTACACTCCCTAGAAGGTATTGGAGGTACTCTGTGCACAGGAGATTCTTTCAGAAAGCCAACTTTTGCAATGGGTAATTGATTTAAACATAAAAGCAACCTTATTGTATAGGAACAAACTGGAAAAAAAAAGGGTGGAAGACGAAAAACCCCTCGTGTCAAAATGGTGCAACAGCAGGAGCTCCGAAGGGAAATTGCAGTACTCAAGTCTCTTCATACCAGCCAGTTTGACAGAATTGCAGAAGACACAGAGATGCTATCAAGCACTGATTGTGCCGTTAAAAAAAGGCTGGAAAATATTGAGAATGAGTCAGAAGGAGCTCAGATTGAGATGGCAATGTTGAAAGAGGAAAGCAAGACACTTAAGAAGGGAAGATAAACAGGGCAGAAAATGGAATAACCTATCAAAATGATTACTCAATAATGGCAATTATACTTTCAATGAGATGAGACTATGCCACTAAATTAGGAGCAGAGCAGCAGCTAATAAATTCTAAACTGTGTGCTGTCCAAGTAGCTGAGTTATTTGATACATTTCTCCACAATGACAATTAGAGTTATTGTAGCTTACAGCATAATTGGAAAAAGATCCCAAGCTTACACGTGATCAGGTCACAAACCTTACATTTCAGTACACAGAACTTGCACATCCTGGGTGCCCTAAGGCCAGACCTTCAGCTGGTCTGAGGGATGCAATGGAAGAGAGATAGCAATAGAAGATGTTGATTACAGGAGGGAGGACACCCAGAAAGGATCTGTTGCACCAGAGAGGGATTTTCACAGAAACCACAGATGTCTGTGCCCATCAAAAGCAAACAGTCTAATAGCTTTCATAACTGCTTTCATAACTATGAACACCACCCACTAGAAATCACACTCCACAAGCTTTCCAAGAACCCACAGAAAATTCTCTGAGTACTTTTTAGTAGTTCTCTCACTGTTGTGCAGCAGATTTAGTCAAACAAAACCTTGCTCCTTGTTCCTGCCCCACCACACTTCTCAAAGAAAAAAAATCTCTGCATTATGATTCCTGATGATCAGAAATTAGAAAATGTCTACATTCTAATCACAGCTCCTATATTCCTGTCTCATTTTAAGTTATTTATAACTTCCTGTCTTCTGAAAGGTTTTGTGGTAAGCAGTGAATCAGAGGCAAGTTGGGCAGCAAAACCTACACATAGTTGCATCTGAATCACAAAGATCATCCACCTGTCTGGTTTTGATTGCAAGTACAATTGCAGTTCAGCTTCTCTCCTGCTCAATGACCAAGTTACATGAATGGACCAATACTATTTTTAGGTATTTGTATTGTTAGATGACTTATGGAAAGAGAACAGCTGATTATGTTGCAGCTAACAGCGGACAATAACAAAAATGTGTTGTTGTAAATAGAATTAATGATACTTTGAATGTACTGGATTTGTATCTGTACGTAAACCAAACTTACTGCAAGTAAAGGCAAACCCACTGGGTGTTACACATTTTTTTAGAAACATCATACAGCACTATCCAATAATGATTAGAATCTGCCATTGAAACCTCTCAGTAAAAACACGAAAATTACAAGTTCTGTAAAGTCCATGCTGATGTCTTATTTACACTTGGCTCCCTCATGTCTTTACTTTTAGACCTGAAACATCAAATATCTATTTACCTAATCTGATATTTAAAAATGCTCACTTATATGAGATCAACTTTCTAATCAGTATTATTTTTCCTCTTACGTCACATGGTCTGGAAAACAAAAAATAAATCCTTTGTTTAACACCAAGCTGTTAAAAATCAAAGAACAATGCTTTAATAATATTGTGAAGAAACTAATTGGCATCTTTAATGCATTTTGAAGTCTTCTAACTTGTCTTTATAAACCCAAGAGTAACAATATTGTAGTTCGCAGAAACTGTGATCCTAGGATATTTCCTTTATTTTTTCCCCTAAAGTTTGTCTAAACACCATTCAAGTAAGTTACTTCATAAAAGTGAATATCTTAAACCAGTCACTTTAAACCAGAAGAAGAAATTGGGTCTTCATTCTCTCCTCAGACTTCTTTAGTTATTCTTACCGAAAACAAGAAATGACACTGGCAAACACTGGCAATTTCCTTTCTTTCAGACAAAACAACAACAAAAAGAGCAACCCTACAAAATCAACCAACCAACCAAATATGAATCCTCATCCCACTATATAGTCAGATATCATAACTAGACATGTATTTCTTAGAATGTGGGAGGGGTTTGACTGTAGATTCCTAACAAATCACATGGAACTAACTCACTAAATATTTATTTTGAGTCTATGTAACTCTGGCCATAGGGTCATGTCGCTTGAGCCTGTTATACCACTGTTTAGCCCAGAAAGGAGAGGATAATTTCATCTCCAATTTTTATTGTGCTAAAGTTGTTGGGTTTTTTTTTTTAATGTGTTTGCTATTTATAAAACTCCACAATGAACCCTGAGAAATAGAAGAAATCTTCCCATTTAAGAAACGAAGGATGTAGAGGGTGATCTTTTTCCCCTTAATTGAACACACAGCTCTGCACTGATGGGAATCAGTAATTGTTCTTCATGAGTGGGAGTTAACCCAGCTGACAAAGGTCCCTCTGCATTTTTAATATTTTGATATCTGGGAACAGTAGCAGTGTTGGTGAAAACCCCAGATTTCTGGGGTTTTAAACTGTCCCTTTATACCATTCTATTTAAAACAATTCTTCCTCTTGTTGAGACTAAACAAGGATTGTCAGTGTAGCTCATCTTCCCTGCAGATGTCCAGCTTTCATCAAAGCATATACCAGCCCCTTCTAGCAGAACTTTTTCTCTCTGGCTGCACTTGAATAGACTGAAGTAGGGCAAATTTAATACCCAGACTCAACAAACTCAAAAAGAACCCCAAAAACCCAGAACAAGTTGCCCAGACATCCACCCACAGCAACTACATTTCCAAACTGGTTTATATCTCTTCTGTAGAATGTGTATTGCAAGACTGACTTTGATTAAAAGCCTGTACATTCTCCCTAGCAGCATCACGTTTGGCATCTGCATCTGCAAGGAATAATCACCTTGGATTTCTATTTTTTAGTGAAAAAACCTGGCCTTCAGTAACCTACAGTGTTTTACAGTTTTCAGTCAAAGCTACAGAGTTGCAGCCGTGATCTCCCCCTTTCTCCGTGTCCCATGGTATTTGCTGTGGTTGCTGTTGAGATAACCCTGCTAGACAATTAGTTATTTTTCTCATAGGAAATCCCCAGGGCAATGCCAGATTACACTGCCATTACCCTGATACCAGGTTATCAGCTTCAAACCTCTTTCCAGCTCCTTGTCCTTAACAGATCAGTTTCTTTCCTGTTCATACCATGTGGCACAAGTAACTTCTGCTTTTTTATAGGAAAGGTGAGACTGATGAAGCTGGCAGACTGAAAAAAAAGAAAATAAGCTAAGGGTGACTCCAGATGCTGCTGACCCCTTTGCCTCTCTCTGATCAAGTGAAAAAGCATTAGTGTTACAGTAAGTACGCTATTCTATCTTGGAACAGAGATGTTAAAGTACTTATTTTATAGTTCTAATCTCAGTTGTTTTTAATTTCAATCTAGAAATCATAGACTCATTTGACCAAAACATGAACAAGATGAAAACACCTCAGCTATGTCAGTAACCTTGTCTTGCATTGGAAAAATCCTTTAGCTACCATGTTGTTTAAATGGATGAAAGAGCAACAACCACACACTTGAGAGGTGTAAGCAAAATGATGTTTCCTCCAGTTCCACTGCTTGACCTGCTTTAAGAGATGCTGCTTTAACAGGAGACTCTGTATGGTGATTGGCATCTTTAAATTAACAGAAAATTATAAATAAATAGAATTAAATTTTGCTCTTAAGAAAAGAATTTTAAGGTTGCAGTTTGACATAAACCTGAAATTTTTTTTGCACCTTGAAACTCCTTTAAGTGATCAAATACTCAGAGAGGCTTTCAGAATTAGGCATCTAAAGGATGTGTAAAGAATATGGACTTAACCAGACTAAGGTCATTGCCGCGCTGCATAGCACATCCACTAAAATGTGGGAGTTCATCAGAACTTTCTGTAAGCAAATAACACTTCTGATTTTGCAGGTGAAGTGCTCCACACACAGCGAGAGCAGGCTCCCAAGCTGCAGAAACAACACACTGAAACAATAAAACATATTCCAGGCTCACCCCATGGAAAGGTACATGCATAGATCTCCATCTACCTCAGTGCTTACTAAATGGGAAAGAACAAAAATCAATAGCAAGAGAAATTGCATTTTCAGGTTTCAAAGTGCTGCAAGTAATGCAGAAGAAAAAACTATTGAAAGTAAAGCAACCAGCAGTGTCCTTCCCACTGAGAAGTTACTTTTGTTTAGCATTTGCATTGGTGATTTATGTTGATGTGGCTATGGCTCAGAGCAGTGGACTAATCTGGAATACTGATGAAAACTACCCACTAATAACAAGAGCTAGATGTATTATCATAATCTCCCTGTCTGCAAGAGACCTAATAGATAATTATGAATATTTGAGTGGGATAAGTATTTTAACAAATAGTAATGACCTCATAATTCAATGCTGGAGAAAAGCCACCGATTCCTTTAATTAGTGTTTTTCTCACAACCTGCCTATTAAATTCAGGGAACAATGGGGAAACTTATGAAGCTTCTGAGTTCTGGTGTATTGCATTTGCAACCATGACTTTGTCACTTTTGATGAATGGAAACATTATTGACAGCTTATACTCCAGATTTGATACATTTCTTACAAGTTTCTCAGTACTTTTACTTTCAGTATCACTTGAGCAGTTACAGTTTGATGAAAGACTATTTAAAAAGTATTTAATAGAAGTATTTAAATGCAATACACAAATTTCACAAAGAAATGAAGCAATTCATCACTCTAAGACAGATGTACCCTTCATTTTATGTGGACCTAGAAGATGTGCTTTGTTTTTACTACTAGGTTATTTGATTTTCCATTAGCTTTATATGCTGTAACATGTAGCTCTCTCAAAAAACCAAAAAAAAAAACCAAAAAAACCCCAGACACTAAAGTTCTTTTTTTATTTTCCTTTTTTTTTCCCTATTATAATGTTATAAACACTAGTGAATGCTGTAGTAGGGTGCTGGGAAAAAAAAAAATCCATCACATGAACAAACCACATTCAGAGCCAAATTCAGTGCCAAGACATTGAAGAGCTTTGTACAGAGGGTGAGATGACTTCAAACAGTGCAAACAAATTTTGGATTATGTCTTACAATGTTGGCCTTTGCCACTTAAGTGTAGGATATCTCTGAGAAAAGTAGTTATTTTTCCTCTGGCCAGAGGACAATTTCTGTCCTGGCATTAGTGCTTGGGTTCCAAGCCCAAAATGAGCAGTGCTAGTGGTTAGGCTACAGACCAACTTCAGGCAATAACTATCCACCTCTGCTCAAACTGATACAAACAAAAGAAAACTTGAGTTTTAGGGATCAATTCCTTTCCTTTATAATATGCATCTATAGCCTAATGGTATCTTCATACTCTTCCAGTGTCTCTTTGGTACAAACTCCCAGCTCCAAACACGCTTTCAAGTATTTCATCTGTCTTTCTCATCATTTATTGGTCTTTTGGTTCTCTGAATATCAAGGAAGAAAAACTTCATTCTTGAAAGGATGGGCAACATATTGCCACAACACAATTTAAAAATTAGTCCTTTACTAGAAATCATATGCCATCCTCAGATTTTCTGTGGAATCAACACAGAAGTCACAGCTCAGTCGCAACTCCTTTTGAATAAGTGAACAATTATGGACCTCAGCACTGGCTCCCCACAGCTCCGACTCCACTATTGCTGGAATAATCAAGGCTCAGCTTTCCTCTCATTTTCTTATTCCCCTTGCCTTCCAAAAGCTGCGAGACCCAGGCTGCAAGGAGCGTGGAATGCCAAAAGCAGATAAGTGCTCCTACGCAGCGTGTGTTCGCAGAGAGGTACCCTGTTACACAAACACACTATTTTTAGCCAGGAGTTGGTTTCCTCAGTGTGGTGTAAGTAAATTGGGAATACATTTAAAGTTACCAAAATAAGGCTCTCCCTACTCGTACTGATCTACATTTTGGTAAAGAATAATTGTATTTAAAACCATTAATAATGAAAATTGAAATTGTAAATAACGAGAGTAACGAAATCCCTGTGTGGGAATTCTATTCAATTCTATTGACATACACATTGTTGTATTGGAATGGGAAAAAATTATATCATCCTAGGTAGCATTTTACCACATATTCTAGGGGAAAAAGATGAAAGGCGAGCGTATCAGCTTGACTGTGCTAGTAGAATTACTGTGAATGTAGTTCAGGATCAAATGAATTAAGGTACTACAAGCAAATAAAACAAGCCCTTCACTAAGAATGAGATTTGAAGTTTTATTGTTAGCCAAGATAAAAGTTTCCCTCTGTAGAAATGCAGTTTTGTTTTCTTTCTAATTTTAGCCCAGGCAAGGAGATCGTGCCTTTCAAAAGTCATGGAAAAAACACACAAAAACCTTAAAGGAAAGATTGCCTTTTGAAAAGCGTATAACAGCACTTCAGCTGAAAGCTGTTTTTTTGACCTTACTAATAATTTGCCTAAATGGTTACATGTGCAACAATAAATATGCTTTAGATAGAAGGATATGTTACTGGTAAAATGATGGTCTTGTGGCAATACCAATTAACTGAGGTTATCACCATAAAGTTGATGGTATATTTCAGTAAGAGACCATCCATGTTATTTCAGCTGAAGAACTTGAACTTCAGAGTGATATTCATCGTGAGAGAAATATTTATCAAGCTTGCAAGAAAGCTGTTTAAGTAGTCTTTCCTCCTTTTCCTCATGGCAATATTACTATCATGCAGCATTTGCAAGCTGAATTTTTGCCTCTAAACCAATATATATTTATGTCCAGGTTATAATTTATGAGTGGAAGGTGTTTAAGGCCAATAGGACGACATATAATTAAAACAATATGGCAAACAAAGTCTGAGCATGAATGTGCGAGCAGCTGTAGCAGGACAAGAGCATTCATACTTAATGTTGAGTGAGAGTGTCATGCTAGCACTCAACCTCACTGGGCAAGAGCTTCACGTATTCAAAATGTGTTAAATAGAAGGTTGTCCTGGGCTGCAGTGTATTCTGTTACCATCTCCATGAGCTGTTGGAACCAGGTGGGGTGGTGTTCCTTGCCTCCTCCCCCCGGACTATCTCCTGTTCATGGGCCAGCTGTTGGAACCAGGTGGGGCAGGGTTCTTTATCTCTCCCATGACCCTTCCTCCCTCCAGGGGATATCTCCTGTTCATGGGCCACCCAGTCTCACAGCATTATCCCATTGTGAGCTGCTCTGCCCAGAGGGAGGAACCAAGCATTCCATCCTGGATATAAGCTGAGCTTTCCAACACCACAAGCAGCTCTTACCTGCTGGATTCCCAGAGGACAAGAGCTACCACTGGATCTTCAGGTGGAGACCAGACCCTTCTTCAGGATCACCACTTCAACAGGACCACTTCATCTGGACTGCTCCCAACACCCTGACTGACAGGGTGCCAGGTTGTATTCTGACTCTGTCAGTGGCTTCCTTTCATTCTATTTCATTTTTTTTTTTTTATTAAATTGTATTTCTGACTTGGAGTCTCTCAGTGGTTTGTTTTCAAACCAGCACAAAGGTACTAACTGATAACAACTCTTCAGATTCATTTTAGGCTTGTCTTTATACATGGAAATATTTCAAATATTAAAAAAAAAATCCATCCCACGAACAAAACACATTCAAAGCCAAATTAAATGTCATGACACTGAAGGGCTTTGTGTAGAGGGTGAGATGATTTTAAAACCAAATAAACAGAGCAAAGACACCAATGTCTGTGGTTTCTGACAGAGCCTCAAACTTCGCAAAGCAGCCAAATCAGTTGTGTGAGATAACCAACGCAGCCCTCACTGCTTTAAGACTAATGTTGGCCCTACCATAATCTTGCTGTTTTTAAAGTATTCGTATACTGTAGATAGTACATTATTACTTCTCATGGTCAGATTTTTTGTGTCACTAAATAATAGGAGTAACCTTCTGTGAATTTCATGCTAATGGCTGCAAAATAAAGCTTTTTCTCTTTTTTTTCAGTGCCTTAATTCAGAGTGAGAAACCTCAGGCCTACATTTTCCTCAAAAGGTTTATGAGCATAGTTCACAAACTCTGAGGAAAAAATGTCACAAACCTTTTTACTTTGCAATTATTCTTACATATTATACACAATTAGCATACTACAGTACACAAATAAAATGTGTAACAAGTCCCTCATTCACTCTTTGTGGGGAATTTCAAATTTACCTTATTACTTTTGTGATTTACAAATGAAATACAGCCAAGAAGTCCCTCATGGTGCACATTATTTGTCACTCACAGTGACAAATAGGTTTGGTCTGTCATCACCCAGTGTAGTGACAAATGGTTTCCTGAAAATCTTTGAGATGACTGAAGTGCCAGAGAGCAGTGCTGAAATTTTTGCAGTCAAGAGAAATCCATATGCTTGCTCCTGCTGAAGGCAGCTCATATTTGCAATTAAAAAAACCCAAAAAACCCTATAGTTAGGTCATTCCATCAGAATTGCATTTTGACAATATTAAGATACTCCACATTTTGCCTCCTTTTTTTTTCTTTTTTTTTTTTTTTTTCTTCCCCAGAATATGCTTTTGACATCTTGTTTTGTTGTAGCTGTACATCAAATACACCCATCTTCAAAAACATTTTTACGGCAGCTCCATCCTTGTGGGATTGTTACAGAATGAAAGCTTTCAGAATAAAAACAAAAGCAAACTTAAATTTCCATTAAAACAATGAAATGTTTAAAGAGCTTCATGATGATACTTGTAAGGAAAATATTTTAAACAAAAATGGAGATATGGATTTTCTTGGAAAACAAAAGACCCATTAACATACACAACCTGGTTGGAGAAATATCCCTGCAATATGATCTACAAGCAGCAGCTTTCCAGCAAAGTTTCTGAAACATCACTACTTCAGAAAAATAGTTCAGAGAAAAGATTTGATTATTTCTACTGCAAAGACAAACTGAGCTTTTTGCTTCCTGAATAAATCACCATTTCAAGAAAAACTATTGGATTCTAATTACTTCATATCCAACTACAACGCTGTGTTAATTATCCTGTAAATACTTTTATTCTGTCAATAAACAGTTAAAAGAGACATTCACTTATCTGATACTCTCCAGTGTGGTCTTCTGGTAGATGAAAAATGCTCAGTTATTAAAAAATGCAAGACTGATTAGTTATTCATTAAATGATTGAACTAATGAACAATTGTTTTCTTTAAAGAACAAAGTTTTAGAGTTATGTGGTTTGCTTTGAAGACTCCCTGTGGGTCATCCTCTTGTATAGCCAAAAAGCACAGAAACAGCTAAATACAAATGAAATTTTGCTTACACTTAGAAGTTGCACCAATAATCTACCTTTATTTGTTGTTGCAATTTTAAATTTTTATATTTTGTACTAGTTTTATCTCAAATTGCAACATGGTATCAGCATTTGGGTTTTAGCCAGGTTTCTGGACCTTTTCAAAAATTCTGCTCTATTCTGCAATAAAATTGCAGGGTCCTACAGCTCAGTGAAATAGATGGATTCGACAAGAAGGGGATAACCTGAACAACACTATCCTGGAATACTAAAAGGAAAATGTGACAGTATTCTGAATTTTTAAAAATTTATTCTTTTTTTTTTTTAATCCTTTTTTTCACCCCAGTTTAGAACTTCATTATCTCTAGGGCATCCTTTTGCCTCTGCCTGGAGAACTGAAGCACACCCATACTAGGCAGGACATGGAACTGAGAATAAACTCTGCCACAGAGACATCTTGAAATAATCAGAGAAAACCCCTCCATCACCTCCCCAATACCAAGGACAGTTTCTCAATTCCCAGCTTTACAACCCCAGCAGACCCCATAAAAAATAAAAGGCTCGCAGTGTCCCAGGCAGGTACCACCGAAACGAGAGAAGCCGGTTTACTTCCCAGCCTCCCACATGGAGCTCTGTGAGGAGCAGAGGCTGCTAAACAGGCGGAGCAGTTCTGAGCAGAGAGTCCCCATCCAGAGGAATTATCACCCAGTTATGATCCAACCACTGCTATCTGCCATCACTAGGCTCAGTAGTTACTATCTGTCTCAGTTTATCCCCATTCTTAATTCCACTAATGCAATTCTCATGACTTTCACGCATTTTTGTTAATCTATTCGTCAGCATTCATCAAGAATTTATCTTTTCTGCCAACACAGTGGATTCCTCCCCCAGTTTTTTTCTTTCTAATGTTCAGCAATAGCACTGGGGAACACAACTTCTCACTTTTAACCTCCAGTTTGAGCCTTGGAACAGACCCGTTTAAGAAGTGGGAATTTTTGTGCACTTTTTACATGCATTTTATGGTTTGTTTAGTTTAAACACTTGGACTTTAAAAATGTTCTTCGTTACCCATGTAATCTATAGATTGCTTCAAGAGTTATGTAGTCCGCTTAATTTTATTTAACTTTTTAGATTGCACTAGAGAGATGTTTATATTTTGTTTTGTCCGCTTTCCCTGATTAGTCCCTGAGCAAAGCATTACCACATTGCATTCATTAAAAGTTTACTGAAACACAGAACCTTGACTCATTTTTAAATTAGCTTAGAGAAAACATAACAGAAAAGTGATTACCAAAATGCAAATCAAGTTCCATCCGAAAAATACAGGGATTTTGTCATAATACAACATCTGAACTAAGCATTGAGTCAGAGAAAAGCTGACACTTGTACTGACTACCTGCACAGGTTTGGGCAAATTGTTTGTGACATATCAGTTCCCCTGATAAGAAGAAGACCCTTGCTATGGTCACAGGGACAGAAGTAGTGAATATATTTCGAAGATTACTTTAAAGCCAAGTACACAACATTTATCAGTTTTTCCAGGTTTTGAATTCTTCCCAGCTTTGATTTTATTGCCTTATTTGTGTATTTTTGACCCGATTAGGATGGTCCCACCCCCTTCACAGACACCTTTTTTCCTGCATTGCTGATGAGTCTGACAAGTATCTCATTGTGTATTATTTTTATTCTTGGTTATTAAAAAAGCAAATATAAAAAGGCTTGATGATCTCTTTACATTTCTGACATCATCCCAGACATGCTTTTACTGGAATCATAGTTAACTTTATCCTTTAAAACCTCCATGGGATGATGACATCGGGATATTTTTTCCAAGAATACCGTAAAACAGACTAATGAGAAGCACTAAACAAACTCTAACAGTTCCTCTTGGCATGATGTTTAGTGGGATTTATTTTTTTAAGCCAGTTTAAAGGGAGCCTTGAGGGATCCTTACAGAGCTCATTTCACATGATTCACACTTTAACCCCTGTCCTGAATGCTCACGGCATTCCAAAACAATTCAGAACCCACAAACACTACACAGCGCATGAAAAAGCATTGCAATTTTGGTCATGATCACAAGCTTATTAGCCTGTCCTGTTCTTCCCTCTGCCAGCAGGAGCCCAGAGCAGTCCCCATTCCCACGTGAGCACCCAGAATATCTATTGGAATAGGCAATTCAGGGACTACAAATGAGGAGACACAAGGCAGAAAGGGTCAGCCACAGGAAGGATATGCCTGCTGGATGTGGGACAGAAAGAGCCCATATCTGAGCACATATCTCCACCTGGCATGTGATTTTAAGCCATGGTTTCAACCCATATCACCCCCTACAAAACACAGTCCTTGTTTTGAAACCAAGTGGTAAATCTCTAATTTTTACCACGTAGCAGATTCAGAGTTAGAACTCTGGACTAATATCCTCTACCCCTTCCTTGAAAAATATACTCTATTTTTACCAGAATAAGAAAGAAACGCTCATTATTAATATAGAAAAAAAATGCATGAAAGTAAGAAAGAGAATTTTTCTTAGTGCATGTTGCACAAATATTCCTGTTATTCCTGTAAGCTAAGGTACAGTAAAAAAAATTAAGCAATTCTATAATACTTTTATTTTTCTTAACACAAACAGACACAGGAGTCCAGACAATGAATTACCATTTTAGATTTATAAGAGAACAACTGTTTAAGATGCTTTTCATATGCCTTTTTTAAAAAAAAAATATTATTAGAAGTGGAAAATCCTTAAGACCTCATAATTATGTAAAAGCTGAATAACTATTTTTGAAATAATATACCTTGGAATTTCCATGGAGTTTTTTGTTGTTGTTGTTGTGGTCTGTTTGCTTGTGTTTTTTTAAAATCAAACACACATGCAGTAAAACAACCACTTAGTATAGCAGTGTGCTTTCTTTTTGAGCATCTTAAAACAGTCTATTTTTTTTAAAACATCAGTACAATTTTTTAATAACTCAAGCTCTTAGATTGACTGTCCAGTCCCATAAGTTCATCTTCTTTCTATGCACATTTTTATGTACTTCAGTTGCATAAGAAGGATGGAAAAAATAAAGTTTAGGCTTATTCAGGCCTTTTGCTTTCATGGAAATGGGAACTTGAGGGAGAGTAATACGCCAGTGTCACATTCTTTCCAATATAAAAATCTTCTTTCAGGCTCATATAAGCTTTTACTAGGCTTCTAATTTGCATGTTCAAGAGCAGAAGGCATTTGGGTTTAATAGGCTAGCACCCCCAAATAATGATGTTTACCCTAGGAGACACACAAAAAGTTATTTTTGGCAATAATACAGAAGGCCAGTATCTGTTATATTATTTACCTAAAGTTGATGAGCCAAAATATAAGTAACTGGTTGCCTTTACTTAGCATGATATTGAATTTATGGTTATACAAGAACACCACGTGGTTGTAGTGGCCTTTATTTCTCAGTTTCATGCAGTCCAAGTTTACATCATTGTAGTCATGCTGTTTTCATGGAAACACCATAGATAACCAGATTCTAAATTGTTGAGAATTAAGTACTTTTGCACACTTGGCAGCTCTATACTCTGACGACTCATACAAGTGCCAAACCAAATATTTAGGTGCATACAGTTACAACCATACCTTACAACACTTAAACTCTCTACCTAATCCCCATTCAACTTTTTAAAATTTTTCCCAAGCAGACAGAAATAAATGATGGAATTGCTGCCTGATAATGGACAGTTTCTGTTGATTTGAAAAAAAGGATAAGTATTAAATCTCGTACAGTCCGAGTGACATCCACTCCTATTCCGCAGCATGAGAATTTACCATTCCTACAAGAGCAGTCTTTCACTCCCCTGTGATTTTTCATTCGTCAAAAAGAAATAAATGAAGATCAAAAAGAGGCCAATGTTTTCATAGTTCCATTCCATTCTACTCCTCTCAGGACTAGACTCGGGGCTCCCTGACGCTATTCAGATTAAATAAGATTGTTTAACTTAATTTTGCTTTAATTTGCCCTCATTTGTAAAACTCTTGGAGGTGTTACGTAAACACCCCTGACTGGCTGCGAAGATGCCGCAGTCCTGAGCAAAGCGTTCAGGCAGGCTGGAGATGTACACATGCAGCTCTAATTTTACACACAGGGCAGGTCCGTACCTAACAGAAACAATCATGGTTCTACTAATTTAAAGGGAGTCCTGAAAGTTGTCAGCAGTTATAGATCCATTCCAAACCACTAAAAAGGCTTAAAAGGGATCAGACAACAGGGACTTTAAAATCTCTATGGCAGCAATAAGTGCAAATTAGCTACTTGCCTACTTTATAGTAAAAGCAGGTGAATCTGTATACCAGCAGGCAGATATTTAACTTGGCCTGTGTCCTGGTTTGAGACAAATTTTCGGAGGAACGCTCTGGGAGGAACGTCTCCTCTACAGGAGGCAGGTTACAGCCACCTCTCCCCCACCAGGTTCGGGAAAAAATTCCTCAAAGGAAAAGGAAAGGAGGGAAAAAACCTATTTATTTAACAACACAGGAAAAGAATAATTCTAAATAATAAAACCTCTTGCTGTGGAGAGAAAACCTGGGAAGATTTTAGAGTCCTTTCTGTGGGTGTGGGCTCTCTCTCTCCCTCTCTCTCTCCTCTTCGGAGCTGGGTCGGCTCGGGCCCCTCCGGGCCGAGGTGTGAGGCCTCCCAGTGAGGTTCTGATGTTCTGGTGTTCTGAACAGTCCAGAAGAGAAGAAGGAAAAAACCCAAAGTCCCAGGGAAACAAAAGAGTTTAACTCTCCGTCTCTCTCTTCCAAGAAAAAAGGAGCCAAGAACCAGAAAAAGCAGGAAGGTGCTTTCCTCTGCTCTGCAGCAGCAGGAACGCAGGGGAGTGAATGTCCTTGAAGCAAAACTGTTTTGAAAAGTTTCCCTGGCTTTTTTTTTTTCCTTTCTCTTGCATCCAATTTTAAAGACACAGGAAGGCACAGGAATCTTGTCTGGGCATAGAGCAGGCGATAGGGGATACACATCATAAAGTCACCCCAAGACAACTTTCCCCCCATCCCTCAAACAATATTCATTCAGCGAAAGAGACATCATCACTTAAACTTGGATTTTGCCTCTTCTGAAAACATGTTTTATTTCATAAAGATAATCCAAAAATAACAGAAATGTTGGAGTGCCTAGGACCTTAAATTACAAAGGTTATGCACAAACTATACACAAATCTCTCAATACCAGATTCATTGGTATAATGTTTAATGTATTACATGAGAGACATTCTGGATAAAAGTACTGCAAGCCTAAAAAGACCAAGATGGTTTTTAAACTTCACTGAACAGAAACTACAGGAATATTGGTCCCCTTAAGAAAGGTCAGAGAAATTAAGCTGAGACAGCCACAGGAAGAGTTGGGGTTATTGTGATGCTTCAGTAGCATTTAAAAAATAGTTAACAGGAACAAAACCCCTAAAATTTCTGATAGGACAAGGCTGAACTGCTGGTAAGTGAGGTACATTTAGGTAATCTGAGTTGTCTCTAAGATGTAGAATAACCCTCAGAGATGCATCACATAGAACTCACGTTTATTTTCTTTAATATGTCAAAATTAGGAATTTTATAAAAACAATCCTTTGAGGATGGGAAAGCCAAAGACTGCATACTAGGACTTATTAGTATATCATCTAATACCCTTTTCTCATGATCTTTGGATCAGAATTCCCAGCTGAACTCTTTCACAACACCCTTTTAACCCCCACCATACAAGGATATAATTTTTAAGCAGATGATATGTGTTTATAGACTGAAAATGGCTACAACAGACAAGAAAACTGACAAGTTGAAATTCTTAGTGGGTTATTGATGACTGCAGTTAAGCACTGTCTTTTAACTACATTATTTTTACCATTTTCAATATTGTGTTAAATCTCATCCATGGGGAATTTACATGGCTGAGCTAACATTGATTCAAACCCCCAATATCTGGTATTGAACACTATACTAGAGACTATCCCATCTTTCTTTTGCTGCAACAGCAAAACCCATGCAGTTTGGACAAGCTCTGGGGGAGGAAAGGGAATCCCATACCAAAATAAGTAGGCATATTCCCTATTTTATTAGTCAGTGTTCCATACGGCCACATACACTTAAAGGTTTCCTTGCTCAAAAATGACACAATCCCTCTCTTTCTAATTTTATTTAAATGTGAACTCCAGTTTTACATGAAAGTAAAGGAAAAAAAAAAAAACAACCAAGAAACCCAAACCAAAATATTTTTAAGTGTCAGTCCTGTTTTGGTACAGCACCACAGCATTCATTGTTTTCCATGGTTCACATAACACTGTCATATGACCAATGTCATTGCCTGGCACTCCAGTGAATGAAGTAGATAGGCCTTTTGTTGTTTTTAAACATGAGTCCTTTTTAATAATTTTATTTTACATATTTCATGGGAAAAAGTCATATCACTGACTTAAACACTGCAATTTTTGTAGAGTAGTTTCTTACAGTAATAGAACTCTTTGAAAAAATAGTCATGACTCAAGTAGCTCTTTCTTATAATTTATGTAGGTTTTCACTAATTGACAGAATGAGGAATTGGTAATTAATTTTTTAAAGATTGAACAGAGAGTGAAGAAAACTTAATGAAATAATTTAGGACTCACCATGGTAATGCTGTACCTCTCAACCAGGAAGCAGAAATAATGTACGTGGCTCCATGCAGCTGCCTGAGGGGATGAGTTTTATTAGCAATTGTTTGTTTCACTACCAGGTGGCCGCATTCCTGGCTTTGTTTAGAGCCCTTAGAGTTCCTGCTGGTTTAAAAGGCAGGGAATAAAACAGAGGCTAGCTCAAGTAGCAGGGAGGAACAGAATATTCAGTGACACGCAAGGCAAATTTGATGGAGTCCAAGAGTGTCAGGAGTGGACATGTGTAACACAAACGGTCCCACCATAGGAGCATGAAGACAGCAGCTGTCTGCTGTAGAGACAAATTATTTTCATTGCATAGATTTGGCTGGGTTGCAACTACTCAGTTACTCTGAGCGGAGGAGAAAAAAAAAGAATTCTAACCGGCGTTTCATCTTCGCCACTCTCTTTTCATCTCTCCGGCTTCACAACTTTCAAGTTTTGTCCTCGCTTCCAAGCTGTCAGTGATATGTTATAAAATGAATAGCTGGAAGTGCTTGGCTACCTGGGGCCATAAACCCAGCAGGTCAGCAGCAGAAACTGTTGGGGGACTTTCTATGGCTTTTGCTGGAATTAAAACAAAACAATCAGGAGGAAAGCGTCCTGGGTACAGCAATAACTTATTAGTTCTAACACACATATCCCTGCAGATCACAGCGACCTCAATCTGCTTAAAAAATGGCTTCCTTGGGCTAGCCAATCTTTCTATTAAATAGGTTGGTCTTCCCTGGCGCCAAGATCTGCCTCCTCCTGCATGGCTTATTATAACAGCACAGGCAGTATTTTTTGCTCTGACAATTTTCAAATAAAAATCAGTCCTATAAAGGCTGAGATTGTTTATTTTTCCTTAGGGCATTCAGTTGTTCTGATTAGGGACAGAGCAGAAGAAAAGTTGGATATTAAAACAGCAAAGCTGTTGTGAACCTGAGGTGTTAGTTTTAGTTTAATTAACAATGGAGGAAGGCACATAAATGAAATTAAATCACACAGTGCTTAAGATATGCAGACAAGGATACACTATGTGACCTGCCAGTAAAGATCACTGTGATAAAGACAAAGGTGGTAGGAAAAACATCCTGCACAGCTCCAGAGTAGCAAAATGGGGGGAAAAAAGTAGTCTATTATCATTTTTGACAGCAATATCCAACATATTCTCTGTGTAGCTTTTTCAAAAGACTCATTTGAGGAAATGTGAAGTTTATGAGTTCCTAGCAAAACTAAAGGTACTCTGTAAACGTCCCATAAAACTCATCATCTTCTGTAATTACAGAAACACCAAAACAAGCGAATGCGTCAAACAAAATACGCATTCACTCCAATTCATACTTACATTTTCTCTTGGAGCTTCTGGACTGTAGAGGAAAAAATACCTCAGATTACTCACATATTGCAAATTGTGGGGACACTTCTTCCCAGACCATCATGGGCACCAGCTCTCACATTTATACCACATCACCTGAAGGTCATAGCCAAAACTCTAGCCTTTGCAGCCGTTAAATGGAAACTCTAAGCTTCTTTCCCAGGCTTGCATCACCTCATAGCCGTGCTTACACAATCTTGACTTCAAAAACCTTCTTTCAGTCACAGGAGCCTCCAGTTCTTTTTTATAACCTCAATGGGTCAACATCAGCACCTTGTTGTATGCCTCAGTGATAATTACCTTGCATCTGCATGCAGAGTTCAAGCACCCGAGAGCAGAATGTCTGCAGAGGAGCCCCGTGTCCCTGGGAAGGGTCTGCAAGTCTGTCCTGTTACTAACAGCTAATGCATATTATCGGGTTTCCTATTAGATCCTAATGTTTTAGGCTAGATTAGGGAAATGTCAGAATGTCATTCTCCTGCTTATGAATTATTCAGAATAATTTACAGTAAAACTGTTATTGGCACCACTGCGACCTGAAAGTATTTCAGTTTTTGAAAGACTTTTAGTGAATTTGCCTCTCTTGGGATGAATGTTTCTGTGATTTTCATAAACATCACCGTTCACATTTCATGAAAATGTTAAATAGCGCAGACAGCAAACAAGCCTGGTTTGTACTGGTGGCGTACATAAAACTGGACATGAATTACTAAACACTCTGATTTTTAGAACTGGATAACCCGAGTTCATCCAAAAAGGTGTGCAAAGCCAGAAGGTTGTTTTGCTTTTAGATTGGTCTGTGATCCTTTTGTTGCTTTCTGGGAAAAAAAGATATGTTTGTCTTTAAGAATAACTTTATGCAAGGCATCAATATGTATCCAGGAGCTAATTGAATGCTTTAAAATGCTTCACCTTTGCTAATCCCTAGCACTGTTTGTAATTGCCGTGACTAATCCCAGCCTGTCACTTGGGATTATTTCTGCTTCCTAACAGAGTGAATCCTGAGCATTCAAAGAACATTCTCAACTCATTGGATATTAATATGAACAAAATTATTTAGCTCTATAATTGACCCAGGCTCACAAACTCAGAGAAGCTTTCTGTTTTTTGACTTCAGAAGCCAAGCTTTGGATCATATTAACAGCTGGGTTTAAGAGCATTATTTGGGGTGGAGGGAGGAAAGGGACAGAAGGGAAAACAACACAGAAAGAGCAGTGGATGCATGTTTTATGAACCTGCTCCACGGGACCCCAAGACAACCCAAAACAGCAGAAGCTAAACACTTTTTCCATACTATTACAGAAAAATTCAGGCACAGGAGGAGGAGGGGTGGGGAAGTTTTGTAAGTGTGCAAAAAGAGACCCTTAGCACATAGTTAAAGAAGACTCTTTTCCTAGCAGAAAACTCAGCACCAAACCAATCGAGACCAACTTCAAATTACATATGAGCAAAGGAAAAACATCTAGAACATTCCTGGCCAGCTGTATGAAATGGTAAAGCAAAATGAACTGAACTGGAAGCTGTCACCTTAGCTGTTTTCAAGTACAAGCCAATAGCCCACCACAAAGCAAAGCACGGTAGATTTCTTTTTCTTTATAATAGACTTTCTTTTCCATGATTAGTTGCAATTAACAGACTGAAACACTAAAACAAGCTATCAGTCTAAGCAACAAAATAAAGATTAACAGACCAGCCTGTCCCTCCTCTTTTTTTGCCCTAGCCTTTTCTCCTAGCATTTCAAAAATATGTTTTTCTGGAATGTTAAATCAATTTTAGTTATTTGTAGAAATAAAGAAATTCTTATCCATGTTACAGAACTTCTCACATTGCTTTTAAATTCCTTAAAAAAAAAAAGTCAAACAAGTCAAACAAATCAACTAGTACATAAAACCCCTGAAAACCACCAGCAACCCTACAAAAATAGTTTGAAGGCTTAGCTATAACAGCAAAAACCACCACAGAAGCTGCATATTCATATCCAGTTCACATCTGTAATTCCAGACACACAACTACTGCTGCTGCTGCTACTGGAACTCATTCCGGATCACGAAAACAGTTTTATGTCAAACCCTGCTATTTCAAGCACAGGTACGACTAAGAACATCTATATTTTTAGTTAAGGACTGTTCTGATGAGCTGGTTCCAGTAATAAGGCTTTTTATGTATGTATATGAATTTCTGCAGATCTAATGAAATTGAGAAAAATAGTTTTACACTTAAAAAAAAAGCCCCAAACCATAAATGAAGGAGATTCACTAATAATAAATAAAGAACAATAGCTTGAAAAATTTGAAGAAAAAACCTGAGAGATTCAATTTGATCCGAAGTGCTTCCTGTTATTTGGGCAGAAAACAAGGGGAGAGAGAAATGCAAAGTGACTGCTATGAGTCACTTTTACTGTGGTTTAGAGACTAAGGCATGCATCTAGCAATCAAGGAAGAAAGGAATTTTATGAGGGTGGCAGAAAAAAACACAAAGCAGTATGAAAACAAAACACCAACGTAATTTATTAAACCCATATTATTAAATAGTTAAAACCCACTCTGTACCTAGGAGCCTCCTTCAGTTTACTGCAAATGCGCCACGGTTTCAGGGCGGAGGAGGAGCTGAGGGATAGCTGCAAACACTACAGATTATGATGCCTGTAGTGGTCGTTCCTGGTGTGCCACCCCAGCACCTGTATTTTCAGCACAGGCGGTTTGTAAATGCACAGTAACACTGGGGACAGACCCACAGACCCCACTGAGCCATCCCACACAGCACGACCTCTCCTGACCTCCAGAGCAGCAAAGCAAAGAAGCAAGGAGAGTGGGAGAGGGAGCTGGCATCCTCAGGCAGATCTTCCGCAGAAAACGAGGCTGGTGGGAGCCAGACAAAAAAAAAAGAGTGGGTGACAAACTAACTCCATCATTAGGTGGTGCCTGATGCTTTGGGGGAAGGAAACCCAATTCTGAAAGAAATAAACGCGTTGGGAGCAAATGAGAAGTTCCCCAGGATTGTTCCGCATCCCTGGTTCTGTAAAACTCCGGCGTTCAGCTCTTTATCTGTAGGTGGGAACAACAAGTACCCAGTAATTTTTTCAATATACAGTCATGAATCTGAAAGAGGATAGGACTGACCTACCAGACCTTCTTTTGTATGAGAAATGAAACAGGAAGACATTGCTACATTTCTGTAAGGAGATTGATTGGTTTTACACCTGTTACATCCCAAATTGAACATTGGCAGGCTTAGTTATTGCAGTGACAGTGAATAGAACTTGCTCAGAGCAGCTCTTAATATGTGGCAAGAAATGTATACAGTAAATCAAGCACTCCAGCTTGACAAAAGAACAGTTGGGAACCTACAGTCTTTTCATACAAATGAACAGGAAAACGAAATTTATGAACAGGAGAGAAATATTCATCTTTGGAGGAGGGCAAATGAACTAGCCCACACAGTATGAACTCGATGAAAATTCTGTATTTAGGGTCAGCCTAAACACAGAATAATTTAGATGTATTTTGGTAAGTGAAGATCATGCTCCTGATACTTAGCTGTAGGTGTCTGAGTAGGTCTGAGTCATGCTAAACTCTGTCTCTCCTAGGACACATCATATGGTAAAATCTAGTTCACTACAAGAAAAACCAATCTCTGTCTCTCTCAGTCTGGGGAGCTTTTTAGTGTTACAAGCTTTAGAAGGCACCTACATTTGCTTCAGGGTTTCACAGTATTCAGTTTTGCCTGGGCCTGGAAAAAAACTCCTGTGAGCTGTTCCACCAAAATATCTCAGCTTCGAGTGCTGAAAATTAATCACCTGGCTAAGTACTTGACTAGGTTCAAGTTTTGTGTTTACTGTAAGTATTTGAAGTCATTAAAAAACACAGCATGAATGAAAAACAAATATATATGATGTTCTGCAGAGAGTTCAGTTTCATGAAAATGTAAATGCTCAGTGCACAGATAAGATGATTAAAAATGGAAAAGACAGCTTGAGCGTAAATATATATGGTAACTACGCAGCAGTAACTGACAATGCTGCATCTATTTTACAGAACATTTAAATCAGCAAAAAGCCAAGATACATTATTTAAATGAGTCTTTATCAAAAAACGTATCTTGAAATTTCTATGGAAGAATAATATCAGCTGGGGTATACTTTAAAGATTGTAATTGGACTTTATCCCAGAAAAGGCTAAATAAATTGAAATATGTTTTATATCATTATGCATATTCTTTTGTGATAAAAATAGTTTTATATTTTGTAGCAGTTCAAAAAACTGTGCAACAAGGGAATAATAATAAAGGAAAAGAGGCAATCAAAATGAGAAAGGGGGAGATTTCTTGTATCCCTCTGCAAAAGAAGTAACAAATTACTTCTGTGAATAATTTCAAAGACTTGAATAAGCTGCATGCATCTCCCAGATGGCTCTCCGAAAGAAATATTAAAGAATTGTCTGAAACACTTGTAGAAAACATATAAGACTTCCTTTTTTTTAATCTCAAACATAAAAATGTGAGAACTACAATATTTACTGACACAGTTTTGTCAGATAACCCTCTAAGAGAATCCTACAATAGCATAATATCAAAAGTCTATAGTCCATGAAATTTCCTCAGTAAACTGAAGATCCCTTCCAAAATGTATATTCCTTCATAGGCTGTTCAACAAGAAAAGTTTCTTAACAGGTTTTTAAGGATTTTGAACAGGGCAAGATTTAATACCTGTAAACCAGAGGTAATCTACCTTCACTGATTTCAAAATCACTTATGAAAAGGGCCAATATCACTGCTGTGTGACAGAGGTACTCTGTCTTGCAGGAGAGCAAAACTTTTTTTTCATACGTTGAACATACACAAGCAAATGAAGACCTTAATCTTTGAAGCGTTTTAAAATCATGTTAGCCATGAGTTTTTTAACTTAAGCATTTATAACTCAAAAGAAAGATTATATATATATATATATATATGATATTTTACAGACATAGATTATTTATAAACATTTAGAAATGTTTCATAAAGCAGTTGGAAGTGCATTTTATATGCAGACACAGGGACACTTTGCATCTTCCACATATTCTTTGCATGTCGTCTTTGGTTGAGAGAGGCAAAAGCTCTTTAATTTTGCTATGTTATTTTGCGTTAAAAAGTTATTTCAGTGCAGAAAACAGTCTTCTCAAAGGCCACTGGGGCAGAATTTCTGTCTTCAATCTGGATTGGAAGTCACTTCTAAAATTGTTTCTGAGCAGATGATCAGTTCAAGCAGGAGGCAGGCTGCTATAGATTGTACTAGGATGAGACCAAAGCTGACATTTAAGGACTTGAAACATTTATTAGGAATGGAAGTTGTTTTTTGGGTTTTTTTTTTTATGTGATCCAAAGTATCTGGGTCACCTGGAGGCAGGAGAGGGCACCATTCATGGGGACAGACACAGACAGCAGCACCAGGGAGGGTGTCAGAAATACCAGCTGCTGAGCTGGGGTAGATTCTGGTTCTAACATTTTATGTCTTGTTATGCCAGCAGTCTGAAAAAGAGGCTTTTTTCTTTGCTCATATATGGTCTTAAGAATGTAAAATCAAGTATCTGCACCACACGCGTTTCTAAAACGACAGCTATAACAGCATAACTTTACATTTCCATGTGCCTCTCCTTCTTTTCTCTCCTGTCTTTTCTTTCTTTTCCTCTACATATAAACACGAAAACCCCAAAGCATCCATATAAATAGCAGACACGAATGCACTTGGGTGCTCATTCATTACTCACCCTGTACCTCATTTTCTCACCTCAACAGGAGCTATGATAGTTACTTAGATAGCAGCCTGTGCTGTCTCCTCTTTTTGGACCCTTCTCGTGTGTGCGCACCCATACACAGAGGAGTGGCAGAGCTGCTGAATATTTGCTTTCCCGCTATTTATAACTCTAAACCAAAAGCTGTGCTAAGTGAATTGCCGAGTGTTACCCCCGTGAGGATGCATTTTTTACAGTTATCCTGGTCTTGAACCCTCCCGTGGCAGCCTGACAGTGAAGCGGTGTTTCTTGTGGGGAAACCAGCACTTTTTCAAAACGTCCATTTTTACAGGACATAGGATATGCCATTAGGTCACTCGAGGGATTAATAAACCTCAGGATCACTTGCCTTGTCTACAGTGAAGTGGCATAATGACTTCACTGCTGCTTTTTTTTTCCTGTAAAGAGGGACATTAGAAAACACACTGGAGAGAAATGAATACATGCCCTAAGCCCCTAACCAGCACTTACAGTGTACCTGAGAGCATATTAGGAAAATAAAGGAGAATCTTCAATTTACTGACTTTAAATGATTTTTTTCCCTTTTCTCTATGGACTTCAAAACGGAGTCTTGAGGAGCTTAAATTATATTTTACATGCAAAGCTTAAAACCTAATTTACCATATTCCTATCAGCCAGCAGATAAAGTCTATAGCACAGTGGTGGATAGCAGTTTCCAAGGGCAATACCTATGCCCAAAGCTTTCAAAAGCTGTAACATGGAGGATACAATAGAGAAGGTGATACGCATCAGGCTACTTGTCCCTGGACCCTTTCCTTTCAGCTTCGGGCTAGCTGAGTATCTGACTAATCTGAAATCCTCTCATCCCCTCGAGAGTGTCACAGGCACTAACACATATGGATTGCTGCAACCTCCTTTCTGTGCCAGTGCCACAGTTATCTCAGTTCAGGGACTCTGAAAGAATCACAGAGGCGACAGATAACTATATTTAAGCCTTAAGAATTGCCATCTTTGTGAGGGCTAGCCTCACTTTCCCATCAGAGATAAAAGGGACATGGCAACTTCTTCGGAGACAAACAAAATTGCAAGGAATATAAGGTAAAAGCTGGAATAGCGCAAAATAAATTGTACAGAGATGTCTTATAAAAGCACAAAAGTATTGAAAGCATAGATAACTTCCTGAAGCTGGCAGCTCTAGCTCAATGGAGCCGTGCCAGCCTTCTCCAGCTGAGCATCAGGCCTGCACTCTTCGCAAACAGAAATAAACATTTTATTAAATCAAACCTTCTCCTTGCTGTGCTTTTACATCTGAGACCTTTTCCCAGCAGGCAACACCCTGCTAATGCTGCATAAAGCATTTTAGAGACTCACTTCCTGGGTACTTTTTGCCTGAGAGGAGAATCTTCTCTCCCTGGTCTCTCATCTCTCAAAGCACCTGGTGCCACTGCAACAAGCACCTCATGCTTTATATTCTCTGCTTCCTGGTGTATTATTTGCATTACCCCCATCACTGGTGCATGCCTTAACCATCTTTCCAGCAGTAAACAATCAAAGGGCTTGGATTTTTTTAATAGCATTAAAATTAATGCTGTGAAAATTAAATTAATTCCTATTCCCACCTTTCGAGTAGCACCCTGCCAACAAATCACCGCGCTGATGTGTTTCACCTTTCAGGGTGGCCAACCTCTTTCTGAAGTTTAGTTTCCAGCCCATATCCAATCTGTCATACTTTGAACCATCACAAAAAGTATGACAGCACAACGAGGCGTCCCTCTACATCTCAGCTGTAATTGCTCAGAATTTTGCTTAATCAGGAAATCCTCAGTACCTGTCAGGCCAAAGTCAGGGCAGGATGCTGTGACAAGGGTCATCTGTTTCTCTCTGACTGCTTGATATTAGCACAGGAGACAGTCTCACGTTACTAGATGTGCTGCATTGGCAGAGAGATAATAAAGCTTGCTATAGACTCTGGAATTCCCTTTGGGTTTCAAGTAACAGGCTTGCCAAAAGTGGTTCACCTTATTTTTAAATATTTTATAGCTGAATAAAAAGTGCCAGATGCTGTTCAGAAACTGGACTTGGAGCTAGCCACTCAATCAGCAGAAAAAGGAAATTGAAACAACTTTTATTTAGCAGCTGCTAAAGGAAAAAGCCTAAACAAAACAGCTATGCTCACGATACAATTTGGGTTTAGAGCCACAGTTAAAGCGACACAGAACATTTTCCATTCAATTTGAGATGGCAGGTATTGCATTTTACATACCACAGACTTATTTTCTAGTCAAGACAGCTTTTTCCCTGTGTCACTGGAATAGATGCTTGACCACCTGTTCTCAAAATTGAAATGTTTCATTAAAGAAACAGGCTCATTATCTATCATGCAGAAGATATGCCATATTAGAGGTAAACTTGCAAGAGGAAGATAATGTGAAGAGAGACAGTAAAATAATTAGCAGCAAAGTGCAGACAGTAAATGTAATGTTTCTGGATTTTGCTAAACATTTGATACGGTGCCCCACAAGAACTTATTTGAAAGAAATTAATTCAATATCAGCTCAGGAAAAAAGGGTTGCCACATTAATGAAAATCCGTCTATATCGTTCTAAGATGTGAAATGATAAATGAGAACCTATTGATTGAGACGGAGGACAGAGGTTTTTGGGGTACTACAGGCTTTGGTGTTTGCTTTCACACGTTGACAGATGTTAGAAAAAGTAAAGAATTTCATCTTCAGTCCTGAAAGGTATTGCATTGCAACAACATTACTGGGGAAGCATGACGAGGGTGACTCTAAACATATGGTTGGAAGAAAACTAAAATTTCATTTCAAAAACGTGTGTGAGATGGTTACGTGAATGATAATGTTAAATGCATTTTTTTAGGTGATAGTATGGATAGAACAATTTCACCTAAACTGGAGCTGGGAGAATAGGTATGGTATAGAACAGGAATACTGGCAGTTAGATATGGGGGGGAAAAAAAATCACTAATTTCTGAAGAAAGTTTAAGTTACAAAAGCCCAACAGGGAGAGAGGAGGGGGAGGATGAGGACTGGGTACCCATCCGAGGGACCTTAGACATTATAAACCTCACTGACAAGAATTATTAGGACTAGATAAAACTATTCAAAAAATTATAGCCAGACAGATATATAATGAAAGGCAGAAATTACATCATTTGCAATGAAACATAGTCCCTTGTCAAAAAAAAAAAAAGGCAATAAAAGCTTTTCACTAAGAAATTCCTATTCTGAACAGATTTGTACAGAGAAAGCACAGAAGCCAGTGGAGTTATTATAGTTATGCTGGGACTCAATCCAACAGGTAAGGAATATTGCAATATTGTTTTGGTAGCTACAGTTCAGCTAGGGAGAGCCAGGAAGAAACTCAGAGCATTTAAGAATCCACAGGAAATATAAAGAACAAACTGCAATAACTTCTGTACTCCCCAAGAGCACATAACTGTTGAATAACAATCTAAAGTATTTTTACAATACCAGCTAACTGAAATGGAGAAGTCTCATCCAAAATATCAAAGACTTTCTAGATGAAAAAGAAATTTCTTTGACTGAGTGATAAAGTCTGAATCAGTGATCTACTCCCCCATGTTTTGAAGACATGTTCTACATATAATCTCAGTTTCACTGTCTTTCAATGAGACAAATCTGAAATATATATGAAAAATACAGTCATAACCATAACTGCACTTAGTTAAAGTTCTGGCAATCACTAGCTGTGAGAGTGGCCCAACTCCAGTGATGTCCAAACTGATAAAATGCCAGCTTACATATGTCACATATACTATAATCTATCCTGTGGCAAGGCTAAGGCAGAAACAGTGAACCTGTTTGTTAATAAATTCACAAGCACTTACGGCTTCTTATAGCAGGCATGTATGTTAGTGTGCCTAAAATTCAACACAACTAAAGAATGTACATATTCCTTGATTATCCAGCCATAAAGCTATTTGCCAACTTGTTAATATTGAAAAACATGGCTAGAAATCTATCTGCAGTTGAGGAATATGCATGCAGCTACAGACCAGACCTCATTCCCTAACCTTGGAGGGTATCATCTAGTCTAATGAACACGTAACATCCTACAAAGTTCATAGACCCTACAAGTTCACAAAGATAGATGAAAACTGTATGGTAGTCCCTAGAAAATATACATTCAGAGTGGGCATGAGTGAGACATAAAAGTGCATAGAAAAAGTTGTCTTAAAAAAAAAAAAAAAAAAAAATTCATGAAATTCCCATCTTTTGCCATTGTTTGTGTGGCTGCCTGGGCATATTAGGAGCCTAAACCTGAGCTAAACCACTCTATTTGTTTTGAATATCTCATTATGGCATGGCTAGCCATGTCATTGCCAGCACAAGTGCAAAAATAAAATGCAAGTCTCGAAAGAATTTTAAAAAGTTATTAATGAAGGGAAATTATGTTGGTTTTTTGTGGGTTTCCTATTTGCCTTGTTTTGGTTTTCTTCTTATTATTCCTTCCTTTCCTGTTCACTCCCACTTGGCAACTGGATCCATTTGTTCCTTGACACGTACCCCCCCATCCCCTACTCCAGTACCTGCAGTGGGAAGGTTCATGTGAATATCCGAGGCCTTAATTTTGAAGAAATTTTTATTTTGGTAAATGAAAAAAGGAGCTTTCTCTATTCTTCCCTCTCAGGAAGAAAACCCAGTAGAGATCTAATGCCAGTACACTTGGGCAACCTTACAGTGATATTATTTAAGAAAAGAGATCAAAAGCTAATAACCTCTCTAGCTTGGCAAGAGCTTCCAAATGATTACCTTCTAGACAATTTATCCAGAGAACTGCTGGTACATTGTCCTGGTGGAGAAGAAACCAGCAGTTGGTCTTTGCAGCAAAGAAAGCCTTTTAAGCTCCTACCGGCAATCTTGTACAGAAGAAATGATTAAGGAAAAGTCACCTCCAGGCACAAAAAAAAAATCCTCATAATAAACCAGATGGGATAAAATTAGAATCTGTTATCAAGTCTGAAAAGCTCAATGTTAATGCTGTAATTGCAGCGCTGAGAACTGCTGTAGAAGGAATTAATACAGCTGTTTTGAATTAAAAATGGTCAAGGAGTACACCATTTGGAAATGCAAGGGTTTGAGAAAATGAGTCCCCCCATAAGAGGAAACAAACTGCAACATTTCACCTGGTGTAATGAGCAACTCCTCTAATATATATCAATATTAAACGAATAAAATGGAATGAGTCCAGAGAAGATTGAAGCAGTGACTTCCATCACTTCTTTAACTTCTGCCTTGCAGCGGTTCCAGGACTAGATCCTGCATTTCGAGCTACACCTCTCAAAAGCAAATCCAATATTATGGGCACAGTCATTGCCAGAGTTTAGAATGTTAAATGATAGATTACACACACATTGCACAGACAGAGTGGGATGCAGCAGTCGCATTTGCATGGACATTTGCAAAAAGGATTGTGGATGTGACTGACGGTGCCTCCTGTGTCTGCCTGGGCAGGCGCTGCACTCCAGACTCTCCTGATCCAGTGCTGACTTTGGAATTTGCAAAGCCCAGTGGTTTTGCTCTGCAGGGTTTAATGCAACTGTTCCCATGACCCAGAATTTTAATCTGCACCAAGTGAATGTGCTCTGCTCAAAAAGCAACTCAGCTGAAAAGAGAAATCTCCTCTGGATGTCTCACTAAAGCTAGATGTTTTGAAGTATTGTGGTGTTTCATGACCAAAATATCTTAAAATGGCCTAAAATTGTCCTGAGACCTCGTGAGCTTAGGTACCTATCTATGAATCCATATCCACGTTCACATTGCAATGCAATCTGCAACTATGACAATTTCCAGATAAGCACACTGCATGCAATATTTTCTATTACCTTTTTTTTTGGTTGGTTGGTGTCCTTTTTCTTTTGTTTTTTTTCCTCTCTTATTTTTCTTTTTTTTTTCCTCAGGATGCCTTGTAGGATTTGGTGAGGTTTTTTCGTATAGTTTATTCAGACTTGGAAATGGTAATTTGACAGCAAGATATTTCAGCTGACATTATTCCAAGTTCTACTCCGCTGCCATTGATGGAATTTAACAGGGCATGACCTGGCCCTATGGTTCTAGTCCATCAAAACACAAACTATATATGTTATTTGAAACAAAAAGGTCAGTTGTTTGGTGGTAGGTTTTGAGGCAGAGAAAAAATAATCTCGCAAAGATCAATATACTATGAAACATCTCTATAGAAAAAGGTATTTTTCTCTTCCACTTGATGCAAGTGTAGTCATTATCCATTGAGTCATAATCTACAGAGACTATTTTTTCATGTGTCTATATACCTCATGAGCTACATTTTCGTTTCAAAGTTAGCAGAAGAGGTAAAATCCTGTCATCTCAAAGACACTGCTCTTGGCTGAAGTTGCAGATCAAAAAAAAAAACCCAAAAATAAAACTACACACGCTACTTACAGGATGGAGGTGACCTGGGCCTCATGCCTAAAGATACCTGCTTAATCTTTTGGAACATCCTGTGGAAAAGATCAATTTTCAATTGACAGGAACATTCAGTGTTGCAAACCTCCCTGCTGGGATACAAAACCGAGGTCATTTATTAAAGGGAATATAACGAATGGCAGGGAAGATCCTTGTAGTTTTATGGATACATACCAAAAAAAACCTATCTAATCAAAGACTGCAAATTAACAGCATGTTAAGGCAGGCTGGTTTAGTGTCTGTGGCTACTGACAAGTCACCAGATGCTCAAGATCAATAGATGTGTTGCATATTTTAATTATTCTTCTGGGTTTATAAGTTAATTACTCTTATGAACTTCGGGTAGTTTTGGCAGACATAGTTTACCTTGAGTTTGACTGTTGTTTCGTTAGCTAAAACAAGGTGCCAGCATGCTGATGTAGAGCCATGCTTTATTTTCAGTTGCTCATCTGAGTGCTGGAAGATGATACACAGCGATTCCAGTGTGTCTCCCACACCACACAGCTATGCTTGATTTCTTGGCAAATATGGGAAAATTTTTCAACAGGGAAAATTATTTTATAGTCTTACATGGATTTTCAGGAACAATACTTTCAGTTTTGTGGACACTGGCAGGGCCTATAAAGAAAAGTTAGTGAAAACATTAAATGTCTGATTCAACAAGAGGGGGGAAATGAAAAAAATTGCAACAACTGTACTTGATTTTAGGGAAGGATTAAATTGCATGGATGTCAATAGAAAGAAAGGAATCTGCTTTCCAGTTAAAGAAAGTGTTTAGTTGATGAGTGTCAAATCAGCCTGTCAAATTACAGACCTCTCCTTGTAACCCACTCCCTGGAAGTGAATCATTCCTTGGGCTGCTGTTGGAGAGCTTCCTGGTCAGGCTTAAGAAACCCTGGTTCTGTCACCTTCTGCTCTTGCTCTGGTACCAAAACCTTTGGTTTCACCCTATTCTAGCTCCGCCTCCTCCAATTATTTTGTTGTCAAAGGAGTGGAACATGAATTATCTCAGTAATGAGTTAACAAAAACTTGCTTTGTACTTTTTAAAGTCTGGAGTA
This sequence comes from Mohoua ochrocephala, assembly GCA_013398855.1. Lineage (NCBI taxonomy): Eukaryota > Metazoa > Chordata > Aves > Passeriformes > Acanthizidae > Mohoua > Mohoua ochrocephala. The sequence goes on along the minus strand of VZTA01011134.1, from coordinate 55,708 downwards.
AGTCATATGGGAGCATACATGAAATACAGGTTACAAGCAGCTAACATGAAGGAGAAAATTTACTCCTCACAAAACTGTGTACACAACAATAAATCCAAATAGAGCAGGCTGATTTGTTAAACAGCCACAACCAATAATACATAACATCAATCTTAAGAATTCTTTTCATAATTATATTGCACTATAAATTACTGGAAATAAGGATTTAGAATTGGAAGAAAAGATGCTAGAGGAAATAAATCAGATCAAGGATGGTAAGAAAGAAAAGCATGAAAAAGTCTTAGCAACTCGGAGTTAAAATATATTTCCCTGTATCTGTGCACTTCCCAATAAACATTTTAAAATGATTGATGGGGATGGGCATTCTATCAACACTTAAAATACTTTAAATTCATAATAAATCAATCAATCCAGACCGTGAGCAGGACTGGTGTGACATTGGCGCTGCTGGTGGTTTTTCCCCCATTCTCCTTCATTTTTTTAGAAATACAGTCTTATTTATGCATTTTTGCATACTATGAACATTCATTTTTCATTCCATATTATTAGTTGTGCCTAATTCCTGCTGCAGTCAGCATTCTCCTTCAGCTGAAACATGACATTAGGTTCTATCTACATGGATTTCAGAGCTCTTTTAGTCAGGTTGTTTTGCTGTTAATAAATGATGCAGCTTTTTGCATGTCCTAACTCCTCTAGGTGATTTTTTTTCAACATCCTCTTTACTCTAGGTTTGCTGTCATCATGATGTGGATAACGAACTAAAAATCAGTTGCACTTTACCTTTTTTGGTGGTTTTGTTTTTTTTTTTTATTATTCAATGATAAAGACCCCAAAGAATTTCAATAAAATTTCATGCATCTGTCCAGAGTGTGCTGAAGCAACATGGGAGCAGCAAAATGCAGGATGGGAGGCTTCTATAAGATTTTCCCCTTGTTTAAACTGAGATTCATTTCAAGTTCATTTCAAAGATCTCTTCACTGTCACCACCTGTTCAGAGGTCTTGTGACAATGACCCCCACAAGGCTGGGGACAGTCTGATGAGCTCCCAAATAGCTGTGGAGGACATGCCAGTGGCTCCAAAGTCAGTGGCTCTGGATGTATGGAGCAGATTTGCAGAGGCATGGAGACAGCTGAAGATGCAGCTAGGCATGCCATGGGACTGACACAATTGCCTAACCAGGCACTGGCTGGCTGCCACTGTCTTTAAAAATTAGTTAAATGTCTTGCCTGCTCATGTGGTTTTTGTTACTCCTGCTACGTGCTTCTCGCCTTTTGGGGCAGTTCAATCTTTTTTTCTTCTGGTCCCAGGTTATTATCTTACCAAACAATTTTGATATATATCACAAAGTAATTTACATTAACTACATGGAGCTTCAGAAACCAGGGCCTTTTCTGACTTCCTGATTTCAGTGGTGATTGCTAGCTAATAGCTTTAGCATTCCTATAATTGTGCCATCTGATGACTGCAAAAAACCCCTCAAAATATTCATTAACCAAGCCACACAATACACCTGTGAACTAGATTTTTATCACTCATTGGCAGATGGGGAAACAAAGACACAGAAATGTTCAATGCCTTATCAAAGAGCCCAAAGGGGGCCTTTTGCAGAGCTGCAAACCAAACAATTGGAACCCAGACACACCAGCATTTGGTGCTGCACATTATTATTGCTCTGCATTACATCTCAGGTCTTCCTTCCAAGTCTCAGACCACAATCCCTCAGTAACTCAAAACTCTTCCACTGCTATTCTTCTTCCTCGAAGCCTTTCCACTGCCTTCTTTCTGTGGACAACACCCCGTCTGTCACTCAGCCATGTGTGACACTTCTGACTGCTCTAGATTCTCATATGTGTTGGAGACTTTAGAACCAGCTTTCCTATCTTGCCTTCACAGATAGTTCTTGTCTAAAGTTTCATCATATATCACAAGCTGCAATCCTTTCCCTTTGATCTTGACAAAGGCAATCTCACACAATCAATATTCCTCCAGAAAACATTGCTCAAGAGGTCGTTTCTGTAAGCCCTTTGCTTTGTCTTTGTCATCTGTTGGCTGGTTTCCATTCATTTTATTTTACAAACATAAGCCCTTGTCTTCATTTTTGAAGTCCCTTACAGCCAATTCCTGCATCACCTCTATCAGTCAAAAAGGTCAAGTCCCACCACTGATGAGCCCCTACAAAGGTGGCAGGATGGTAAAAGTAGTGTCTTAACCAGTAACTTGCTGATACAACTGGCATCAGCAAGAAATAAAGGAAAATATTATGATGGTGATTGCTGACTAATGTCTAACAAGTTAACTTTTAGCTAGTAATGTTATCCTCCAAGTATAAGTGATAATTGATTTTAACACTCCTATAATCACAGCTGGAGCAGACTTCGAGGCCATAAAACCCTCTTGCTTGCATGCTTGCTATTTGTCTGTGGAGGGAACTGTCTACTGAGGAGCAAAAGGAATAACACCATCAAGGACAGAGAGAAAAGGAAGAGGGAACTTCTCTACATCTTTACAACAACGGGATTTATGGGAAATATTTCTGCTGAAAAGCTGTTCTTCTGAATCCAGGAGAATTTTGGTACCTAAGGCTCTGGATGTTCAAATCACAAGCATCTAAAATTTAGAAAATAATCACCATTTTTCAAAAACAAGCGAGACCATATCAAAGATGGTCATCAAAAACAAGTCAAGAAACAATAACCCCTTTTATTTTACTCTGACATGACTTAGGCAAACAAGTCAAGACACATGCAATAAATCACTCCTAAAAGAAATGACAAAATACAAATGTTTAGATAATTAACATTGTGTCTTCAAGGATTTTTGGTAGTAAGGATTTATATCAAGATAGAAGATTTTTTAAAAATTGCCATGACACACACAAGCATAGCAGGAAGTGTTGTTATATGAAATAAATTTCAGGCTATGAAATAATTCTGTTAATCTGTTATTTCAAAAAGAAATCCCGTTATGATAATTTAAAGTTTTTTTTAGAAATGCCCTTTATACAAACACTAAATAAAAAGCACTATACTGTTAACTGTTCCACTGGTCGAAACAGAAGAAAATACTTTTCATTAGCACTATTCAGTTGACTTTAGATAAAATAATACAATTTAAAAGGCTGTCTTAGAAAGAGGTTACAAGAGAATAAACAGAAAGGTCTTTCCAAAGTTGGATATTTTCCCCTCCCTTCTTCATAGTTCAAGACTCACCAGTTTCAAGATATTGTCAATTTAGGATGTTGTGAATCGAGTTGTGGTGTGACAAAACCTGACATTTGAGATGAATTAAGAATGGAGAATGGGTTCAGGGATGGAAATGCACCCACACCAAAGATGACAACCAGCAGCAGAGACATTTTGACATCCATGTCCTAGGTTTCACTAAATTAAAAAAAAATTTAAAAAATAGAGTAAAATGATAGAAGGATTTAGTTGGCAAACAAATGGGTTAATAAACCCTTACTTTACACAAGGTGAGAAGGAATATTGGAAGTAAAGTTATATATTTAGAAGCTCAGCTTTGGGGGAAAAAAAAAGCAGCAGTCAGTCAATAATTTTCAATAGACAACAGCATAAAGGTGAGATATTTCTTCTTACATATAATGGGAAATGGTATGAATGATTTGCAGTCAATAATCAGTCCTACAACAGCTACAACAATCATCAGCACGCTCAGCTGGTACCTCTAGCAGGGAACAGTCTGCCTGTACTCTTAAAATGTAGTGGAGATCAGCAAGGAGATGGCGAGGGAACGCTGTTGAAGGTACCAGCAGCAGGTTCCCTCTGTGGGACAACCTCCACAAAAAGTTGTCATTGTCATGTTGTTACAGTACCTCTTTTTTTCTGTATTCTTAGAATGGTATTTATACCAGGAACTCTGACTGGATATTAGGTATTCTTATCAGACTCGCAATTCTAAAAATGGAGTGTATGTGAGGCAAAGCTCTTGTTTGATTTTCATGTGAATTATTCTTTGAAGCCGTAGTAACTCAATAACTGCAAAAGTCATTTAAACAGTCATTTTATGGCAGGGAATCTCTCTTCTTTCCTTACCTCTCACCTTCACTATGAAGTGTCAAAAAAAATAAAGATGGTAATCTGTAATCCATTTGCGAAATGTGTCCTACTCCTCTGGGAGGATTTGGGCAGGGGACTGAGTCTTTTTATTCTGAAGCCTTTTTTAGAGCAGAAGCCTTGTGGGTGTGAAAGTAGACGTGGCCAGCAAAGGAAGCAAGGCATCAGTTCTGGAGTACGGGTGGCAGCATTGTCTGTGAGAATTTTTAAAAAAGGGAGAAATCAGCCACAAGCAGGAAAAAGGGCCTAGGAGTTACACAGACCAAGAAGCTTTGGTTTGGAGAGTAGGATCCAAGGTGTGGGAGGTGATCGGACTGGAAGGATGGCACATGGAAGGAAGAGGGGGCTGTAGAGCAAGGATATCTGAACTGATGGGATGATATGAACAGTGGAGTGGATGGGAGGGGTGGGAACAGACCGGAAAGAGGCAGCAAAGGAGGATGTGGTCCCTTTTGTGGAGAAGGAGAAGACGACCTAAAAGGTGGGAGAGCGGAGTCTGTAGAATAGATTCAAAGGAACAGAGGAGCCTTGGGTGTTATGAGGGAGATGCAAAGTGATTCAAAGCTGGGACATTAGGTCTGTGTTTGGCTGAGGCACTTTAAACTGATGTCATTAAAGGAACACAGAAACATGAACAAAATTCTTTCAGGAACAGAGATAATACAGTCGGTCTTGATAAAAAAGGACACATACAAATGCCAATAAACACTTGATAATAGATACAATGATTAATGGAAGGGAATGTAACACAAGAAGAAGAGTGATGGACAGAGATAATCCATGGAGTAATATCTTAATACCAGCATTTTGCCATCTCCTGAGACAGCAGAATCTAATTGAAGAACTTAAATAAGAATGAGTTGCAATAATTGAAGTCCTAAAAGCATGTGACATCAGGCAGTGTTAAAAAATAATATCCTAGCAGTATTTCTTATTTGGCAATTTAAAGGGTGAGCACTACTATTAACGGGGGCTTTTTATCACAAAATTAGGTCTGTTAAGATCCTGAGTGTTCTTGGTCATATTGGATCAGATTGCTGCCTTAAAGGAGCTTTAAAGTCGGGGCAGATTTTAATAAATTCAAGCCAATTTCTAACATTTTTGTATTAAAAGGCATTAATTATTAACAACTTCTGTGACATCCCTATTTGCACTTTTGCTGGACCATCCAGCTAAATGTTATGAACATTTAACAGTGATAATTGAGGGTTTTAAAGCCTTAGCATTTGATGCCAAAACCACATGAATCTACAAGAGATGGCAATTCTTGAACCAAGTACTTCATGAAGCCCGATATTTCTTTTGAGCAGGAACAAATTACTTTGTTTTTAAAGACACTGCCATTAGTAGAGCAAACAAGATCCAGAGCAAAAAGGAATGGCATGCCAGTTACCCGAGATGTGTTGAAAAGACCTTGTGATCTGAAGTTTCACAAGCTAATGACAGGAGCAACAGAAAATAACACTAAAAGGAATCCATTACAGACCCTTTGGCAAACCTCCCTCATGTGGGAGGTTATTAATGGGATTGAAGTCAAGGAGACGTTTCCTATCCAACTGTGCTCATTGTAAGATGATTGCCACAGCCTTACCACTGGACCTGTTCCAACCTGACCCTCATGTAAAAATAGAGCATTTTAATAATGTCACAGTGAGCTTCCCAGATCCTTTTAAGAACAGCGTCTCTCTCTTTTCATGAGGCGTCTCTTTCTGAAGAACATCATCAAGCAGGCTCAGTTGTGAGACATTGTGTTCATTAATAGGTTCCACCTTGACTCCTGTAGAATTGGAATCACTGACCTGTTCACAGGCAGGGAATTTTCTTTAAGTCAGATGGACAATTATTTTGCTTCATCAAATAAAAAGGCTCTACTTTACAAAGAAGAAGCTAGAATAATGAAATAACCCTTCCCAGTAGTTTGTAAGGAAATCTTGTATTATTGAAATTAAATACGCGGAGAAAGAGCTGTAAAATTTGCGGGCAGAAGATGAAGAAAACTAAAGTATCATTTATGCTACCTTGGGATTGGAATTGAAAAAAGTTTTCTTAAGTAAGATAGACTGAGTTCCTCCTACAAAAGTTGAAGAAAATAATGTGTTAAGGGTCTAGGAAATATCTAAAAAAAAGTCTTCATGAAAGAAAGCTATGATGAAATTTTTTTTCATTATAACACCACATGAGATGTGTATTAAAAAACTGGATAAGTCTCACATGTCCCTAGCAGTTTCCTGCATTATTTCCAAAGAATAACATGGGTAAAAATGTGAGGGGAGAGGCTGACAACTGCAACAGCAAGAAAATGCTTGTTACCTATTCCGAGTGTTTTGATTAGAGTTGATCAAAAGACAAAAAGTCTTTCAAGACTTTATATTCTGATTTCATAATGGAGAAAAGGTGCATTGAAACAGAATTGGGACAAATTTCTATTTTTAAACACAGAGGGATAGAAAGATGTTCCTCTCTTTCTTGGTAGCCAGGTGATAATCGAGTATGTGAGAAATCTCCATTAATCAGCCATCAGACCTTTAATACAGTCTCATCTGTTTCTTGGAACAGTAATTACAAACCAGACCACTGCTGGTTGCTGCAAACATTCTCTGCTTTGGGGATACATATTAATTACATATTATGATACATGTTAATTTATGCAGTTAACAGCTACAATTTAATCTTGCATTTCATAGCTCTTCCTCTGCTTTTTCTTTCTCCTGAAATGTAGCACATGTCATGATATCAGTTTGTGCTTCAGGAGTTAAGGGAACTTGTTACAGGAAGTTAATTGAAAATAAAGAGTTCCAAAGGAACGAGATTATGTATGATGTTTTCCTTTTTAATTTTTTTTCACTACACCCTCTACTAGTCAGCCTTTACTTGTGTTGATGCTAGTTTTTCTACCCATTGTTTCCTTTTTCTATACCCGTTTGTATATAGTGCAGTGGGAACATCATTTTCCTTTTCATTTTTTTTTTCCTGTACAAGCAGCAGTAATTCGGTGGAACTCAGAGATTAGCACGAGGAGCAGAAAATTATCAGTGAAGTACTTTAAAACTCTTTGCAGGAAGAAGAATATTCTAGTTACAGTCTCTTAGACAACAAATTGCTAAATTATGCTAAGACTGGATGAAGTTTGAGATCAGAGAGAGTGTGCATTAGCTGATTCTGCAGCCAAAGCAGAAGAAAACAATGACCTACATGAAACATACACAAAACGTTTTGGTTCCTTTACAGAGAACACGAACTGTCCAATTTAAGCACAGTTAATTGAGAGTTGAGGTCTAATTAATTTCAAGTGGCACTATACAGGATGCAGTAATCGCCTGGCTACTGCCTGTACATCGAGATTTGTTGTATTTAAAGAGATAAAATAAAGAAAACAAACAAACAAAAAAAGACCAACAGAAAACCCCACCCCAAATTATTATTTAATGTACAAGATGTGATCAGGAAGCAAAAGGTTAGCCAATAAATCAGTAAGTGAAGATCATTGGATAACTTTTGCTCTGTGAGTTGTGTGTGTGCTTTACCTCAAGACAGACACCCACAGCTGATAGTAACAGGTCAAAACGTGTACAAAGCATGCAAAGAACACCTCTGTTTCTCATTCAGCATGGTCCCATGCACATGTGCAAAACAAAATTATCCTTTTAAAACAAGGGTTTAATTTTCAAGTTCCTTCAGAACATTCAGATGGTCTAACTTTTACAAAGGTATCCCCCCCAGTAAAATTATTGTCAAGTTTGTTGCCTCTTTTCACACTCTTACCTCCTTGGGTTTACAGCACTGAAACATTGTGAGATGCTCAGGAAATGCCTAATTAAAGCACATCAAATCCGTGGAGATCCACGCTTTGGCTTCATTATGTAGAGACTCTCACTGAATATGCAAACACTATTAAAATTGGAACTTTTGTTCCTGTTTATTAGAAATAACATTAAATATGCAGTAAAACATCTCAGAGCTCTATATCCATGATGATCTTAAACATCTCATTTTTGCTGTCCATGTAGCCACCTCTGCAGGAATATAACGGCTTTACAGCACAACAGAGAGATGGAAGATCATAGAGGGAATCCGTCTGAACCTAACTCTTAGATATTAAAAAATAAAGTTTAGTTATAATACTAAGTCCTCCTTCTGTGATGTCTGGACTCCCATAGCATGGTGTTCCTATGATAAAAACAGAAACAGTGCCTGTTGTAAATTAATTGTGCTCAAGTTTGAGGATGGGCAGAATTGGGTGAAAGCAATTATCTTTATTTAAAAACACTGCACAGTTCATGGGAAATAAATAACAGTGTTTTGGTGAGGCCTTGGATTCTCATTAACCTGAAGTTTACATCCTTTTCACTCTTACTCCCAGGAGACCTCGAGAGATATACTGATTAAAATCAAATTATCTATTCTGAATAGATATCTGAATATCTATTATTGTTAAACTACTATTTTACTTCCGAATATATTTTATTTAAATGAAGTAAATCAAAGAATACAGCTTACCTATACTGTTGCATCTCCATGGATGGAAAAGGGGTTTTCTCTATCCTGATTAGGAAAGTAACCTCTCAGAACCATAGAGAAACTATTCTATATGGAAATTATAAAAACAGTCTTATTTTCACTGATACACTGTGGTGAGGATCTCCCTTGCTCTGTTTCCTTTGCATTTCTCCAGATTTTTCTATTACCCCTTTGAACCTCCCGGCCTGGAGAATAGACTGCCAGGAATCTCTGTGAACATGGAACACCATCAACTGTTTTAGCAACTTCTTCCTTCTTCTCCCATCTCCACAAAAAATTTAAGTTAAAATAAAGCAACTCAACAGGATTTCTCTCCAACAGAGTTTGGGCTCTGTTTCTTCCTAGTTTCATATCAAATTTACAGGTCCTGCAGGGAAGAAGGTAAACAGAGAGGTAAAGCAAACAGATGCAGTGGCTGTGGCAGTCTGACAGTGCAAAGACACGAGCCAGGCCTGTGTAGCAGCGAAGGCAGCATTTTCCAACTTGTTACCCCAGTGATCGAGTAATAACACACTGCAGCTCGGGCTGTGACTGACAGCTGAGGAAACAAGCTCCCAGCTGCACGAGACACCGCTAAGGAGGTCTGCCACACCACCATGCTGAGAGACCTCGGCCCTCTGCATTTGAGTGCCACTTCACATGAAGAAGAAAAATTGCTTTTGAAAGATTGCCATTTTATTTTTATTTTTAAAATTTTGTTTTGTTTTGTTTTTATTTTTATTTTATGAATGAGCAGGCCTATCAAGCAAAATTTGGCACGCCTTGAAATGAAAGGCATTAACGAATTAGCTCCTGTAAAGGGAAATACTACCTTCACATAGAAACAGGAGGTATTTCTAAAAATCTGTTCTCTCAATATATTTTTGTAACATAACCCTAGGATGAGTTCAGTTGGTTAGAGCATGGTACTAATAATGCCAGGGTTGTGGGTTTGGTCCTTGTATGGACCATTCACTTAAGAGTTGGACTCAGCGATCCTTCCAGGTCCCTTCCAGATCGGACAATTCTGTGATTCTCTTTACATCAATGCAAGAGAAGCAGAGCAAGATATAATTGCAAGTTGAATCATGTCATGGGCATCTAAAATAATTTTAAAAGCATTGAAACAACAGCAAATAAAAATTCATTTTCGAAACTGAAACCACAATAAAAATTTTTTCAGGTATAAAGGTGGGATAATGCTTGAGAGCAGTTCTGCTACCTTGTGCTTACCTGAGTTCTGCTTTTGTTTACCCTGTAACCAGTCCTGGAGAAGTTCACAATTAGTGCTGAGCCTTTGAGCTCACCTGGTTACCTACAGCTTTTCCCTATCAGTGTGAGCACAATTGCTGCGCCTGATACTGGAGCCCATTGGGCACCTCAGTTCTTATCAGCAGGACTCAACAGAGAGGATAAAAGTCAACTAAGAATTTCTTTGGTTTCCTCTCTGAGCCAAGATATTTACAGAGAAGATAAGCACAGAATGTGCAGACATGATGCCAGTGGGAGCTGAGAGGGCATTAGGACTTTGTAGAACAGTTCTGCTACCTGTGGGTTATATCTCTTCGTTTCCAGAAAGGTGTTTGCTTTTGGTTTTTTGTGTTTGTTTGTTTGGGGTCTTTTAATTGAATTAAGCTTATGAGGGGAAGAAATGTGATGAGGGAAGAACAGGAAAGGGAAATCAAACTTCCAATCAGCTAGAGTAAATGACAGGTTTCTCTTTGTGTGGCTACTCATAATGATATTTGGATGCAAGAACAAGAATCTTGAAAGAATAAATATTTGCCTCTCTAGTAAGTCCCAATATCAACAACAAAGCTGAGAGGCATGTCTTGGCACTGAACCAATCATCTGAAATCTCTGTAACTTCCTATAATACTGAGAAAACAGATTTCACTAGTAATGATCTGTCAGGATCCTCATCATTGGTCCTATAGCAAGACAATAAAATAATCCATATAGTCACTGCAGAGAAAGCTGGACTCTAGCTCCTGTGAGATAATAATCCCGAGCCATTACACTCACATGCCTTTCTGATGCTCAGGTAACATATTTCCTAGCCAATAAACTCACCAAACTCTAATTTTTGTTATCATCTCAGCACGTTGATCATGAACAGTTACTGATCTGAGCACAGTTTTGCACTGATATAAGCCAATCTGCTGAACCAGATTGTAGAAAATGTATTGCATCCCCTCTTCCAGGAAATCAGAGGAATTAACTGGGTATGCCTCATGATACATTTTTATTTAATATCAATCTGTAATGTTAAATTAAATTTCATTTATTTTGGAGCCTGGACAATATTTATTTTCTAAAAAACAGAACAAGTTTCTCACCTTTTATTTTTCTTGGCTTACTCTTAAGCCCTTCTTTCTCTCTAGCTATTCTCATCCTTCGGTTATCAGAGAATTAAGAACAAGAACCTAGCTGAGAGCAGCAACAGCCTTTAAGGAGCAAAAGGAGAAACATACATACTCGATGAGGAAGAGCTGCTAAAATTGTAATCTTGGCCTGATTTGCCTGTTTCTGCCGTCTGCTGGAAAACGGAATGACTCTGTCAGTCCTCCTTTTTTGCCTCTCTCCAGAGCAGAATGTGCAGGTACGAGGCTACCGGGCAAAAATAAAGTATCTGGAACAGAGATTTGTCTGCCAAGACCCAGCAGCTTTGACTGGGATGAGATAGATGCAGACTGCAACGTTGGAATGAGAGGCCAGAATTCCGACACCAATAATATTTACCTTTAAGAGTTACAGACTCAGTGCACGTACGAAAAGAGCACAGGTCTTGATCTCAGCTTGATCAATGACAGATATGGATAAATACTTCAAATAGTTATTTCTGAATATGAAAAATAACATGGTCAACATTTTCAGCCGCTGGAAGTTAAACTTGGGCAACTACAGGTAACTGATCCATTTACTCATCTTGAGGCTCAGGAGAGCAATTTTTTTTTTCATAAGGTATTGAGTACTTTAAAATAGTTCAAGAGACAAACGTGAAAAAAGTTGTTTAACTGCCTTCATGAAAGGAACAATATTATTATCCAAAAGTGGTATGAAGACTCTCACTGTGTAAGATTTAGGAACTAAATCAAAATTCTAAGGAACCAGGGGAAATCACATGACTAAGCTAATTTGCAGAGGAGGTACCCAAGGGTATATAAAAATACATGGAGCAAGTTTACCAATATCTTTCCCTTATTCATCCAATACTTTTGAACAGGTTCTTGAAGTGAATGGTTCAACTCACGGGTGGAAATTCACAGACTTTGCAAAATTAGATGCAATAAATGCACAATAGATTATGAGTAAAAGAGATCTGAAAACCTAAATCCAATCCGGAGATATCTAAAATTATTCAGGAGCTTCAGAAATTGTTGTTTTAATACTTATAAAGTAACAGATTTCCCAGCAGTTGCTTGGTAGCCCTGCCATGGTGGAATCTAGGGACTGTTAGGTCATATTCAGCTTTTCAGGTTTGAATGCATCTAAAAAGACAGCACAGCCATACATCATAATGGACAAGGTGTACACTATGAAATTCTGCATGGCAGTACATATTCGTGCAAATATGTGCCATATTCTTTACTATGTATGCATTTGATTTAAAGTGATTAAATTGTTTCAAATATACTACATGTGTCCACTAGGAAATTATTTCTCTCATATTTTCTAACTTCAGAAGGTGTTTATGTATGTGTCTTCCAGCTCTGGTTGCCATGAATGCACCTTCAAGTTCTGATTGCTATGAATGCTCATAGTTCTGCTATTCCATTTAAAAAGCCTGAGAAAACAGGAAAATCTGACCTTTAAAGAGTTAAAAACTGAAAATCTTGAGTGGAGGGAGTGGCAAGGAACAGAGTAAAGAAAATTTCACATCTACCATGAAATTACCATTGAATTTACAGTTTAAAGATGTTCTACCTTACACTGGGAGAAATTATTTTGTACTTGAGATATTTTCTGCAGTTCTATCTAAGGTGAAAAGCAATTGCTGGTGAAATACATGAAGCTGCTTGATTGAGAAAGCAAGTGATTGAGAAAATAATTTTCATCATAGAGTTTATACACTAGAGAAAACATGACAATGTACTTAAAAAGTAGTTCATCGATTTATTTCCTTTTTAGATATGGATGCAAGGAAAATATAAGATATCACTATTATAATATGCTCTGCAAAACTTTATCAGCGTAATACATTCCTGTCCAGTTTACAAACTCCAAAGAAGGCAAGAAATGGGTCCATATAAATTTAATTTGTTTTTAATTATAAATGTAAGGTGTGTTAAAATAAACACTTGAACTTCATGATTTCTGATGAAGACATACCATCTAAACCTTAAACTTGCCTTCGTTACGTACAAAAAGAGGAATATCTATACAGCATATGAAAAAAAACCCCATGAATCAACGTAAAATTTATGTTTAGTAAGATCAAGTTTATAACGGTGCACGCACTTACTTAAAAAATAATCTGGCAAGCAAGTCCCATTGTACAGCTCCAAGACCTCACACTTTTGTCTCCATGGGCTGGTGCAGACAACTGTGCATTTATTTTGCTGCAGCACAAGCAAGCTGGATATGAGCTACATGCTATGGATTTATACTGCAAAACTCGGCCTCTTCTCCAGTGACTCCCAGTGCACCTGATGAGGTATTACTCACCTTGACTTATGGAAAAATGTGCATTTATGTGTATAAAGCAAGTTTGTGTCTGTTCTCTCCATACCACCATTTTCTTAATGTACTGGGAGAAGCGAGGCACAATATTTTAGATTCCCAATTGAATCTCACACTGATCCTCACAGAAATACAAACTCTTCACCCGAGTCCATTATCTGGCAGGCATGACACCAGTGAAAAACCTTACGAGGTGAGGGACTGGACAAAGAGAGGTAATTCAGAGACACCACGGGGAGAGCAGGGCAATCCAACGGTGAAGGGAAAGCATTTTTTCCACAGCTCTTAACTATGTGTCTAATATGATTCTAGTTTAGATTTACTGCTTTCTGTTATTCTCAAGTAACCGTTACCCAAAATGCATGCTCAAGAGTTTAGCTGTTTGGGACCCTGGAATTGCTCACTCTGCTCGTGCCACAGAAAATGGAAGACGTCAGACAGGGTCAGATCTAGTCCATAACTTACACTGATAACAATCATCCCTTGAGCAGGAAAAAAAGGATCAGGAAGAACAAATAGAAAAGCCTCACTTGAGATCCTGCTTCGCTTTTTGAGGAGCTCACTGTCTTTTCATCAAAAAGGCATCAGCAATGCAATCTGCTGTTTATACATGGAAAAAAGTATTAGCAAATGAAAGGTGTGTGTACACTTATATATATATATATATATATATATGGAAACATCTGTGCTAAGAAACCACTTGAAAAATAACTGTGCAATAATAATAGAAAGAAACATCTGCTTTTTTTGCCCGGCAGATTCTTAGAAATATGAAAAGAGGTAATGCTATAAAACAGATGTAAAACTGGAATCTTTTGCTGAGGTGTGTTTCTATATTTTTTTAGACATCTACTAACCTTTCTCATTTAAAAATAAAAAGGTAATTTATGTATAAATATTTTGAGAGAACCTGAAAGCAGTCATTAACTTCTATGCTAACATAGTTGTAGACATAGGAAGAGTGACACATTATAACAATATTAAGTAAAAAATTGATATATTGTACTAAAGGCATTTAAAATATTTAATTTTTAAAATATTTTATTAAATAGTTATTCACTAGCTATTAAATAATAAAAAATAATTTTGTTTTCTTCCTTTCAATAGTCAAAATCATTTAATCAGTAGCAAGTGTTCAGTACATTATGATAACTATTTTGAAACTACATTCACTTCCCAGAGTGCTTTTAAATCACAAGCTATTGAAAACAAAAATAACAATTAATATGCAAATAAATAATAAAAGTACAGTAAAACTCTATTATTTTATTGTTTTTCACATTTAAATAATCCATTACTAACAGATTGTTATCTTCAGAAAATAGTATCATGGATGGTTAATGAAAAAGCAACATCAATTATAATAAATTTGGAGCAGTAATAGATTAAAACTGAACATTAAAATAGAGTGAGAAAATACTTCAGACCAACAAGATTTAACCTGAGCTGTGATGCAAGAATCTGGATTTTTAGGGTTCACAGATGAACATATTCACTTAACTTCAAATAAAACAATTCTTCCCTCAGACACAGAGCACCTCTGTACATGCTGTCTCATTAGGATACACTCACTCTTAGTCTTTTCTAAAAGGACTGAAAACTGCTGCCACTGACCAAATTTAGAGAAGCCATTCTAAAGGCAACACCTCTAATTGAAAGCTACGTCCTGTACTTGGGAAATTCTAGTCCAGTCTCATTTGGTTTTCAAGCTGGGAGTGCTGAAAACCAAACTTGGGGCAGTTTGGCTGCCCATCACCAATGGACAAAGAGGGAGAGTCACTTTCACCACTCCACATTTCTCTGAAACAGCCTGATTTCAGCACATATAAACACTGAGATAAAGGTTTTAATGCACCTTATGGTTACCCACAGCCATTCATTTTGTGGAATATAAAACTCACTACATCCCCATCAGGGAAAAAGTGCAGGTCCTTAGTCTTTCTTGACATAAAGAGAATGCAATGGGGAAACAAGAAACAGTCGTGGACAGCAAGCCCCACTCAAAAATCCCTAGAAAGAGAGAAATATGAACTACACTTAGAGGGATTAATCACCTCTTTGCTGAAAGGGGTTGGATATCATTCCTCCCTTAGCTAGCAGCCCTTATGACCAGCAGGACTCCATCAGTCTCTTTGGTATAGATTGGGCAGTCACACAAACACAGAAAATGACTGACGGTATCTGGCCCAGAGGGGTGATATCGCTCCTACTGAAACTGCCTGGATTCAGTGGAAGAAGGAAACGCTCTGAAAGAACATAGAGGAAATAACAGAGAATTTAAATTAAAACAGGTTTCCCAACTTTTTAAAGGGAACAGCAAAAGGAAACCATCTCTGAGTTACAACCTCAAGTCTTACACCTTTGATCAAGCAATTTTATGTTTTCGGAACTTTGATTATTTAATTACATTTTGTTGCATTCAGCCATTGAGAGGATGTCTATTATTTCTTAGCGTATTATGATGTGACATTTTTTTCTGAACAATGCACAAATAAAAATATTGTTGTAAAATCCCTCTGGAAACTTAATTGATAGTCTGCCAAAACTCTCTTCACCCAAATTAAATAAACATTGTTCTTGGCTCTTCTCAAATTCACTCAAAGTATAATTACTGATTCAGTATTCAAAAGTATATAAAACCATTGTCTGTGTTATACATGTGCTTTTAAACATTGCATTGGCACCAACTTCTCTGTTTACTTTCGTGGCCCTTGAGATCAGTCATGTAAAAAGTGACCACAGGCCAGCCACAGACAAACTTTTCAGCCTGCAAATCAGCAGGAACAGTGGCTTGCATGTACGTAAGTGAAAAAGTGCTCACTTCTTTGCACCAGTGACCTCAAAGGGTGAAGGGGACACACTCAAGTGGTACAGCAAAGCCACCTCTTCTCGAATCTTTAAAGCCATACTTTTTCCCGCTAAAAATCTTTTGTGATTGTCTAAATGACACTGAGATCTTGTTTTGTGCATGTGCATTTCGTGCTAATAAAAACATTAAAAATTATTTCTCTTTTCTTCCACTCTCCCACAGGAATACTAAGTTCTTCAATACCTTGAATTTTATGTAGCAACAAAATCACAGCTCAATGCAAGGTCACTTGAATCTAATCAACCCTAACCAAGAATGAAGATTTGCTCTTTTCTTTGGGTTTTGATAGACCAGAGGTAATTAATCACTGCAACTCAAGCACATAACTATTTCACAGGTACATTAAGTGTAACACCAAAAAGAATGGGTTTTTATTTTGGGGTCTTTGTGGCTTCTCATTTTCCTTGCCAAAAATTAATCAAGCAGCTCGATCTGGTTTTCAAATCTGTCAATATTACTACTAATCTTAATGCAATAAACTCCTCTTGTTTGCTTGTTTTCTAGGAAAATGCATAAATGCATTTATCTTGGCTTTCCATCAGTATCACAGCAGAGGATACCAGCCCAGAGAGGAAGTTCCCACACCCAGTAAACTTTGTTTGCATAATTTTGAACTGCTCTTCTCAGCCTCACCCCTTCACAGCCCTGTGTGTTATTTTGGGTCACCCCTCTTAACAGCTCTGGTCAACAGAGCTGTGCCAGTCCAACCTGAGAGTGGCTTAAACCAAACGTGTGTGTGCCTGACTCCAGCCTGGCTGACTGGAACTGGAGAGGGAATAAAAACAGTGTTTTGGAAGGCAGAGTAGAATCACAGATAATCTCCTAGGCACAAGAAAAAGCTGAGAAAGCCATTTGTATGGCACACTTGGGAAGGGTGGTAAAGAAAAACCCAAACCACAGACCAGAGTTCGTATAAACAAAAGGATTAAGGCTTGCCACAACAAAAGCTTCATACTAAATGAAATAAGAGACTTTTTAATTAAAACCTCTTTCTGCTAGTCACTCATAGTAAAGTGGGAAAAGAAAGAAAATGGTGTTCTTTGGGACAGGGGTAATTCCCTTCAGATGGCCAGAGCCCACAACCTCAAATAACTGTGGCAAGACAGGGCATCACTGTGGAGTTAGACCTTTAACCTTCTCCTCTCAAACCTTGGGTGGGCTCCTTTAAACAAAACAAATTACTACAGAAAGCAATCAGACTGACACTGCAGTATCATTCAAACACCTGAAGAAGTTATACTCTGACTCCTCCAGGGTACCAACTCTTTGAGTGAGTGAATACATGAACATCCATCATTTGGGGTGTGAGGATACAGTAAAATAGCTTAAAAGGCTTTCCAGAGAAGCTTAAAACCATCAATTCTTTGATGGAATAAAGTGGACTAAGAGTCATCAGTTAAAGCAACAAAGTCCAAAGGTGGCAACAAAATCCAAGTGATGAAGTCTTAAACCTCTTAAATGCAACCACAAGAGTTTTTTGTGATTACGTCTGCAAAGCTACATTGCAAATGTCTTGAGTTTTCAAAACTTTGTTTTCTTTAGGATCCTGTACTCAAACTGTAGTTGAACACATTAATAGCAATGCTGCACTTTTGCTTAAATCTTCATGCTTTTAACAAATTAATCCTCTTAACATCCCTGTTGGGTAGATAGGCAAAAACCTTTCTTGTCTGTAAAACCGAGATAAGTGCCTTGCTTAAAGATGTGCAGTTAGAACTGGGCAAAATAGGGTTAAAATTCAGTAAAGAGTGTCTCTCGTTTGTGCTCCAACAACTAGATTACACCACAAAGATTGTGCTATTAACATGAACTATAAGCACAAGGTAGAAAAGAGAAAGACAGATAAATATTTCCTCATTCATATTCTCACTAATACTAGAGATAAAACACCTTACAAAATATGTATTTTCCTATCTGTTCCTTGCAATTTGGGGAAAATAATTTTGAGCCAAAACCCCAAGATTTCCAGTAAAATCAGACATATTTTTAAGTTATTCAAAGGCACAGAGTAGAAATGTACAAAAAATGCATCCAGGTAATGAAACTAATTATGAATGGTTTTGTTCATTATGTGTCTACTGTGGTTCTTAATGAGAACATTCAATATCCTTCGCTCTTATAAATCATCGTAATGTGACACATAATAATTTTCAAATATGTTCATTTTAACCGTATTTTAAAATACATTTTCTAAATAATTTATTTTAGCAAGTAAATATTGCTTACTATAATGCACACACAATCCTTCTCTAGTTATTACGACTTGAGACAGGGAGCCCCTATCTTGAACCATTTGATACACAGCGCAACTATTTTTTTAAAGCCATTTGATTTTGATCATCCCTAAATATTTTAAAATGTTGTTCTAGTCAAACGTTATTTTCTTGATAATTGTAATAAAATTACCTGAGTTAGATTTGCAAGATGGTCTTTAAGCCTCGAAATAGCAATGACAGGACAGAATTTATTGTTCCTATCTCAGCCTGTCAAATCTTGATAAAAGATTCAGAGAAGACATACTCAAGCCTTTGTGAATAAAAAACTGTTAACACTCGTTGATACAATTTCCATTATCATATAATCCCTAAAGACATTTACAAAAAAAGGAAAAAAGTTGAAAAAAATCCAGCGTACCTTTTTCATATCATGCCGTACCACGCAACATGATTTCATACCAGCAGAAACACATGACACTTTATATCTGTGGACTTTCTATGCCAAGAATATCTGTACTAGCCAAGACAATGAAACTTTTACAGATACAATTTCAGGACAAGACCCCACTTTCGGACAGAGAGCAAAGACTTACTCTTGATTCTTTGAATAAAATAAGAAATCTCATTTAATTCAAGATATACGAGTTGAGGTTTGGACTACCAAAGAACTTTTCTGAGTTCAGATTGATAGGTAGAGCAGTTGTTAAGATCTAATAAGATACTCAGATTTCTACTAAGTATTTTCTGCAGAGAACATGAACAAAGTCCCTGGACATGCGCTGTAAGCAAGATGCTTCTAGGATACGGCAGAGGTACCTCAAATATGCTGTGCAGGCCCTTTGTGGATGTGGACGCATGGGAATCCTGCTTTTAGACTCATTGTTTTTATTTCTGATCCTGGGATTCCCAGTAGCTCATTCAACACCACTTTTCCATCCAGACTGCCAAGCAGGT
This sequence comes from Mohoua ochrocephala, assembly GCA_013398855.1. Lineage (NCBI taxonomy): Eukaryota > Metazoa > Chordata > Aves > Passeriformes > Acanthizidae > Mohoua > Mohoua ochrocephala. The sequence continues at coordinate 36,415 of VZTA01011134.1, read as the reverse complement.
GGTCAAGGTGCCACTTTCTTCTGCTTAGAGAGAAACTTTCTGTGGAGATAAAAGAAGAGGGTGTGTGGGGAAGCCCAAGCATATGGCAGCGCTAATAACTATTTATGGTTGTAAACATTTATAATGCTCATCACATGGCTATCACTTCCATTAAAGTGTGCATCTAAGTATGTACAGTACTGGACACCTGTACAGTGCAGAGCACTGAACCTAAATAACTTCAATAGCTCCTGAAGCTGCTGCACTTGTTAAGGAGGCAGTCCAGCAGCATGCTCACTCTTTTCCCTAAGTGGCTGAGCAGCAATTTCCCGAAATTAAATCACCTTTGTTTATAATTGCTTTATATTGGATGTTTCTTCAAATAACTTTTAAATATTTAATAAGACTATTTTTTCTACATAATTTCCTAAATGTCAGTTAATTCTCTGCAAACATCTTTAAAATGTTGTTCTCATATCTTTATTAAGATTATTACTGTATTCTCAGTTTTCCACTTTATTTTTTTAGAATTACCTTGGCATACATTATTGTTATAAAATGCAATAACACCTAGTATAAAAGCTTAGAAACACATTTCTTTTTTTTTTTTTTTGGTTTTTAATATATCTCAGAGAAGCCACATTTGGGCTTCCAGCAGAAACAGGCAAAATTCTCAATATGATTTTGCAACAGACTCATTTAGTGTTGCCCTTATACGCACATTGCTTCTTTGGAAGAGCTGCAAAAGGGAGAGAGAATCCACAAAAAGAATCAAAACCTGTGGTAGTTTTCAGATGTCTTTTATGGATCAAATTTTAATTATAGAATTGATATGGCTGCAAAGTAACTTGCTCATCCATGTAGATGAACACCCAAAGAGAAGGTGCAAAGAAACAGGAGACATTTGGTGCCAATGGTACCTCCTGACAGAACATGAGGCAATGGGCATGTTCAAATGTCCATCTGGACACAAGGAAAAACTTTATCTCACTCTTAAACCCATTAATGTTTTGCTGAAGGGTGAGGTGGGTTTGAACCCTCTAAAAAAAGTATGGGAATTCAGCATGGTATGAATCATTAAGTAGAATCCCAGCTATGAAAAATAACATAAAATAATGGAGTATTTCAGTGTAGTATGCTGAGTGGAAGGGTGTCTGCTTAACTGAAATCCCCACCTGGAAAACGTATTTTTCTAAATATATTTCTTCTCTGAGATTAAATTCTCAGAGAGGGTGTGCAGTTGAACACATGTTCCAGGGACCTAGTTGGGTGTAGCTGTGAAAGAGGGAGTGTACTCTTGAGCCCTACATCGGTAAATTTTCTGATCCCACTCTGAAATCTTTCTTGGAAAATGCAATAAGTAAAAAGTACTAAAGTAAATTTTCTAGGAAACCTATTGACACACTCTTTGTTCTGTGAAGGAAAAAAAAGATATTGTAGGTTCATAAAATTCCTCTGATTCTCTTTGGTATTCCACCTTGACAAACATGTATGCATTGCAGAATAAAGGATCTAGTTTTACTGCTTTTGAATTTCTCCAACGTGGTCAAATGCCATATGACAGTATAAGCCAGCAAAAATCAGTAAGTAATTTGTGGGTGGCGATTTTGTTCTTTGGAATTTGGTTTGGTTTTGTAGAGTTTGTCATCTTCTGAGTCCTGGTTCTCTGAAGGTTCTCTGAAAAGGTTTGTAAGAAGTACTTGCTTCTTCAAGCACTTAGCTGAGAAATCACTTAATATCTGAGAAAGATGTGCTCGTAATATAATGCAGCAAATAAAAAGCAATCAAGATGTAAAGGAGATTAGAAGACCAGATTAATTTCACAATTTCATAGAGTCAGTTTCCAGGAGATAGGTTAAAAAACTCTTCTAAATTATTTGTATGGACTGATAAAGAGAACATATGAAAACAGAGGATTCATTGTATTGCCATATATAATGTCTTGTAAATACAAGAGCATCCTCTTCATAAATCTGCAATAGAATACTTATCACTTCTGTATGCAATGTTAGCAAAGAAATGAAATTCCAACCTTTCTAATTAAAGGGTATTTTAGAAAGGATTACATGAAAGTAGAAATGAAAAGACAAATAACACTGCAGACGAAATTTAGGAAATTAATCAGGGATCTCATTTTATTCTCTTTTCCCCATTGTTTTGATTAATTAAAAACTATTTTCTATTAAAACAAACAAAATGTGTACACACACACACACACAAAGCCCAAACAAAACAGAACAAAGCCCAACAAACACTGTGGAGGTGAGGAGGAAAAAGAGTTTTAACAGTCCTCCTGTTCATTAAAAAAAATTATTGAGTAAAATTTAAAAGCTCATATTGAAAATATGTATGTCATGAACAGATGATGGAGGTTGAAGAAAGATAAAGATATCTCCTTTGTTCCATCTCTGTTCCACAAAAATGCAAAAATTCAATTAACCTCAAGTGCTGACAAATGGCATTGGGGTTACAGAAAGGATCTGTTTTATTTGTCAGCATTCTATATAAAATTTGGGCTTTTTCAACAATATTTTGCTCTACTTCCCTGTGAAGTGCTGAGGTTAGAAATTTCCTTGAAATAATCTGTACATCCTAACACTTCACCAGTGAAAATTTTCTTCTGATTAAACAGTTATTCTTTAAAGCAGAGCTGACACCTCCCAAGGAAGGAAGCCTTAGAAGGTCACAGATTCTGTCTCCATAGGAGGCCAAGCTGTTTAGCAGAAAGTATGACCTACTGTGGAAACCAATGACCTAGTAAAAAAATAAACAGTCCTGTGCTGCAAAGTGGTGGAGCCAGCTGAGAAATAGAGAGCTCAGTAATGAACTGCCTTCCTCCTACAGAGATCAAATCATGTTAAGTGATGCTATTAAAATAAATCACGTTTTAAGAGTCTTTACCTGAGACACTAACTTAAATTATTAAACCACAAAAAATATTGATTTTATTTTTCAACATATATGAACACAATTACTTTTTATTTGCAATAGACTGAAGTCCAAACTCTCAGCTCAACACCCACTTGGGAAAATATTTAAAATATGTATTTAAGCCATAGGAACATAAAAATCATTTTAATGTTTTTCCACATAAATTAAAAACTCAGAGAATTATCCGCTGATTTCAATGAACTCTGAATCATGACCTCAACTTGATAACTTAACTTTTTATTAGTATTATTGAATAGTAATCAGTTAAAAAAGCTGGAAATAAAATGTCAAAGCATTAATTGTAAGCTACTCCTTTGCATATAATACAAATACATGAGTTTAATCTTCAGAGCAAATCCTGACAGCACCCTCTCTATCAGTGGGACTATGACCATCTGCACTACCAACATCCCCTTTAATTAGGCAAACCACATAAAATCTTGCTTAAATTTGAGAGATGGGCAATGCTGCCTGGCATTGTTTCAAAGATAAACTTGGTCATCACTCTCCAAAAGAAACCAAAAACTATGGAAAATAAAAGTCGTTAAGTGCCATTGACTGCATTTCAGCAGTGCTGTGTTTTTTCACCAAAGCAAGTAGATCTGGCCATGAGTTTAAAAAGAAGACCAAAACTGACACAGCAACAAGGTTTAGTAGTGATCAGTCATCCAGAAATTCGGGTGTTTACACTGTTAGGTTCACAGGTAATTAGTGAGAAAGGCAGACATGCCAGTCCAGATCGCAGGTGCCACACCACGGGGTGCTGCGGGGAGCGGTGCTGAGGTGCTGCGAGAGAGTTCGGTATGAGGGATTAAAAGAAAGGCCTTGGAATGGCATTTAGCCCATAGAGCCAAACACAATTTAATCAAGATATCTTCAGAAGAATGAATCTTCCGTGATAGGCTGAGTTCAGGGCTCCTGATAAAAAACATGGTTCCAGAGTGGAAGGTGAGGTGTTTCCTAGGAAAAATTGCAAACACGCTATTTATTCAGTAACTGATCCTTCCTGTGCTGCTAGACTGACAATAAAACTAAGTAGAACAGCACCTGCAAGGCTATCATACTTTTGTAAAATACAAGAAAAAACATCTTGGGATAAATTTTTATTTCAAATATGCATTTTCCGCTACAAAGAAAATTCTGCATTTTGGGCTTCATATTGATTTTTGGCTTCTAAGAAAACATGTTTAGGAGCTAAAAGAGCAGATGTCCCAAAGCTCAGCAAGAGGAGGAAGTCTTTGTCATGCAGCTTTTTAACACATTCTAATAAGTCTTTTCACAGATTATATTTCACAATCATTTCTAACCCCATCTACCTACAAAAAAGTAGCAGGCGGTGTTCTCCTACAAGACTAACCATCTGAGAGAAAAAGTGTTCTGATTATATTATCATGTTTTATTTCCAAGCAATGCTATAGATCTGGAGTTCAAACTGTTGGTGACATCCTTTGTCTTCCAAACAGAGGAACTACTGTATTTTCTTACTGTTATTGATGTTACAAGATGAATTTTATAATGCTTTGTGCCTGGAACTTTCTGCTCAGTTATTTGATTTGTAGCTACACAATATAATCCCCCTATCACTTGAGCTAATATAAATTTCCCAACCAAAATCAAGATTTACACTTTATTAAAGAGTAAGACCTACTTATGTATTAAACCTCACAGCAGCCCAGTAGTACAACTAATTAATATTATCACCAAACTTGTCATATCTAATATTTTCTTCAGAAAAATCAACACAATCAGGTTTTGCTACCTGCTCCTTTCAGACATTTTCAGTGCAGCGCCTCTGCAGAGCTGCTCTTGGTGTGCACAGACATACACTGACCCGCTACACTTGACACATGGGGACCTGAAGAAGTGCTGACATGTCCTTGTGATGAAAAGAGACCTGTTGAAAGTCACAGTCCCCGGCTACAAAATCACATGGCAAGTTACAAATACTCTCAATTACATAAATCAACTATCTGGCAAAAAATTAGTTATAGACATGAAGGAACAGGGAGCGTGTCCAGAAAAGGGTAATGGAGCTGGTGAAGGGTCTGGAGCACAAGACTCCTGAGGAGTGGCTGTGAAAACCAGGAGTGTTTAGCCTGGAGAAAAGGAGGCTCAGAGGTACCTTACTTGAGTAGAGGTTGCGATGAGTTGGGGGTCAGTCTCTTCTCTCAGGTCACATGCAACAGGACAAGAGGAAATGGCCTCAGGTTGTGACAGGAGATATTTAGCTTGGATATTAGGAAAAATTTCTTTACCAAAAGAGTTATCAAGGGATGGAACAGGCTGCCCAGGGATGTGGTGGAGTCACCAACCCTGAAGGTATTTAAAAGGTGTGCAGGTGTGCAGGCTACATGTTCTTAAGGACATGTTTTAATGGTGGGCTTAGCAGTGCTGGGTTAACTCTTGGAATGTATTATCTTAAAAGAATTTTTCCAACCCAAATGATTCTATGATTCTGTGATCCAAACAGATCCATTCTGTTTAATTATTGAGATGCATAGTAAACATAGATGACCCTGTGGCTATAAAGAATGAAATCCTCAATCATTGACACCCAATTGTTGGGCTAAGCATCAGACTCCCTCTCCTAACGTGCATAAAATGTATGTTAAAAGGGAAAATAAATTGTGAGATGGTATAGAAAATAATCAAATGTTCCTTGACTCATAGCTAGCTGGGGATTAGATTATTTAATAAGAAATTTACTATGCTTCCGTAAAACTGCTTGTTAGGCCACATATTACAAACTTAGAAAAGCTACTAGGAAAAAAATCAAGAAATCAATTTCTAGTCCCTGTGGTGATGCATTCTAAGTGTGAACTGTGTTATGCCTGGGGAGCACAGATTTCGTCCTTAAATAGAAAAATTCTGGCTTGTCTTAGCTTTCTGAAATATCTTTTTAGTTCAGATTTTCTTATGAGGATATGCCTTACTGTGAGAATGCCATGCTCCCATTTGTACTACCAAAGATGAAATCCATCTCTCTCTCAGAAAATTATTATTATTAGCTGTTCCAGAAGCAGATCCAAGTTCAAAAAGTTTGAAGAAATGGAAAAACTCCCTTAACTTTTCCCTCAGCCACTCATTCCAAGTTGAAAAAAATGAGGATGGTGAAGGGTCTAGAGGGCTAGTCTTATGAGGAGCGGCTGAGGTCACCTGGTCTGTTCAGTCTGGAGAAGAGGAGGCTGAGGGGAGAAGTCATCGGGGTTTTCAACATGCTCATGAGAGGAAGAGAAGGGGCAGACACTGATCTCTTCACTCAGTTACCAGTGACAGGACCCGAGGAAATGACCTGGAGCTGTGTCAGAGGAGGTTTAGGTTGGATATCAGGAAAAGATTCTTCTGCCAGAAGGTGGTTGGGCACTGGAACAGGCTCCCCAGGGAATGGGTCACAGCACCAGACTGACAGAGTTCTCAAAGTTCAAGTTCAAAAGTTTGGACAGTGCTCTCAAACACATGGTGTGACTCTTGGGGTGTCCTGTGTAGAGCCAGGAGTTTGACTTTGATGACTGTCCCAATTCCACTATAAAAGGAGAAAACTGGGAAGGGTTCTTTTGATAGATTTCTCTGACGAAAAACCAAGCCTGAATCCGGCAATATTGTATCTGAGAAACATTTATTGAAATTANGCGAACTGCGCGGTGCGTTTGCGTGGCTTCCATGGCAGGCTGGGCGTGATTTTCCAAGTGGCGGCGGCGGCGTGGCTCCGATGAGGCTCTGGCTGCGGGAAGCGGTGGCTGAACGCAGGCGGCAGGCGGCGGCGGCAAGGCACGAGGCGGTTCCCGGGATCAGGCAGCGGCTACAAGGCACGAGGCAGCTCCCGGGATCAGGCGGCAGCGGTGCGAAGCAGGCACGGGCGGGGAAGCAGAACCACAGGGAGGAGGGTGCGAAGGCGGGAGCAGAAGGGGCCAAGCTGACCCTCCAAATGATCCAAAGCAAAAAGACCAAGACAAAGGCAAAGACCCAGAGACAAAGAACCAAGAACCCCCTGGTGACACGGCCAGTTGCTTTTATGTGTGTCCCCAAACTCCTCCCCCTACTCGCCTTCTCGGGCTCGTTTTTGGTGGGCATTTTTTTTCTTCACTTCATTTGTGACATATGTTGAGGCATATATATATATTGGTCCCTCTCAATGACCTTGAGGGGTCCTTTCCAAGTCAGCTTATTCTATGATTCTGTGATAAAAAGTAGCAAGACTTATAAACAATCTTTTTATTATAACTCATGAAAATCCATATACAATACTTTAATTGTTCAATAACTTGAGATAGAATAATAGAATCATTTAGGTTGGAAAAAGACCTCTAAGGTCATCAAGTCCATTAACCTAGCACTGCCAAGTCCACCAGAGCTGCTCTACCTTACTTTTGGAAATCAATGAAAGAAAGATTTAGGATTAAATGAGAGACATCTGCTATCAGCTTCTCTCCAAGTACTGTACAATATAAAGAAAGAGGGAGCAAGAAGAGAAACCTGTGCTGTTGTATTTCTGTGCCCAAGTGTCACACACTATTGATTTACTTCCTTGAGGACCAGTAGGATAACAAACCAAGTATGAATAAGCAAAGTCTATTTATAAACACATTTATACCTAGCTTAGGCTCAACGTTTGTAGGTAGAGACCAATATTCCACCTAAATATTAAGTAGCTGTGCTGACAACGTTGGAGGATGACAGATGACATTCGCAGCTGCTGTAACAGGGAAGGACTTTTGCCAGAGCTGTCACAGTAGCTCAGAGCTGACAGCCAGCTCCAAGCGAGCCAGTCTGCCCTCGCCACCCCAGTGTAAGAGATACTGGGGGAAAGGTTTGACAAGCCCACGCTTCTCCACACAGGAAACACAAACAAATATCGTGTCAGGGAATACACAGCATCTATAATTCATCCCACGGTTTAAGCAATTTTGAGTAAAGGCAACTACAGTTAACACATTACATTTATAACAGGTCAATAGCAGATTTTTAAAAACCTCAACCAAACCGCCACAACCAGAAGCAAAACCCTCTCAATATTTCATCTCATGTGAGTAGTTAGAACTCCTTAAGTCATCTCTTTTCCCTAAACAAAAACAAGTAACACGGGTAATAGAAAGTAGAATATGTTAAGATTTGAGATATTTGGACAGAGAGATGTCATTATGGGGAGATGAACAAGGAAGAAGCAGACCGACGACAAGCTCTCACAAGCTCTTGTCTTTTTGCTTCCAGTTTCTGAACCTGGGAAACTGGCAGAATAGCGGAGAAAAGCCTCTTCAGTTGTTACCAGCTGGAAGGAACAGTTTAGGCAGGTTGAGATATAAAGAAAACGAATAGATTCCATTTCAGCAAGGTGACAAAATTAAAACATCATGACATGATCTCAAAAAAAAAAAATTAAAAAAAAAGAGAGAAACAGCTTAAAAATCTCTACAGCTTTCAGAGGTGTTTTTATTTTCAGATTTTTGCTCATGATATCCTACTCTTACCATTTTTTGTGGTATACTTTCTGTATAATTTTTAGCTTTGAGAAGAAGTCTGTTTAGTGACAGCTGCTATTTCTTTATTCTCATTTAACTTAAGGATCTAACAGAAGAATAAACTTCTCCTTTAAAATGAGACTTAGGAAAAAAACCATAAAATCTTTTAAGAAATAAAATATTTTATATTTAAGGTATTGGATTAGCAATAATATTACTCTTCTATAAAACAGCCTTACATCTCTGAGATCTTGAACCAACCTGTTACCAAAAATGCAAATGTCTGTGTGACCTGTAACATTGATATGCCTAATTAGCTACAGACCAGACAGAAGTAAAGATAATGAGAAGGTCAAGGAGAGTGGCTGAAGATTTGGTATAACTTGTGTTGACTCCACATAGGCAGGGCCATTAGAGACTTTGAGGATGATATGCTTCTCTAACACAATAAATATTCCAGAGTCACTGAGAAGGAACAAGATTTCTGTCATTTTGACTGTTTTTCCATTCCCAGAGTATTAGAATACTGACTTGCAGAAAAGCTGTAAAGCTTATAAACTCCTACTAGGGCAGTAGAATCAAAGTCAAGAGTTCAGCAGATATTTATACAGAAGTTGCTTATTTATGCAAGTTCCCTGGTTTTAAATACGTAAGACAGATGCCTAGGTTTGGTACAGTAAAGTTCTTATTAATGAACACTCATTAATGAACATACTAAAGGAAAAACTGTTTGTTCCAAATCACAAAAATCATGTAAAAAAAATCTAGATTTTATTTCTCATTTTTAGAGGTGCCCAATGTCTCTGTACATTCCACTTACATGCTCTTCCATCCCTCACAGAACCACTTGTTGCATGAAGATTATACAGTTACCTAAATCACAAAGGGATTCCAGTGATGACCAAAAAGAACATACTGTGACTCCCAAGTGTTCTGATAAAAAGAAAACAGAAGAAATGCGAAATACTCCATGCAAAGGTAAGTAATAATTTCTGATGTGTGCAATGATCCCAGCACGTCCTAACATCTTGCCCTATCTAATACATTACTAATACTTTATGGTTTAACATCAAGAACATATTTAGATAAACAGTTAATTGAGATTAAAACCACATTTCCAAGTTGTTCCCAAATCCTCATCCTCGTATGGTTCTCATTATATGCAGCCAAGTTACCCATCTTTTCAGAGGTACCTTCTCCAAGGACTGTTATCAAATACTCATCACAAAGAGACTTAGGCTTGCTCATCCAGGAGCACCAGCTTAGTTCCTGCTGGATCATAACAAAGCACAAAGCTCCCGAGTAAACCTTGTATGGATTATTGATGAGAACTAGAAAAGGGGACTATCACCAGCTGTGCAGCAGAGACAATGAGAAGAGCAGCAACCTGACATTCAGCAGAAACTGGGATTTATCATGGTACAGGTGAAGGGGTAAAGCACAGGCTAAAGTAGATATCACACAGGCCAGAGGCTGTGGTACATCTACAACAAAACCAGCAAAATATGGTTTCTTATAGTTGAAAGAGCCTCACAGCTGAAATTGAATCTTTAAACCTGGCAGAACTTTTCATACACAAAAAGACTGCTGGAGCCACTTCTAACAGTCAGGTTCCATGGTTTCAAACAAACCAAATTTTTATAAAAAGCAAACAAACAAAATCAAACCAAGAAACACAAAACCAAAAAAGAAAATAAACAACCATAAAAGAAGCAATAAACATTGCAATTATGCTCAGTTGGAAATTCTTATCTTGAAAAGTCTTTCATTATTGTATTGTCTAGAGATATTTTTTGTGCATATCTGTTGAAACCAAGAAGTTGAAATTATTTAAAAAACTAGATTGATTTTTTTTTTCCCCCTGAAAAATCTGGCATGTCTTTTTTTTGTTTATTTTCTCTTATGAGAAAACAAACAAAAAAAGTTAAAGCTGTTTATTCTTTTTTCTTCTCATTATTCATTTAGTCAAAATTTATTTCAAACTTCTTTTTTTTTTTTTAACAGAATATTCACAAGGCAAAAAGCAACCTTAACTTCATGGTTATGAGAACTTCATGGGATACTCAGGTTGAAGTCACTGGTGTGAATCACACTAAACACTAAAAATGTGGCCCTTGCACTGCTGTGGCAGACCCAACTGCTGGCTGTGCTGTTAAGTGATCCCTTCCTATAAAATTAGAACAGGATTTGTTTTCTTTTTAAATGTAGAAAAAACACCAAATATTTCTCAAAACAATGCCGTGAATCTAGGGCCAGATAGATCTTAGATAGAAGCCTCAACCAATAGACAAATTCAGTCTGGATCTGTGAAACACTCAAATTAATTTTCATGAGAGCTTATTCCAACAAATTTTCACTTACTATAAAATAAATCTCTTCAAAATGAAAAAAAAAACCATTGTTAGTTCTAACATTACTGAATAAGAGGGCAGAGATCTATGTAAATCAGTCATTAGAATAATCATGTCATAGACAATATACTAAACAAGCATATAATTTCCTTAATGATAGTTTGATGGTTACCTATTACTTTTTATAGAATGTTAAATGCAATGTCCTCCAATTAAACTATTTACAAATATCTGAAAAGCTAATTATCTTTTGATCATTAACCTGGCTTCTCTGCATGTTTATTTGTTTTCAGAGACAGTTATCCTCATTAGAACAGCCAAGCACCTGAGATCAGCGTGGTATAGAGTTTTTCAGTTTTTTCCAGGCTTATGGCTTTTTCCTGATACCTGTAGCACTTTATGCTCTGATACACTAGGAATATCCAGCTAAAAACTTTGCAAACAATGTTGATTCTGAAGGTCAAAGAAATCATAAAGATGTTCACAATTTTATTAAGTCTTAAAAACATTCTGGTTGCTCTTAAGCTTTGACTTCGGTGTTTGGATTTAAATTCATTTAGCATTCATATTTTTAAATTACTTCACTGAACTGGAAATCATTCAAGGCTTGTGTGTGTGTGTGTGTGTATGAGAAAGAGAATAGAGGCAAGATCATTCTTAGGATTTAATATTCATTTGTAGGATCTAACATTGTTTTCCTCCTTAACATCTGCAAAACCTCATGTTTTGTACAAAAAAAGAAGAAAGCATAATGAAAACAGGAAAAGCAGCTTCACTGACTTCTACAGTGTAGATGATCATGGACAGATGAGATAACATGGCTTCAGCTGAGTAGTGACAGAAAATTTTTATGTCTAAGAGGTATGAAATTAATGAATTTTTGTTTTCCTCTGAGATTTTTGACACAAATACATCTAACCAGACTTCTCATTTGAAACAGCATTTCATTTGCAATCTTGATGAATTATAAGACTCTATGCAATTGAGCAGAGCATTGTGTATTAATTTAAAATTATTATTTAAAAATGTCCTCCTCAAACTTAGGCTATAAGTCGTGTTTCACCTGAAATGACTTTGTGAAAATATAGAAAAAAAACCACTGTATAAGATTACTAACCAGAACATGGAAGAATAGTGGAATGTTCTTTAGCAAAAGAGTGGGTGATAGCTACCACCTTCAGCCAAAAAGCCTTGATTTCCACCCTCCCTGGGAATACTGCAGGAATTGCCATCTCACCAGTCATCAGTGAATATGAAGAAAGATGAAACCAACTGCACAGCAAAAGGTCCCTGGCAGATGGTCTCCTGCCACATCTTTCCAGAGACCACTGATGTTTACCTTGAAACACACAAAATGTTTCAAACTCAAATCTCTGTTAACATTGACCCAAAATTAAAGAGCGATCAAAGGTGATGAGCAGTGGCATAAAAGTCACAACTCACAAAATCCAGTCCTGTTTGAGTCCGTAGCGGGTTTGGGCTGGTTATACACTAAGCACCAACAAACTATTTACTTACTTGCCTCTGCCATGGATAAGCAGAGAAGGGGAACCAAAAATCCACTTTTTGTGAGGTGAAATAAGGATTATTGAGGAAAAAAACGGAAGAGCTTCAAGGCAAAACAGGCTCAGACTTAACAATATAAAGAGAATTTATTACTAACAGAAGTAAAAGTGAAAAGAAATTATGGGGAATTAAAGCAAGCTTCCAAAACAATTCCTTATTTCCAGCACCTCCCTCCTTCCAACCCACCAATCCGCACAAGGGAAACAAAACATGAGGTTTGGTCAGTGCATTCATTTCTTAAGAGTCTTTCTTTATGTCTAAGGAAAAGAGTTCCTTTTCTGTGTGCCGTGGGACTCTCCCCACAGAAGATGGTTCTCGATGAACTTCTCCAGTGTGGTTCTGAACTTCCACAAGCAACAGCCCCGCCCGAATCTGTTGCAGTGGAAGGATA
>VZTA01011134.1:12113-22748 GCA_013398855.1 Mohoua ochrocephala | reverse complement strand
GCAGGAAGTGAGAACTAAAACTCCCGCACCTGAAATTGTCAGCTATGCGCATCGCAGAGGCCTTACCGGCTTTCTCACTGGTTTAACAACCTGTCCATCTAACCAAGTTTTAAACCCATAACAGAGTCGGACACCATTTTTCACATATTCTATTTATATGATTATGATTAGGGTCTGTAGGCCGTATACAAACTAGAAAGTCACAGATATCTCCTTTTGTAGAGTCTTCTTTGTGCACAAACAATTTAATGGATGGAAAGTTTTTTGAGCACACCTATGGTTTGTTCTACAAGGTACCTGAACAAGTTTTGGGGGTTTTTTTAAGCAGCACAAATATCTCATATTAGCTGTGACACTTTTCAGAGGAGTTTCTTAAAGCACACTGTGAATTTGGTATTAAACTATTCCATATGTTCCCCTCTAATCTGTGGCTAATTACAGCTAGTTTTCTTAGCACCTTCTTGTCTGTTATGAACCTTTTAGAAAATGACTGAAGGAAAAATCATGGAGTTCAGGAACCTGCATTTGTTAAATATGCAGGTTTTATGAACCACTAGGCAATCTCAGGGAGTGTTTCAGCATCTTTTTCTCTTTTGTTCTCACTAGCAACAATGTCAATATGCAATCATCAGGTCCAACACAATGATTCTATCACCACCTTACAGACTTCTGTGTATATCATGGACTCTTCTGTAACAGACTTAACCTGTAAAATACTCTTTTTAATAAAGTGTATTTTCAAAAAGTTTTATGGATAAATGATAAAATTAACATTACTCTTAATTTTAAAACTATGTTGCTTGATTTTGTATTTCCTTTCAGTGGATTCCACAAATATTTTGATGTGTTCCTCTCAGATAAACTTCTTTTAATTTATATTCTCTCTCTGTAAGGTTTAGGTATATTCACAAATGCTCTAATGGCATTAGCATTTAAGAATGACCTGTATCAAACCATCACCAAAGGCTAGAAAATATTCTATTGCTACTGACATACCACAAAACTGATAAAGTCAATTAATGATTGCACTTTATTTGTGAAAATCATTAGGAATGGAATTTCCCACTAGTGATGAATGTTTTCTTAGCTCAAAACATCTTTTATGCTGGTGGGAAAAGTTCAAAATTCTGACGGTTTGAAAAAAATAAGCAGAAGTGATAAACACTAGTGTGTTCTAACTTCAATTTCTTCAAAAAAGATATCTTTAAAATACTATGAAACCATAATACAGCATGTTTTGGAAAATTATACTTTACAACACACAACAAAGTAAAGCTGTGAAATATCCCTGCTACATAAGAATTGCATGTTTCAACAGGATCCTTTACTTCCCTGGCAGAATTATGGAGCACACAGCAGGAGCCAAATGCAGAATTATCGGTGATCATTTTGATGGGAAGTGCTGATAGAAGTTGCAATTGTTCCTTCTACTCCATCCCTCTCCTACCCTTGTTTAAAAGTGTGACAAATGAGAAGCCCAGGCTTTTTGCTGAAGAGGTAATGATGGCTACATGCAGATGAAAATTGATTATCCTACCTTCAGTTTTCCTTTAAACAGACATCTGTAATGTATTTTCCTCCTGAGCATCCCATTGCCACCTAATCTGTAGTCTTAACAGTCTAAATAAGCAACCACTTTGTTAATATTAACAAGACATTTCAATATTTATAACACATAGCAAGACTAAGGGGAAGTGAAATGATGGGCAGCTCAGCACTCAGATGCTAAATCTAAGTGACTCAGAAAATACAATACAAATGAGTACAGAGAGATGTTGAAACTCAAAGAAATCCAGAAGAGAGAGGCAGAAGGAATGTCCTTCGACTATTCTACAGAGCATCCTGCTTTCTACATATGCTCAGGTCTGCTCTAGCTTTTGGTGAGAAGTGTATTTCAATTGTACTCTTACTATACATATTTGTGTCGTTTTAATTTTATGTTAAGACCTCGACATGCAAGAATTTTGTAACACTTTGCAGGTATTGTATCAATAAATGTCACTAGTCTGGAACTACACTTTTCTATTTGAGTATGCTAATGCTCCATAGAGAACTGAGAGTCAAAGTAGATCAAAACCCAATGCCAGCTTTCTTTACATAAACCCAAACAAGCAATCATCTGCATTGTCTGCTAATCGCCCTGAAGTGTCTTACATTAATAAAAGAAACTGATTTTTCAAGTTTCGTCATAGAAACCCAGCTTTCCAAGGTCACCCCAACAACACTGAACAAGTCTCACAGGACATGATAAATATTTTGAGCTGCAAGTAGATGGCTAAATTCCATTCACCAGACATGTGATGGAATTCCTTCACAGCAATGACAATGACCCAACACAATTCCTATATTGCACAGTGAAAATACTGAGACTGCTTTGCTTCCCATGTACATGAAGTTTAATCTCTCTCATCCAGGACTCTCTGCTCATTCTGACCACAGCCCGAAGTCCAGATGTTACATCCTGTGGGTCAGTCAGTTGGATGTGGCTTAAAGTCCAGGAGCCTGGCGCCAGCTACAACCAAAGGCTGGACCTCAAGTGTCCAAACCCACAGTGCCTCCTTTTCCTTTCACCTTCCCAAAGGACACAGCAGCCTCCCATTTGAGGAGTTATGACAAAGGAGGCAGCTGTGTCCTCACCCTTTTTTACTCTATGGGGAAGGTGAACAAGTGGATAATCCAGGCAGCCTTCCTTCACAGTTGTTTGGAAATAAATTCCTTAGGATATACATTCCCTGTTTATGCTAAACTTTGTCTTAAACTTGCAAGAAAGTATTTGTTTCTTCTTTTAGCTTTCTACATCACTTTGAAGATCCTCTCTTTGAGTTGGACACCACCATAAGGGAAGCCACTCTTTCCATCTCTATTTAATTTGTGGTAATGTTACTTATGTAATGCATGAAGAAAGTTGCTGCCCTGCCTTTTTTTTCTTCTTTTTAAAAGCCATAGGTACTTTGCCAATAAAGCAAAGACTTTCATACCTTCTTGGGATGGTTCGTTTTTGGAGGGTTTTTTTTGTTATCTTTGAGGAGGATGTAAACATATCCCTTTTTCAGATAAATCAATTAATTCTTCTGCTATAAATAAATAGCTAAAATTCTCTCAGGTTTTGAGTGTGCCGCTCCTTTGGTCAACACCCAGCACAACTCTGGAATTGGGTTTCTTTCCATTTTGTGAAAGATTTTAATACTGCAGAGAAAGGAAACTAATTGTGTTCAGTTTAGCATGATTACCAGATTTTAGCACAAAACCAATCATTACAAGAACAAAATGAGAAAATACATTGAATATGCAACAAATGAAAATTGAATTACATCTTCAGGGAGTATCTGCAGGTACACAGCCAAACCACTGTGCTCAAATCTGCTATTTTACTAGGACAATTTTTATTTGTTTAATTTTATTATTTTACAGTTTTCATATACCACTTAAGCAACTCTAATTGCAGTATGTTTCTGAACCTCTTGCTCTCAGACAGATCAGAGGGAACAAGTAGATACTGACAGAAGCTCCTCTGCTCAAAGCTGTTCTGCTTCAGAGGACACGTATCCACATTCGGGGAATCCTGAACCTGAGCTGGTAGGATCAGTATTTCAGTCAGTATCAACTGGGCCTACAGAGATTCGGAACCAAAGCTTCCTCGCATCCTTGCAGTCACACACTGGGAAAAGGAGCTTTTTCTGCTGTGCAGGCATGCCTCACGTCTCACTGATTTTTTTTCTTTTTTTTCCTTTTTTGTCCTTCAGCTGTTTTTCCAAAGACATTCATCATCAAACCTGCTCATACATTGTTACTTCTTACTATCATTTCCTTCCTTGCTGCTGTGCTATGCAAAGGGCTAATTATGTATCAGTTTCTGCTATTCTAATGTAGGAAGTACAACCACTTGCAATATCTTGATGACTGCTCTAAGCTAATTTTGGAGGTGCATATAGTAATTATTTTTTGCAAAACTATGTCAGCTGTATAAAAAAAAAAATTAACCTGAGGAGAAAGTGGATAGCTCAGAAACGGCAATGGGCTACAGAAGTACACATACCTAATTAACTGGTTTAAATCTAGTGAAACTAGACTAAAGCTAACACCCATGTGAACACTATTATAACCAAAACATTAGCTGCCTCCACTGGATTTCTAGTGCACACAGGTATAAATCAGAGAAATTATAATCTGTGTCACTATTTTGCAGATCTCTTCCTTAATAAAAGGGGTCAGAGCCATTCTGTGGTGTCAAGGGCAAGTGAGCAGCCTTCTTCTCCTTACCCAGCTACCTGGAGCTGGGAGCTGTCACCATCACATGCTGAGTGCTGGCAGTGGCCACCAGCAGTGCTTGGAGTTTGCTACCAGCTGAGCCCTGTGGCCTGTCATGCACTGGTGCCCATACCCTCCTTCAGCTGGCCAGGCCTAACATCTCCATGGATTTTAACGATGGAAGATGTTTTGGCACTCTTTGAGCACCTATTGGGTATGATCAGGCAGTAAAACTTCTTCCCTCTACTCCAAGCTGTCTGCCCACATCCCACTATTTCTCTTCACTCATACTTTTCCCATGCACCCATATCCATGGCCAGCTTCCATCCTGCACTAGTTGTTTCCCTCTGTTGTGGGCAGTGCACAGGTCACTTTTTGGAAAGCTGAAAGAGACTTTTTAGGCGGATGTTTTCTGCTTGCCCTACAAGAGTTTAGAGCGTGCTGGCAGGAGGTGGCAAAGTCTATGCATGATGCCCAATGTGGAAAGTGTTTCTACAGCTAACCACAGCCTAGCATTTTTCATCCCAAGGCTCGCAGAAAACCTGCTTCACCTGTGCCACCACACGTTAAAATGTCAGACATGACCTGACAAGAAGAGCAGGTTGCCCACAATAAATTAGGAAGTACTGATGCCAGTGGGAGAGTAATGACTGAGAAACATTGCCACAGCAGGGCAACGTGCTGGGCTAGGGTTGGAGTAAAATATCCTGTAACAATCCATGAGTCCTTTTTCCTGGTAGTTAAGAGACAAATGACCAAAATTTGTCTCTAGAGCAGCAGTTTCTGAAGAAGAGAAACATTTATCGATCTTGGCTAGAGTTTAAAATAAGAAAGGAACAAGCATTTGAGAGTTGGAATGCTGGACAATTGCTCGATAAATTATGCTAACAAAAAAAATCTATCCTCTAGCTCTTGCTTTCTTTCACTGCCCATTCACAAAACGGACAGAGCAGTACTGGTGTGATGAAGAATGGATTTTTGCCCTAGAGCTATTTTTATCGTAGCTTTGGTGTAGACAAACATCTTCAGTTTCAAAACTATCATTTTGCCTTCTTTCACAAACAGCAGATCAAGTGGAATTGCTTTTAACAATGCTTATTTGTATTGCAAAATGAGGCACTTATTACTTCCAGTAAAATAAACTGAATCAGCTATTCTGCAAAATTTTCTGTAACACATTTATTTTTTTCAAAAGAGAGAGATATTCAAATCTCATTTTAGAAAACCCAGACATGTACTGTAAACCCAAACTTGTTAGAGAGAGAAGTTAAAGGTCAGCTCTCCGTAATTGTTTAGGGAAGGATTAGAATCACGTTAAAAAGCCTAGTTTGCTGTTTTCCTGCAAATGTTGTTTTCAGCTCCAGGCATTGTTTTGAATGAACTGTCTTGTCATTGGCACAGAAGATAATTATCCCAGTCCCACCCAAAGACCTGAGCTTGAGCCAGCAGGGACAGCTGAGCTCAAAATTAAACAAATGCCATGTTGAAACTGAAGATACTGTACCATGTTTCCAGTAAGATCTTATTGAGTTTTCAGCCACTTTTAAACGTTCTAGAGGGTGTCACATGCCGCTGACCTACAAGCAGTGTGTGGGAAGGGTGTAACTAAACACTCTTAGCCAGTTAACAGCATGAACAAGGCTTTTACACAAACTTCATTCAGAGGAGCCAATTGAATGTACTCCCTATAATCAATATCCTCCATGTCTTCAGAACAGGCCGAGCCTGCAAATTATCTAGATGATGGCTTTTTAAGAAAGCTCACGGTCAAGAGCAACAGTTGAATTACAGTAAAAATACAGTACTAAACAAAATTAGCAGCTTGAAAATTAGTGTCACTATGTAGCTTGCTTCTCATGGAAAACTTTGTCCTGGCCTCACACAATGTCAGAACTGAGTGGGTACAGAAGCAGAATAAACCAGTATGTCCCATCCTAATGACTGCTCAGACCGATCCCAGTTTTAAAAGAAGTGACTATTTTAAATTTTGGTTTTTAGCTAACTCGTTGTCAAGATAACATCCTTTATTAAGGAATCATTTAAAATGGAATCATTGTGAGGTTTAATTTAGAAACTCATCAAAAGTCAAGCCTGAACATGAAAACTAGCTTCACACATCCAACACTTAGCATTTGCAGAGACAACATCATTTCTTTTCCATTAAAATTAATTATTTGTATGCAAGAAGTCTTTTCAAAGCTCAGAGGAAGTATTAAACCCAGTAATCAACATGTCCTCGAAATTTATCTTTCAGACAGTCAACTGTAGACAAACAACATATGCTTATGTCATACAAATTCAAAGAGAGTCTCCAAAATCCCAACACACTGGAGATACTGGAAGATACACACATCTTATTCACTGAATTGTGCCTTTCGGTTACTCAACTCCACATGTCCTAGAAGATAGCATGGAATTTAAAGTATGCTCTTGCCCAGTCAGCATGGTGAAAAAGAATGTTAAATATTTAGGGCATTTGACATAATCAGAGAGGCTGCAAGAGTGGTGACTGCAATATATATGGAAGAGCAGCTGTACCTTGAAATTGAAATGTATATCATTAGAACACAAGATAAAATTCAAATTTTTAGGCCTGTTAAATGATTGCTTTATGGAGGCTCTAGTCAGGAAATAAAAGAAGAAACTTCTAACCAGGTCCTGACCAGTAGTAAAGTGTGGCTCAAGAGCTGTGATTAAAGAGCTGCTCTGCATGACTCAAGAAGACAAAGAAGTGTCTAGGTTGGACACCCATACAGGAACAAACAGACTTGCAAAATCTGCTGTTTCTTGGTACTACACAATGTGAAAAGAAGAATAACAGAAAAAAAGGAAGTTAAAATCTGTAAAGGGCATTCAAAAGAGAAAATTACTACAGTAGGCTCAAAATTGTTTAAAACCGTATTAGAGGTACGAATCATAGGTATAGCAATTCTAACAAAAAATTTTTATGATGTTGAGAACATCTGGTTAAATATCAAGATAGGAGAAGCTAGTAACAATCCAGAAGTCTGCTTTCAAATAGTGAAGATGTGTGCAAATGAGGAAGATAGAAAGTTCTTCATCTTTAGCAGATTTCAGCAGGCCAAATATGAGCTTGAAAAACAACTTTCAAAGAACTAAAGCTAGATCATACAGATTAAAATATTTTCAATTTTTCAAACGCATAAAAAGAAAGATGCCTGCAAAAAGACCACAGAAAAAGTAGAACATTTAAGTGTAACAGCAGTATGTGGGGTAGATAATGCCAAAGAAATTCTGGTTTTAATCTATGCATCCACTTAGGTGCCTATTCTAAAAAATCTTCCTTTGCAAGGAAAATATCAGCGATCCATCCCAAGAAGAAATACTGGTAGAAGAATTTATTGGTTAAGTTGACAAAATTACTTTTCAGTAACAGATGGCACAGAATTCAAAGGGAAATCAAAGGTTAAACAGCTGATCTGCTGCTCATAATAAAGAACTGAATTAGTGAGCTTTGGAATAAAATGCATCATGAAAGTTCAGTACAGCTCTTCTAAGGAGAAATATTTCCTTCCATATTATAGGGGTCTTCTGGAGGAATGAACAAATATAGTGATAAATCAGATTTGCATCTCATCCACTTGGAATGCCAAAAGGTGTCCCACAGGATCAAAACTGAACACTTCTATGCATAGGATGATGGCACATGACCTCACACATTGGAAAACTGAAATATAAAGAAAAATGACTAGATTTCACAGAGCCAGAAGTCTCAAATGGGGAGTTAGGAGTTATATTCATAAATTAGTACAGAAACATGGACGAACAATGAAGGATGTAGTCTGTTGATGATCCTGACATATTCACAGTAGCAAAAACAATGGCTGCTTTCAACAAACAGAGAAACTTAGAAGACTCTGCTTTGGGCCAATAAAATTCATCATCGATAAATAAAAAGCTATTAGTGTATGAAAAAAAACAATTTCAGCTCTACAAATATATTTAAAACTCTGTCCAATCAGGTACATCAGTAAAATGATCAATAGACATTAAAAAAAAAAAAGTTTGTAAATAATTGGGAAAGAAACAAAAAATAAGTCAGATTTCACTATGACTATGCAGAAAACTATGCTGTACCTTCCTGTTAAATATTCTAAGTTCTCACATCAAAAAAGGCAAACTGAAAATGAGAAGCTTTACAGGAGAATGACAGTGATTATCAAGGTAAGAAATGTTTCCGTACAAGAAGTGACAAAACAGACCAGGACCCTTCAGCCTGAAGAAGACACAGCGGGGTGAGGGGTACATGGCACAAATGCACACAGTCATGAGCAGAACAGGCAAGTAATGACCTTTCTCTTACCCCAGGAAGAGCTGCAGTGCATGAAAACTGGTGTACAATTAAAGGAAAAGTGAAATCCTTTGAAGGTGATAAAATGCAAAGCATTACTACTCCCTAGGAAAGCCTCTGACCAGAGGCCATAGGATGTTGGGACAGGATTCCAGGAAATGCCATTACACTCTCGCCATGTTCTGGAGATCCACTGCTGGCATTTGGCAGACAGAAGACTGTCAGAGATGGTCTGAACTGATTTGGTCTCTGTCATGTCGCTCATGTAACACTGAGACCATTCACTGCTTCCAAACTTAATGCAATCTTTGACTGTGGTCTCCATGAGTGTGGGTTGTCTTCTTTGTACATTTAATGTACTCAAAAAAAAGATATGTTTGACTAAATACATAAGAAATAGCTGGAACAACATTTCATGTCAGTTTACACAATGAACAAAATGTATTTCATAAAAATCTCATTCTGTAGGTTTTCCTTTCTAATCATTCAGGTATTGCCCAATCACTTCAAAAGAGCTGATAGTATCAGGCAGATCTCCAGCTGTGCCTTATCTGAAACCAGGAAATAATGCGTAAGCTTGCTCATGGAATAATGAGCAAGCAATTAACAGAATCAAGATACTTTCCAAATGGATCCTGTCTCTCTTCACGTATCGGTGGTGCACTTCAAAAAACCTGTAGCTATTTTCATCTACCCTCCTGTTTCTCTCGG
Source organism: Mohoua ochrocephala (assembly GCA_013398855.1). Classification (NCBI taxonomy): domain Eukaryota; kingdom Metazoa; phylum Chordata; class Aves; order Passeriformes; family Acanthizidae; genus Mohoua; species Mohoua ochrocephala. The sequence continues at coordinate 13,477 of VZTA01011134.1, read as the reverse complement.
AGCGACTTTTAGTGCATTGGTTCAGAATTTCTGTGCTCCTGACAAGGTGAGAAGCACAGAGGAGCAGAGCTGCTAGCTTGGTATCCTCCAAAACAGACTGAGTTCATGTGCACCAAAACTATGGGAGCTGAAAAGTTCACAATAAATAGAAATGTTCAGGTTATCCACTCTGTAACATCTGCATCACACTGTTCTGTACTTGTGAACAAAAACCCTTAACAGATGTTCCCATATATATGAGTGCTTCTGTAGAAGCAGTTCATACTGCCTAGGAAGGCTATCATAATGCACTAGCCACAAGGGAAAATGGAAAATAAAAGTTTTAATAGATGGCACTTAAGATACTCTTCAATATATTAGCTCAGAAAAAAAAAAAATCTTAAGAATCTTTTATTAGATTTTTTAAAAATAGCAATTATCACGCAATAATGGTAAAAATGACTGAAGAAATTAATTTAAAGGTAATTATTTTAAGTATTATACAACTATATTTCTACAGCTAGAAAAGATATATTACAAATAATGAAGAAAGCACACAGCCTTGGGAACTCAGCTGTCAGTAACTTAGAAGCTAACTCCATCATCTCTGATTTCTCCTCTTCCTCTCAATTGTACAGCTTCTATTCTGTAAATCTCTCAGAATTTAAGAAAAAAAAATAGACCAAAAAAAGAGGTACTTAAAAGTCTAGTTCTGTGATAGAAATGTCAAGCTTCCTTTTCAGTATGAAATACTAAAAGGGTTAGGAACAAAACTAATTTAGCCAGGAGACTGTACCACTTACCTTGGGGTAACTGCTGGTTCTGGCTGTTCTCATGGGATTTAGTAGGTGTGCTGGAGGTCTCACAGAAGGAAAAAACCCCAACAGGATCACTGTATGAAATAATTCTGAAAACATCGCTTTTTTTCTCTAATTTCATCATAGCTTGTTTCTATTGCTGTTGCATTTTATGCTTTCACAACATTCTGGTTGATTTGACCCTTTTGGTACCATACCACATTGCAATAAAAAGAGATGCATTTCTTGGTGAGGAAATGACAAAACTGTGGCAGCTTCCCATACCGGTTGTTAAAACAGAGTTGATGAAACATTCTGTTTGTTGTTTGGTAGCTTAGCTACTTCATCAACCATTCTGCTTATTTCCCCTCATTACTGGAATTATGCCTTTCAGCTACAGAGACCAAGAACATTAATATATGATTTAGGCAACAGGAATATTAAAAGTGTGTGTGAATGAAATACTGACTAGGCTAAAAAGGAAATGGGGCAATGCTGAGCATCCTCATTCCCCTGGTACATCACACAGATCTTACACACAGTTTTAAGGATACATGTTCAAAACAAAGAATAAGGCCCTTTTTTTTT
>VZTA01011134.1:0-11962 GCA_013398855.1 Mohoua ochrocephala | reverse complement strand
ATTTTAGAGTTTCTTGATCCTTCGTTTGTGTTACACACTAGTTTAACCATTACATTTGGGGTTTTTTTTCTGACTCGTTGACTGCAGCACCCCTGAACCTAAAGGAAAACAAAACCCACACACACCCCAAAAGCAGTAAACACATTTCAAAGCATCTGGGAGTATCATTCCTTGATGAACACAGAGAACACCACATGTCTGAATATATAGGTACATAATGAACATCATTAATATAGGACTGAACTGCAGGAATAAGAAAACTTAATGTGGCATAACCCCTTCCTCCCAAGCAATCTGATAAAAAACATGGTTGACTTTTTAAATTGAAAGTCAAAGCATTTTTTGAAGCTTTGAATGGGTAGTTTTACTTTTTCTGAGTATTTTTTTTTTTTTTTATTTCTAAAAGATAAAGCATAAATGAAGTGATTTCTGTCTCACTGACTTTTGCATTTTATGTTAAGAAACCAGTCTCAACACTGCCAGGTAATAACTTAAAAAAAAATTCCTGAGCATTCAAATTTTCAAAGCATGGATTAGTAAAATGAATCCGAATTGTCATCACTGTTCCTGCTAAAGGTAATGGTAAACAAAACTCCCACGATCCTTAATGAGATAAAATGAGGTCAATGTGGAGAGTTTCCATTTCTGTGAAGCAAAAAAGCACAATGCCACCAATATTTTTGCTATAAATCCAAAGCAGATAAAAAGAATCATTATGCTTTTCCTGGTATGTTCAGGCATAGAACAGAGAACGTGGTTGGGCCAGGGAAAATGCCACCTTTTTCACAAGCAGCAGGGAACAATTGTGGAATGATGGTGCTCCAAGGAAAGCACAGATCCTCCTCTCGTTTCAGACCTTGATGACAGAAAAATATACAAGTCTGGTAAAGTGACAAAATGCATGGGACACGTAGGTTTTAAGGATTTTTGTCAGCTATTCCATGTGTGTAGTTGCGATCAGATATACAGATGGAGAACACAATGCTAAAACATGATAAGTGAAGATGAGCTTTAATTAGGGTTAAAAAATGGAGAAGATCTGGCAAGTTTACAATATTACAAGAGCATCAGTTTTATAATTTAGTAGTTTGCTGTTGCACCCAGGAGGCTGTCCTTGCCCTAAATAGCACTCTCCAACAAATAACTTTTTAAAATATATATATATATACACACACACATACACATACACACACACACACACATATATATGCCTGTATGTATTAATATGTAAATTACTTCTTTTTTCCTTCATAATAATAATAGATTTTCTCTTGCTACTGTCGGCTCTGAATTTCTTACAGGCCTCATGACAGAAATTTGCCTGGAAAACAGATTAAGAAAACATAAATCTTTAAACTTTACATTTCTTTACGAAACATCATGAACAAAGCTGTGATAGAGATGGACAAACAGATAGAAAAAAATGTTATGGAAAACAGAGAGGAAGTTGTGGATGAGGAAATAGAGCATAAGTCAGATAAGCAGGCAGTATCATAGCTGCGAATGACCTTAAATATAAGGAAAAGTGATCTGAATTGAAATTGCTACGAATTGGAAGCCAAAAGATGGATTTGAGGAATGCAGAAATTACTGAAGAGGTAGTAAAAGTAAATGAGATTAGTACTGAAAGCTGCAGTACTATGGTTTTGATTGACAGGTAAGGATGGTGCTATTCCACCACTATGAGGAAAAAATATAGAATTTGGAAGCGTACAGGAGAAAATTAAATTCTGGATGGATAGACAGATTTTAGGAAACCAGATGCTATAGAGGTTATGTGGGGGGGAGGCGGTGGGAAACCCTGAAAGGATGAGGAAAAAATGGTTCTGGAAATATAATTTTCAGATTACTACATAGCTTGAGAATGTATCCAGTAATCAGACTTAGTGTCACAAAGATAGATTGCTCAAGTAAGGCTTACTGTGTTGTTGCATCTTCCTTGATTTTCTGGGAAGAAGAAGAAGTCTAAAATTTATCCCAGAATAAATATCCTTCTTTCCAATTGCACCTGGATATACTAAGAAACAAAGCTTATTCACAGGCTTGCTGCCTATCTTCCCTCTGAAAACTTTTTCAGTAAATCACCGAAATCCAACTATGTAAGTCTGGTTGCATCAGAAACATTAAGTCTGAGAAAATCAGCTTCTGAGTAGAGAAAAAAAAAAAGATTAAATTTGTATCCCTGCAGAATGAGCGACTGTTTGAGTTCTCATTCATCAGCTGGTCAACCAAACAGCCATACATGTTCATTTCAATAAATTAGCTCAGTAGCAGCCTGAAAGAAGTCACAAAGTACTTTTGTATCCATCTGGGGATTCAGACACCTGAGAAGGTCAAGGTACAGTGGAAGAACATAGGGAGTAGAGGAAAAGAGGAAAAAAAAGAAAAGGAAGGGGGGAAAAGGCACCTATTAGATATAAACCCTTAGAAACAAAGCATCATGAGTTGCAATGCTCACAAAACAACTTCTTCCTTCAGAAGACTCTCCCTTTGAGGTGTGTATAAAAGAGAAAACAAAGAAAAATATCTGTTACTGTCTGTATGAGCTGTTTTTCATTTTCCAATGTTGGTAACTTACATCAATTACAGATACATCAGAGTTCGGGTTAACTCACTCTGCATCCAGCATGTTCGTATTGGGCACTTCTGCTGCTTCAAGTTTCCCTTTGCCTTGACTGTTTCATGTACTTCATGAGACAAAATTCCAGTCTGGGTATTTATGGTAGGTGTAGCCTCAAAATTCCAGCCCACTTGTGCTCACCCTGAGAACTGTGTAGAAGGCAGGTCCAGTCCCACCATCCTCATTCCCCCAACACCCGGTTGCTGTTCTTTTGTCACCTGTTAAAGTAGCCTGTCAGTAGTAAAGAGTTCTTAGGCATAAATGAAGGCAAATCTCAGAAGCTAAGAAAAGGTGTTGTTCTACGAGCTGGGGTGGTATTGCCAAAATACCCAGATGTGCTGATTAAACTCTTCCATAAAAGACCTCTGCAAAGTTCAGTAACCCAACTCGTAACGCAAATTTTGACAAACATTACATTATACAGGGCCTAAAGGAGCTTCAAGTTCCTGTTCCTGATAGGGAAACTGCAAAATCCATATAAACTCCACCTAATTGTTTTTTTGGTTTTTTTTTTTTAAATTTATAAAACACAATCTTTACAACAAATTGAATTTTAATTTACTTGTAACATTAATAGATGCTCCCTGGTAACAGTTTACATATAAAATATGTACAGTATCACACATTTGTATGCCCAATCCTCCGTCCATACATTATTCAGTGACTAGGAGCAAAATCCACTGCAGAGTAATGAATTAGCAATCCAAAGATGAGGAATCAATGCAGTTAAAATGACTGAACATATAGTTAATGATATTCTCATGATCCAGATCTGGTATTTGGAGAAACAGAAAAATTCTATAAATTCCTTGATGAACTTTAAGACATTTACAGGCCAATAAATGATGAGTGCACTTCCACTTCAGTTAAGCAAATACTTGTTTCTAGTTAGAAACAAAGACTGGCATTGTGGAACAAACTTTGTTTCAGTTCAGCAGCTGCACATTTACACTAAAACAAGCATTCTGCATCCTCACTGATTTTATTGAGGCTTGGCAAAATAAGCTCTGATTTATATTTAGATTCTAATGAAGGTAACCAGATATTGTTATTACTGTGTCTGGAATGCACAAAGACCTTCTTTCATGTTCCCACAATCCTCTCCCACGCTATGCACTAACACAGCACTCAACTTGCTATTTTGGAGGTCTTCCTTGGCGGTGGGGAAAGTATTTATAGGTAGAAGAAGGGTAGTGAAGATAAGGCTGGAATTCTTTTAGCCCTCATGTGTTACACATTTTTGGAGGTGTCATAACGGGATGGGATTAACATTCAGATCACTGCCGGTTTCAGGAACCAGATAACATCTTTACAGGTTTTATGGCATCTCTTGGGCTTCCCAGCTATCACATAAAATTTCTATGCAGATATGTCCTGCATCAGTCTTGAAAGAATAAAGTAAATTTATTTCCTGTTCTAGGTAAGGGATCTGGATCAACAATTTCCCTTCATTTTCTCGCAATTTACTTGCTCAATATTTATATTACCTCTGTTTTATCCTATCAGCTAGGATATAGAACAAGTCTGTTTCCTCTACACAGTCGCTTTTCAATAATACTTTACAATTTATAATTTTGGCATTTATCTCTCTTAGTGGTTGAAGCTTGCAGTTTCCATCCTAAACCAACTCTGCAGCCCTTCTTAAATCCACTTAATTCTGAAATACAATCCCAGTCATAAAACCAGAGCTGAGAAAAAAAATACTGCATAGTCAAATCATGCTATACACGAGGGCTTGAGGGCTGGGATTTTGGAAAGCTTTTAGTGGCTTCTAAAGCACAGAAAACAAATCAGTTTCCACACATTACATCTCCCCATGTCTGACTTCTCTGAGGCGGCGATGCGATGATGCCCAGTGAGATGGTTTCATAGCTTTTGGCTGACACCTAGATTTGCAAGGACATGAGCTAAGATTTAGTTAGTGTCAGCTATAGCTGGTAATAACAAAAATGTACATGCTAGCACTTCTGGGCAAGATGTGGTGCCTTGCCATAGAAACTGGTGCCTTGGTACACATTTGAAGTTATGTGAAACTATCACCAAACTAAAACTCCGTGCTCCTTTCCCTTCTCTGCTGTGCTGTTCTCTTCATCCATGTGATGCACCAATCCTACCTCACTCTGGTGCCCTCTCGTGCTGCAAGAACACTGAGTGAATAGGGGTAAATATTTTGTTGTCTGAAACCCAAATTCAGAGGCTCAGGGTCTGGTGCAATCAAATCCTTGCTCCAGGAGAATGGCTCACATTTGACAGAGCTTCATCCTGCCCAGGGGGTGTGCAGGATGGCAAAAGAAGAATTTCTTTATCTATAAAACAGTTTCATTGTTCTGAAATATTTGTTGTTACATTGTTAAATATTTCATTATTGTAGTAAAAATGAAGTTATTTTATTGAAATTTTAATGCATTTCTTATTTTGCCTGCTCTGGCCAGGAATTCGCATTTATTTAAACTCACCATGCATGACATGAAAATGGCTGTCAAAATTTTTATCCAAAGTGCAGAATTTTGCCACTAACAAAATCAGAATTTTTTCAGGTTTTTTTTTAGTCTCTGGTGCAATAATATATTCTAGTGTTCTGAAGACCAAAGTACTCATTGAGTACTATAACCAGGCTTATGTATACAGTGCTATACAAATACTTAATTCACTGAATTAGCCCCCAGAGTTATCCAACATTTCAGTTCCAAGATTCCACGTATGGTACGCAAGGCGCTGCAGCTTGAACCCATCTCACATTGTTGTTTCTTGGGATTTGTATCCTCCTCCTCATATGCTGCATAAATTTATTGCAAGATTTCTCAGTTATGAACAACAGTCTAAACATGAGTCTTTTGAGGTAAAGAATCTGCATTTTACTCTCTAAGGGAATTTAGTTGCAAGGATTCGCTGATGTTACAGAATGAGACCAAGAGCAGAATTTGTCCTTTTGTCTAAGAACTTTTAAAAGCTGAAACCCTTTGTGATTTTAATCACAGAGCAAAAGTATTAATGAAGGTCTTATCCATTTTATTTTTGTAAGGAACTTGGACTTTAAGTCTTAAGTGTCTGAAACTAAAAAAGCTTCATGGAAATTAAACTACTGTTAAAAACCATGGTGAAAAGAGCTTCCTCTAGGTTTTGGGTGGGGTTTTTTTTCTCTTTTTTTCTCTTGCCTCAAAAAACAGTCTACTGATAAAGAGCTTTCTGAATATTTAGCAGCTTAATCTTAGTTTATGAGGAGAAAATTAGTATTAGACTCCAAGGGTCAGCTTCCACACTCAGTTATATCACTTCATCCCGATTTAGAGATTGTTCATAACCCATCTGAAACTAAAAAGAAGTCAGACTTATACAACGGTGTTCGAAGAATGGGTATAATACACAAAGGATGGAGGACAGGATTTAGGAAACAATAAAAGAATTAATTAATTAAAAGGAATAAAAAGCTCAGTGGACTTGCCCACTAAGTGAATGAAACTCTGTACTGGAAGATGCAAATGTGAATGCTGATGTCACACCACTACATCCTCCTATCTCTGCACTCAAACCAGGAATTATCCAGAAACACCTGCCCATTCCTTTTTTAAAGGGCTGCATTATTGCAATTCTAAAAAAATAAAACCACGGACTTAAACCCATCAGGAAATGTAAATAATTAATACTTCCTACAGTGCATGACCAACAGGGCCATTTTGGGAAGGGACGGGAAGTGAAGAAATAGAGAAAGGAGGGAATTATGTTTGTTTGCCCAATTCGTTAATTCTATTCCCCAAAGGCACTTCACTACTTTTTAATTGCAATTACAGACACACCTGTGCTGGCATGTTCCACAGCCATAAATGTCAATGCTTGCCAATTTCCCTTGTCTGCAAAGTTCTACCTTTTATGAAGACAGGAGGACACGGAAGCTTCATGTTCGGTTGTTCCATAAAGACGAGGGTTTAGACTTCAAATAGAAACCTTGCTTTAGTCTTAATTGATGAAAACTGTGTGGCTGTCTGTGGGTTTTTGTAAAGAATTCCTGTTTTTGTAAAGAATTCCTATCTGCTACAATTTTAAAAATTTAAAAACCAAGTGCATCAATCCTCTTTCTCAATGAAATGGCAATGGGCAACTGAAAAGATACCACGGAGTAGCACCTACATATTTTTTAACATATTTATATTAAATACATTGTGGGGTATAGCAACTTCAGAGAGATCCTACAATTCCTATTGCCGTAGCCATTAACAAACAGTCTTGGGGGATGATTATGAAAAGAAATCGTTATACTAGTAAGGACTAGTATAGGACTAGTCTACATTAGTAGGTAGAAAAGAGAAAAAAGGGTAAAATTCAGGTTTTTAAGAATCATTGTATCGTACCCCTTATTTTTCACCTGGTGTTCCCAATGGCTGCCTGACCACACTGGCCTGTCCCGGATAAACTCCACCCCATGAAACCAGTCTCTCAGAACAAAATGACTTTGCTCTAATGACTGACAATGTTTTCATGTAAAACACGTGGGGTTTTTGCTATTAGTAGCCAAATATGTTTGCAAATACATCTAATAGTTAATTTGTTTTAAAAATACCAGTGATGAGTAACCTGCCTTATGCCCCTTGTTTCAAAAGTAACCAGTGTCACAGATGCAAAAGCTTCGTTTTTTTTTTGTCTCATCCTTTCACTTTTGTGTTCACTAAGGTAGTGACAGATACACATAGGGATGATTTGTAATTAAATTAAAATCAGGAACAAAAGGTGTGTAAAATGCATTTACTCCAAAACAATAAACAAGCACATGATTAATTGCTTGCAATATGCCTACCTTTGATGTGTGAAAATAAAGATGATGCAGCACCTGATCACCTTCGAATCAATTCAACATCCACCTGGTAGAAAAAGCACATCATTTACTGCCAATTTAGACAGGTTCCATAAAAGAATTTCCAAGACCTCTGGTGGAATTGCACCAGAAGAGAAAAAAAATTATATCCATTTAATTCTTCCCCCTCTAGTACAATGACTTAAACCTATTTCCACAGAAGGAAAATATCCCCCAAATGTCTATAATTCAAACGATGTGGTAGAGCAAAATGTAGAGTACATAACTACTCATTTTTAGACACCCTGATAGCAGAGAAATATAATCACCATTGGCACAGTATACATCTTTTGTCATGATTTGTCATAATTTCCTACGTATTCACAGAATTATGCTCACACAAACCACAAAGAAATAAAATATAGAAGAGTCCCTTAGCAGTGGCATCTAATTTCATTGACATTGTGTTTCGAATCTCTGAGCACTCTCTTGTATTTCACTGTAAGACTTATTAAATACACCGAGTATACAATTATGGGCACACTGAAAATAAAGAGGAAGAGATGTGGTAATAACAAATACCATTCCTCCTGCCTGTAAAATCCTATTACTCTGCTTGTAAGTTCAAAAGTGTAAGAGAGTCCACCCTATTTACTTTTTTTCGGGTATCTATAATATTTACGAAGGAAACTTGGATTACTGCTGATTTTCTTTGTTTTACTGGAGAAGCGGTTCCATTTCAGTGGTGAGTGGTGATAATACAGATCATCTGAAAGCTTGCTTAGGTTTAATTCTTTACGGTATTCATCTAAAATGTGTTGCTGTCAAAGCAATACTTTACACTGGATTTCAGTAGGGTTGCAAGTCAAAATCTATATTCAATAGATTTGGGAAAATACTTTTTTCCCCACACAAATCTTGTAGATGTATCTGGAATGCCAGGAACTTGAGATTTTGAGATGTGAACAACTGAGTGTGAAGCAATGTAACAGTGCACTTCACAGTAAATTGAATAAATTAGATTTTCTAGCAGTGCTAAAATATTTACACCTCATCCCCACACACATCAATGCTCTCTCTTTACATCTCACACACACAGACATGTCATCCTTTTGTAACTGTATGTAGAGAATAAAGAAGAAAGGGGAAGTCAAGTCACTGGCTTCTAATTTTGTTTTCTTCTAGTAGATATGGGCTGGCTATTAAGAGTTTAATGGCAAAAAGATAAATGCGCAAATGTTCATATAACAGGACTTCACCTGCAATCCTGCATAATGTCATATGACTCAGGAACTATCTGTATCTGTAGCTTTTATTACGATTTCACAAATTCAGGAAAAAAGTACATTTGTATAAATAGAACTAATATATTTTTTAAAAAAACCTCAAACAAACAAACGAACAAAACCCCACCGCATTTTGCTAAATATGAAAATACTTATGATATGAAGTCTAGCAAAAGTAGCAATCCTTTCATTCCTGAGCAGAACATGAAAGCTCAGTCAAATGGAGGGAGATAAGTTACACTGTGGCTACAGGCAACTGGTGATGCTAATATCTGCTTAGCTCCTTGGAGATTGGTGGCATTCTTTTCCTATCAGATGACCACTCGAGTTTCACAGACTGCTCTACAGCTCTTTTTTACAATAGGGAGCGTTCTGCCCAAGCCCTGGCAAGTTGTCATTGATTGTTTCAAACGTTCTGTATTCAGCTATTCACGGAATGATTCACCGGCTTTTCAAACTGTAAGCCAGCCTAGTGTGTCAAATATGCTTCTGAAGATAAAGGCATTTGTAAATGTAAAGGCATCTGTAAACGCAAAAGGTGCTTAACTATGTATGCAGCCTTTACAAAGCACAGGCAGCGAGCGTGAGACTGCTCCCAGGGAGAAAGAAAATAATTCAGCGTCGCTTTTCCTCTTTCTGAATTCAGATTGCAAAATAAAGATTTAGTAGACTCCCACATAATGAAGTTAGGAATTTTAACAATACATCAGCTCTGGCCTACCACTATTTCTCTATTTTCTGCACCACGGAAATGTTAGCGTTGTGTCTCCCAAGGAGCTATGATCCCTTTACAGTGTGAAAAGTGTATAAATACAGGGGCTGGGAGGCCTCAGTGGGCAAACCTACTGGCAACAAAACAATAAACACTCTGGCATATATTTACAGACACAAAACCCTGGCTTGCATTTGAATTAATTTACTCAGAAAAAGGAAAAGAACCAAAGGTTTGAGTGGAAAAGGGCACAGAGACCCTAACATTTCAATACTCCTTAAAATTTCCCTTGAATCATGATTCTATTATCTTCTCTCTTCTTTCTTTTATTTCCAGATCTCTTACCCACAATTCTATTCCTTTTAGAAAAGGAGAAGGAAAAGCATAAAATTGTGAAGGTTGCCAAAGACCTCTAAGGTCTTTGAGACCAACAATAAACCCAGAACCACCATGTTCACCAGTAAACCAAGTGCCACATCCACACACCTTTTGAACACTGCCAGGAATGGTGATTTCACTTCTTCCACGGGCAGCTTGTTCCAATGCCTGATCACCCTTTCAGTGAGGAAATTTTTCCTAATATCCAAGCTAAGCCTTCCCTGGCGCAACTTGAGGCCATTTCCTCTCATCCTGTCACTTGTTACCCAGAAGACTGATCCCCACATCTCTATAATCACAGAATCATTTAGGTTGGAAAAGACTTTTAAGACCATTAAGTCCAACCAATAACCCAGCACTGCCACGTCCACCACTAAACCATGTCCCTCAGTTTCACATCTAAGTCTTTTAAATACATCCAGGGTTGGTGACGCCACCATAGCCCTGGGCTGCCTGTTCCAATGCTTCACAATCCTTTCAGTAAAGAAATTTTTTCCTAATATCCAATCTAAACCTCTCCTAAGCACAACTTGAGGCCTTTTCCTCTCCTCCTATTGCTGATTACCTGGGAGAAGAGAGCAACCCCCACATACCTGCACCCTCCTTTCAGGGAGCTGTAGAGAGGGATAAGGTCTCCCCAGGCCTCTTTTTCTCCAAGTTAAACCCTCCCAGCTCCCTCAGCCTCATAAAACCTTGCTCCAGACCCTTGCCCAGCTCCATTGCTCTTCTCCCAACACACTCCAGCACCTCAACGTCTTTCCTGCAGTGAGGAGCCCAAAACTGAACACACAATTTGAGGTGCAGCCTCGCCAGTGCTGGTCACAAATCCAACCTGGCAGGGCCTGATCCCCTGATTATCCTGTAAGCTCAGGATGTGATGGCACTCGAGGTGATCTGCTCCATGACCTTCCCTGGTACCAAGGTGAAGCTAAGAGGCTTGCAGTTCTCCAGATTCCCCATCCAGCCACTCTTTGGGATGTGCCCACCTCCAGTCAACTGGGACCCCCTCCCACTTGAGCAGGGCTGCTGGTAAATGATTGAAAGCAGCTTGGCGAACTGTTCTATCAGTTTCCTTGGCACTCGTGGGTGGATCCCATCTTGCACCATAGACTCATGTGTATTTAAGTGGTGTAGCAGATCTCAGCAAAAAAGGACAATTTTTTTTCCCCCCAAATAGTTCAACTGAAAAAAATTAGTTCCTCTTCCTTAGGATTAATGAAGACAAAGTGAGTGTGCACTGTGGGGGTCTCCCAGTGAAGAAGGAGCATGAACATGCCCAAAGCAACTCAAAGTTTAAATAAAACATGGTGTTAGCATGTTAGCTCTTTTTCTCACTGACTTGTGAAGCTGTGTGTTGCACTGCAACTCAGAAAGCTCCACAGTGATCTTTCACAGCTTTATGAGTCTCCCCAAATCTTGTAAGTTACGTGTGAAATAGCAGATCATATGGAGTTGAGAAAATTGAGTGCAACAGAGGAGGGATCAATAGGTATACAATGCATATTTTAAGTTTGGTGGTACCTCTTATTACAAAAAAAAAAAAAAAAGTGGTGCTAGGAGGACATAAAAATATATATGTGTGTGTGTGTATGTGTAAGTGCACCCAAAATAGAACACTCACAAAGTAGAAGAACAAGTTGTAGAATTGTTGCTCGCTCCAAGAAAAGACAGAAACCCCTTTTAAATAGGAAATCATTAAACTGAAAGATCAAGAAATAGCACGAGCACAAAACACTCCATAGAGGGAATTCAAGGCAAGTAATAGTCAATGTGTACAAATGATGTGGCACAATGGATTCTGCCTACAGTGAAGAACTTTGTTATACCCATGCCTACTTTCCAACTTCCCCGGAAAAATCAATTCCTTTCTGCAGTGTGCGAATGGATTGTAGAGAAATGGTAAATACTTGCTGAGCCAAACAAGGAATGCCAATGAGACTCCAGTTTGTTTTGACACGCCACCNAGAAACAGGCACAGGATTTGTCATTGTAAAAAAACTTTGGGGAATGAAAAAATGCACGTTCCAGTCCTGTTGGCAGTGCTAGCAGATGGCATGAAATTGCCACCATATGTGATTCCGAAGCGTAAAACAATGCTGAAGGAACAGCTGCCTACTGGAATAATTGCTAGGTGTCAAAACCAGGATGGATGTCTAAAGACTTAATGAAGGATTGGCTGA
>VZTA01011122.1:0-16088 GCA_013398855.1 Mohoua ochrocephala | reverse complement strand
CACAGGATCTCCATTTCTTTGTTTTCTGCCAGTGGGAGTTCTATTAAAGGAAGCTGTAGACTGTTCTATAAGAATACATGTTAGAGGATAGGTTTTTTCCCCCCGTATTCATTAATAAAACAAAACAAAACAAAACAAACAAACAAACTAAAAAAAAACAAAGAAGAAAAAAGAGAGGCTGTTTTACACAATTTCAGAAACTTCTGAGACAATACTCAAGTAGCTGGAAGGTCTGTAGAGGAAAATGCAAAGTCACTACTAGTGAACTCAATGGGTGACAAAAATATTGGCTGTTATACAGACAACTCTGTGCTGCTCATCGACCAAATTCACTTGCCCTTTAAGACAGTTAAATGCAAACCAGCTAACTAACCAACAAAAATTGTGGGAAAACTCAAATCTTTGAAATGTGAGTAATCAGAAAGCACTTTGAGCATACCTATGGCAGACAATATCTTCAGACTATTGAGTCTCAATAAACAAAAGATTATTGAGTAGAAAGAGGGAAACTGTATTGCCACATTAGTGAGGTCATTACCTGAATACTGACTGCGTAAAGATCTTTAGAGCAAAGATGACAGATTGAAACAGTTTCATAAAACACAGATAAAAGTATTCATGGTTTGACAGGGACCTAAACAGAGACATGCTTTTAGTTTTATCCAAGAGAAGTTTAAGAGGTGACTTCATCATAAACGAAACATACTGAAAATTGAAATATAACTGGTTTGCGATTTAATGAGCCGTTGCAATAACTTATGAAAGGCCAGGACACATTCTACTTTATATGATGTCACTCATTCAAGAGAACTGACTTTTGGGAAGAGATAGTATAGCTGAAAGTAATGAATGCATTAGAAAAATGATGTGAAATTATGTGCTCTACGCTATGCAAGATACTAGATTAGGTGATCATGTTGATTTCTTCGTGCTTTAAAATCCGTGAGTCTAGTGAAGAATTAATACTTGAATTATACAGCTAGAGAAGAGTATTCAGCACTTAACGGAGCAATAGCAATAAAAATTTTACTTTGCTAGAGATGAGCTTCATACTGGACCGTTGCTGCCAATGAGAGCATTATTGCTGAATTCAGTGAAGCAGCCTTCTATGAAGCCACTCACTTGGGAAAAAAAGAAAGGTTACAAAAGCAGAAGCTAAAGTAATGATAAAAGGAGGAATAAAACATAAACCGAGTCAAAGGTAAAATTAGGGAGTGTTGTCAGCCGGATTGTTTTCAGTTTATTAAAACTAGGTGCTGCACTTTGCCTGTGCTCTGACACTGCACATTTGTTTAAGTTTATGCTGTCTGTAGTCTATACAACTTAATGAGAAATATTGCCTGAGTTGGATATTGGATGTTCATGCTGACAAGAAAATGTCACAATCAATACCAAGGAGCTGAGCTTGAAGGGTTCACCTCCAAAGAGCATGTTGACTTCTGGAGGTTTGCCACATTTACAGTGAGCCAAGGTCTTAAATTTTCACAGTGAGAGATTTAACTCTACAAACATTCTGGCTGTTTTTCATAAAGAGTGGATTTTTCTAAAAACATGTTTTCCACTCACTTCTGATATAAAAAAAATAGCTGCTACTCATGTTCATGTACTGCAGACACAGTTGTCAGGCAGTGGTAGCTTTAATGCTTTAATAAAAATTAGCAAAATCTTTCAGGGTGAAATATTAATTTAAATCCATGCTTCTTGTAATGCGAAAAGTAAATGAGCCTATCATGCTGATTCAGTAAAAGTCTGAGCATTAGCGTCTCTGTCCCAAAAAAGAATCACAGTCATACCAAAAGAAAGCTGATGAACTCAACTCAGTGTAGGAAGAATGTGAGAGAAATAATTTATCCTAAGATTTTAGGACAGGAGGTGTGAATTGGATCTGGTTGAGATTAAGTTTTAAGATTTTCCCCACAAGACCCCACATAGTGCTGTTTTTTGTATGAGGAGATGGAAAGGTGTTGATAACACACCAGCATTTTGGCTGCTGCTGAGCAGTGCTGGCACAGCATCAGCACTGTCTCACCAACATTGCCCCCTTCACTGGGGTTGGACAAGTTGGTAGGCGAGATAGTCAGGACAGCTGACTCTAACTGACCAAAAGTATTCCATACAATATGCCATTTCTCTCTAGCAGAGGGCACAGTCCAGTTTTTGGGGTCAGTACAAAATTTTGCATAAATTAGTTTTACCACTATAGCAGAGGCCTTACAATACCCTTGAGCTTTCTCTGTGGGACTTTCACTGCTGGGACTGGAGCCCCTTCACAGCAGCAGCTCCAGAGACCCGAGGGGAGCCCCGCTTGACCCCCTGCACGCCCCACTCACACCCAGACAGACCAGATTTCCTCACCACTTCGATCCCAGGTTTCCCATCACCATTTATTCATGGTGCAGTGACACACTGTCCACAAGTCTCGCTCTTCTTCCTGAGGCCCGGCTCCTGCCGCCCTCCATGTCCATCCAGCTCGCTGGCTGTCACTCGCTTTCATCTCCTTTGTTATCCAAAAGATCGGCAATTTCGAGCTCCAGCTGTGTCTCCCAGTGTCTATTCATCTGGCTGATGTCATCGGTTTTCATGCCCTCTGTTATCCCAAAGGTTGACAGTTCACAGCCTCTTGTCTCGGGCTCCCACCCAAGCTCAACCTGCATCTCCATCTGCAGTTTTTGAGCCCAGCTACCTGGACCAGACGTATTCCTCAACAAAATGTGCATGAGATTTCTTGCAATTGAAAAAAATTAGACTCGCTGCTTAAAGTTATTTTCTACAGCAGTTCCTGGAAAGCATCATAACCATAGCAGAAGTGTGGCTGCCGCTTCCTTGGAATCAGTTAACTGTTTAAAAAACAAAATTTGCTGCTAACATAATTTTTATCATAGTAATATTTTAATGCAATTTTAACTTACATGACACATCCAAATGAAGCACATGCTGTTTATTCAAACTTCTGTTTCCAGGTAAAAAACATTTAAGAGGTGGTTCAGAGAAAAGCTCCTGGTTCCTCAGAGAAATCTTAATTGTTTGATGACTCTGTAATGAAGCAGAAACACTTTGTTAGGCATACAGACTGTTATTGGTTGGAACTACCAGGAATACCTAGAAGCTCAGTGAAAGTTAGGATTGCTGTGTGGCAGAAATAACACGGAAGGATGGCCAGAGAAACATTTTTTTTATTTAAAAGACATTTTTTGCTTTCCAGACTTTGCCTTCAATAGTAAAGACAATTATATTTTAATTAATTTGCACAGATTGTAATGAGTCCTGTGGCAAAGCTAGGAAAAGAAGGCAGATCTTACAATTTATTTTACTTTCAGTCCTAGAATTTACACTAATATATACTTTTCTTTTTTTTCCCTCTCGAATTTCTTAGCTCCACATGTCTCCCATGCATGCTATTATTGCAACTGCACTGAAAGCTATTCATAGAAATGCACAGAGAATGTCTTCCAGCCTTGTAAACATTTGTTTTATGTAAACCAATCTCTGCTGAGTTTAGAAGTTTTGCCCCAAGGAGCTTAGCTGCTGTTCTTGACACCTTGGGGGAGGCAGGGGGAGAATTATTTGCTTTCTCACATTTAAAAATTAGTTTGTTTTCAATACTTTTCTCAAATGGTTCCTGTAATGTCTCATTTTGATGTTCTTGATACTATTTTTTTTTTCCCATGGCTTAATTGTACTACTAATTATCTGGTTGATTTATTCACCATATAGGTCAAGAACTAATGTAATTCATCATTCAATAGCATAAACTTTGAAGTATGAAGTACTTTCACCTGCTATCATAAACTACGCAACTAAGAATTTTTGAAGTTTGTTTACATATAAAAAGGCTTTTAATTTGTTTACATATAAAAAGAGAGGATGGTTACTAAGATGGGGCCTAATGTTTCTGTTCTTTCAAGATTATTCACTAATTTGTTTTTTAATTTATTTTTAATATTCTCCCTACAGAAGGAACGAGCCATGAACAATGTTCCAAAGTCTCTGGAACTGTATTTTTTGCAGAGGAATCTCATTATTTGAGTATCAAAACTTTCTTTAAGAAGTTTGTATTGTAGCTTGCTAACAAGTGTTGAAGGTAAAATATGTAAGATAAATGAAGGTAGAATATATAAGATAAATGAAGCAATACTTCTTAATGGTATCAGTGAAGAAGGAAGAAATATGTTCACCTGTGCTCCATATCAAGGTAATAAATCACTTAGCTTTCATAGCAGAATCTTTCACCATTTTATATGGTAACACATAAGAAATATATCTTGCACAGATTTAAAGGACAGAATTCTTTGAGTTGCTTGCTCCCTAGCTTACTGCCCAGCTCCCTGAAATGAAGCTCCTACCATTGAAACAGATTCTGCTGTTAGGGAGAATGGCCGAGTAAATACCACAATTCTTTAAAATAATGTCTGCTTTAGAAACAATATTTAACCTTGTTATGTATCATGTGATGTTTTCCCAGACACTATTGGCCAAAGGAGCTTATTACCTGTGCAGTCGGTTGACTAAGGCATCTCATTTAAATTCATATCCAATACACAAACTTTCTCATCTCTCAGAAAAACAACATTAAAGGGTGTGCTTATTCATTGATAATTTCATCAATGAAGATGATTTTAGCAAGGATTTTTTTCTCTATTTTCTCCTTTATCTGTCTAGGATCAAATAATTTTTATTTGAGATATTTTATGAAGTATTTAAAAAACCCCAGACATTTCTCTTCTTTCAGAAGACAACCTCCCATTTAATCTCTCTCTGTTGAGGAAGAATTATAGCACAAAAAGCAAAAGCAAAAGGCAGGGAAAAAAAGTAATTGCAACTGAATAAACCTGTGAATTATCATCTCTTGCCTTCCATGTCCACAACCAAATTTCTGTTAGATGCAGCTACATGCAATAACTACTGCACAGATTTTTCACTTCTATACTGTGTCTTTTTTTATTTTTTTTTTATTTTGACAATGACAGCTTTGACAGTAACTTTTCTCTCATCCATTGAGTGTGATTCTCTACTTTCATGAGAAGAACAGCATTGGAGGCTGAACATGAAATTGTCTCCTACCATCTGTTGAAGGCAGACACTTTAATAGGGAGATCTGAACAGGTAGAATCCAGGGAGGTTTCACTAGGTTTATACAAGCGTCCTTCCAGAATATTATTCATAGATATAATTTCATACTGTCCAATATTACCCAAACATCTGTTTAACAACCCTTTCAGATACTTCATCCAGAACTTTTATTTTTCAAAAAAGAGATGACAGACTTTTATGACTGGTGTATTCTCTAGAGGGAAAATTTCCGAGTATTTGTAAAATTTCATTAAGTACTGTCCTTGAAACAACTAAAACTGGTGTATAGAAATCGGCCTTTATTCTCACTGACTCAAAAACAAACACAGGTTTTGATGCTTCGGTAAGTAATGGCCTGTTTGCTCTCAAAGTGCCTAAAAAACTGGTAGTTCCAAAGTAGATGCATGTTTCTGACGGAAAGTTTGTGTTCTCTTTTTCTTAATCTAAAGTAAAGGACTCCCGAAGTTTTTATTGCAGTCCTATGGCTGCTCTGGGTCACTGTAAAACTGAACAATAACATCTTTGCTGTGAATTCAATAAGACAGTCTTCATATATAATTTGTTTTCAAAGAATATGATCTTAAGATGTATGAATATTTTTTTGTAGTAAGGAATGGTGCATTCACATCCACATAGATTGTATCGAAATAATCTCCAGAAAGTTATTCTTTGCTAGAGCCAACAACAGGAGTATGACTTACTGAAGGAAAGCAGAAATATAAGTGACAGATTTGAGCATTTTTTTAGTATTCAGATAAATATTGGCTGTGTATCTGTGCTCCTGTGAAATCTGACAGAACATCTTTTTTTTTACAACCTTCTATCTTTAAACAACTACTCCAAAGATGCTGAACACTCTAATATTAAAACAGCATTTACATTAGGTGGATGATTCTTTTATACCTATTCTCATATGTAAGACAGACTTTCATTCTTTATTAGTAGCTTATATATTTTTATTAACATTTCTGGTTCTGGCTTTTTTTGACATTGAATTTTCCATATTTTTTTATATTGCTACGAGAGAAGTAAAAGATGTGATGCATGCTCATTCCAGAAACGCAATTTACATCATTTTGTCATGCTTTTCTTTCTTTCTACAGAAGAATAAATTAAGGAAGTAGTTTCAGAATAATAATTTTGGAATAATTTTGGTTTTCCTAATAGCATTTTGGACAATCTTTTCCACAGAAAATTTGGCTGCTGCTGTTGCCACTGCCAGTTTTGCCGATGCTTTACAGCGAAGCTCCAAAACTGCAGAATGAAAAAGCCTGTAGAAGGTCACACAGGATTTGTATTGTCTTTGGCTGTTAAACTCATTGTGTTGGGTTGATGTGGCAAGGGTTTGGTAGCACAGTGTGCTGAAGGAGAGGCTTCTGTGAGGGGAAGCCTGGGGCTGTCTCATGTTGGACAGAGCTGGTTCCAGCCAGCTCCAGAAGACCCCAAAACTGGACCAAACTGAGCCCATGATCTGAGCTGGTGACCCCTCTGTGATAACATATTTAAGAAAGGGTAAAAGAATGCTGTGTAGAAGTTGTGAGAGAGAGGAAAAAGAAGTGCACAGCCCTACAGACACCAAGGTTAATGAAGAAGGAGAGAGACAAGGTGCTTCAAGTGTCAGAGCAGAGATTCTCCTGCAACCTGTGGAGAAGACCATAGTGACACAGGTCCATGGAGAACCACACACAGCAGCAGATTTTCTGTCAGGAGCTGTAGCGGTGTAGGGAACCCAAACCATTCCTGAAGAACAGGACACCATGGAAAGAACCTTGCTGGAGCCGTTCATGAAGCTGGTGGAAGGATCCACACTGAAGAATTTCATGAAGGACTCTATCCCATGGTTGAGGAACCCACGCTGGATTAGGAGAAGAGTGTGATGAGGAAGGAATGATGGAGTCAAAAGGTTATGAACTGACTAGAACCCCCATTACCTGCCTGCCTGTGCCACTCAGGAAAGATTTAGAAGAGTTAGGAACGCATTTGAGTATGAGCAGAAAAGCAGGCTGGGAGTAGGTGTTTTTAATTCTGTCTTCATGTCTCAGTATTCTACTCTATTTTTAATTTACAGTAAATTAAATTCACTTCCCCAAGTCAAGTCTGTTTTGCCTGTGTCAGTAATTTGTGAGTGATCTCCCTGTCCTTATCTCAACCCATGACCCTCTTCCCATTTTTTTTTCTCCTCCTGTCCTGCTGATAAAAGGGAGTGAGAGAATGGATGGTTTGGCAACTGACAGTCAGCAAGGTTAACCCACCACACTGATTCATATTCCTTCTTTAGTTATGGAAGGATGATTTTGATTAAACCAATTTTTTATGATTTTTGAGTAAGGCTGAAATAGTGTCTGTTTATGATCTATTTTGCTGTAAAGACAGACTCATAGGGAAAGGTAATGAATGTTAAAGACAGGTATGTGAAAATTGTTTCTGTATAAGCATCTCTCCCCCTATACTGTTTACATTTGGCAGGATTTTTTTTTCTTTTGGAAACACTGGCTGATGAAAATTCTATTGAATTAATATACTAAAGCTTATACTAAACAGATTTAACATTTGAATTTTTTCTTGTGTTATTAAACTTTTAACTTATGATAGCATGTAAAAACACTGATGTTTGGAAAAATTTCTGCTTCAAAAGCAAATAACTTGGGAGACATTGAATGCAATTATGCAATTTCTTCTACTACCATGCAAATTAGCTGCCAAAACAAAAGATTTCTATACTCATATGAATTACCAAAGATCTGTTGCTGGTGGCAAGGTTCCAAGGGCTTGCAATTTGGTTTAGTTCTTGATTTTCCACATATTTTTGAGCATGCACAGATTATTTCTCTAAAATTTTAGGACAGATTTTGCAGTCACACTTGAGCAGCACTGGAGAACTGACAGCAACGTGAGGCAAAGTGAGTACCAATCACACGTACACGTTCATGGTTCAAGAAACATTGCCAACCTCCGCAGGGCTGGGCCATCTTGCACAAGGTCAAATTTGTATCTTGTACTCAGTCTTCCATCCTAGCATTCAATATAAAACATCCCAGGATTCAATGTAAAATATAAAAATAATGAAATGAGTCAGAGATGTCTGAGATTTGACAAGCATGACCAAATCGTCTTAGCAAATCTTTTTAAGACTCCCCATTCTCTATCACTACCATCAATGTCACACTGCATCCTCAAGGATGTACCTTCAGTTAAGGTCAATAATGGGAATATAATACTGAATTCTATTTGACTACAGCATTTGGGAGCAGGTCATGTGCTATGGGTTTCTCCATAATGCACATATCTGTCACTGGTAGATGGGAACATTTCTCACACAGGAAAAGAGAAAAATTATCTGTTCCTTCCTCTCTCTCTCTCTCTCTCTCTTCACAGTAAGGCATTCCAATTTTTTAGGTTTTCTAATTTGTTACAAACAGCCCTGAAGTCCAGTTTGAGTATTCACAGTTCGAAACAGCACTTTAATAATTGTTACATATATTGCAAAAAGCAACATATAGTTTTCAACTTCCCTCCGGTGTTCTTGGCATGATATTTGTATTACAGACTATATAATATCCACAATAAAGTCATTGTATGAATACTGACAGAATCAAACATTACATAAGAAACATGGTCACTGTAATTTTGTTTGTTTCTAATGAGTCTTCCAAAAGATGGTCTATGGGCAGTCTATAGCACAGCTGTCTTTGATTGAATTAGGTTGGTTTGAATTCTAGCACTGTTTTCAATTCAGTGGGGTTTATGTTATTCAGTGCTGTGTGCTGCCTTCTGTGGATTACCGTCACTAGGGCCTGTCCTGCCATGGGTAACATCAATGCATATGTCAATAGTCTTGTAGACTGCTACAAATTATTTGACTGTTCTTCCTTTTACATATGCAAGAAACCAGTGCTAATCACAGGGCATCGAGTTCTGGAAGGTTTAAGACTGAATGAATGAACTTGTTAAGGAAAGTGAATTGCAGTGACTGAAAGGATTCCCAAAATTAAATTTGTGGAGGTGCAATTACCAATCCCATAAGAAATATCACATTATTTTTAACTTGTATTTTCACCTGCTATGCAACAACACCTGGGTTTACTGTTCCCTTTGTTATCACAAATTTGCAAATAAATATCACCATAAAAATGAAGATAATTATTCCTCAAGATTGGCAGGATACTTCCTTCCTTTGTAGAGATACAAAATAGATTTGTTAATATGTAGTGCAGAAAATGTCAACAAGCTTTCAAATATTCAAGAAACTTAGACAAGTTACATTAGATAACAATATTCTTGTAAATTGTAATAAAAACTGTCTAACCTGATTACTGACCCATCATGTCATCATATGAAATAGACATGTAGATAGTGACAGAACTTTGTGTAGATTGTTGGTAGTTTTCAGGACATTTTATTCTTAATCTCTGAAGATAACACCTGGGCATTATATGATGAAGAACAAGACAATTTTGTATTTACAGGAACTCAGAAAATTTCTGAAGCCTAATGGTAGAAAGAAAATCATTGACATTGACATGGTTTTTCCTCTCAGGCCCAGTGGCTCCAATTGCATAAGACTTTGCTAAGTGATGTAAATGAGTGATATCAGGGTTTATTTCATAAAATATCATTTATTTTTCAGAACCATTTTCCTTTAAAGGAGAAGTTAATTTGAAGTGTAAGCAGATGAAATGAAGAGAAAAAAATATTACTAAGTATTTTAGCAGAAATTTCAAGAAAATAAAATGCTTTGAAGAACAAAAAATGTCAAAAAACCAACAACCTCTTATGACATTACTAAAACTTATGACAGCTGAAACTATAAACCAGCCTTTCACTTCCTAAGACATGTATTCTTATATCCTGTAATGTCAAAGATTCAAGGCAATGACTTCCGTTGTTCATGAACTTAAAAAATTAAGCCACTGGCTAATGCATTAGCTTGTGTCAGAGACAGATTTCAGGGCTGGGTGAATCTTTTGGAGGATTTTGGCCCTGGTAGTTTTACACCTTGTCAGTCACAGTGGTTCAAGGTTAAATGCCTCAGATGGAGCAGTGGCACACAGGTAGTTGCCATTCCCTGCATTTGTAGTTAAACTAAGGCATATTTGAAAAACTTTGGCTCCACTTTGGAGTCCTTTTTATGGAGTGCAGTGTATGAGAAAGTGCAGATGACCCAAGAACACGGGACCGATTTATGCCTTCTGAAATACTCCCATAGTAACATGCAGTCTCGTCCTGCCAGACATCTGTAAGCGCAACTGTATTTCATGCAGTTGTGGAGTGCTTTGCAACCTTCCTGCTTTGTGGCTTTGTTTTGTATTCTCTTTTACTGACCATCTCTCCAGGTCTTACCCTGTCTCTGGAAAAAAATATTGCAAGTGTCAATACAGTGTGTGTTTCAGTGCAAGTGACCCAGATCCCTGATCCTGACAGGAAACCAATGCTTCTCACAAAAGGATGGCGCTCTGCAACTCTACAAACTACAATCACCGCTGCTTTAAAAATGGTGATCCGGAGCTGCTGACAGGTTTTTGTCCTCTAGAAGCAGGGAAGGCTTAATTATCATCCAGCTAATCCCGTAAGGAGACATAGTTTAATAGAGTATAATTTTGTGCACTTCACAGTAGCTGCACAGCTTGCCTTAGTTACTCACTGGCTCTACAAAGTAGCTTGCACAAAGCTATCCCCTTACAATAAAAGCCAATGCCAACAGAAAGAGAATGAAGAATGGGTTCAGGTGAAGAGGTCTAATCAGGAATGTGCTGTCAAGTCCTTTCAGTAATATTCCTTCAAAGGAATATAGGCATTTCAAGTTAACTCTCGCTCCAGTATTCATTGCCCTTTTCAGAGCATCTGGAGAAGGGAATTGACAGTTATGTCATGCCACATACTGTGTATTTGGAGGACAATTTGCAGATGGTGCTATAAACTGCAAAGGAAGGCGCATAATGGGGCTGAACATAAATACATACACAACACACATGTGGTTCTATAAATGCACATTTGTGTATATACAGTTATGTGCCTGGGTGTATACGAGTTCTTTGTTTTCTTTGCGACTAATCAATACAGCTGAGGAAATAAGATTTGGTTAATATAAATAAGTACTTATTTTACTTGACAAAATGTGCATATTTGAAGATTAATTTTGTTTGTTAATAAAAAATATAATTATTTTCAAACTTCAGTGATTTATCTCTGTGTGGTTTTGGTTTGTGACTCTCAGGGGAAAAGATATCACTGTTAAGGTATATTAAACTACTAAAAGTGAGACAACCATAAGATTCAGCTAACTCAAGTATTTAGTGTCAAGAGCCATATAAAAATGAAAGTAGATGCATTTGAATAACTTAAAACTATTTGAACTAGCATGTCTTTTCCCATTTTCTACTCCTTTGTTTGCCCTTGTTTCACTGCCTGCTGCTTGCCCTCTCAGTAAATATGAGTGCTAGCCTAAGAAGACATTGGAGCTGATTATGAAAGATGAAGAAAAGGGAATAGTTTAAAAGCAATAAAATGATATGAGAAAAAAGAAATTGAAATGAAAAAAAAAGATGTTTTGCAATGTAGTGCTACTCAGGGAATAATTCTAACAGAATTAACCAGCCACAGTACAACAGGGGCTTGGTTTATTGAAGGCTTTAAAAGATCCTTTAGAGTCTTGAGTATGCAGTAAATGGGGCCCATCTCTCTCTCAGGAAAATCAACGGGAGTTTTGATGTTGATATTAGTGCAAGTAGGACTGATCCAAAGAGCACATGCAGGGGAAAGCTATGCTATCTCTTTTAGCGCTGGGTTTGGGTTAATAATTCTAACCAAAGTCACTATTCAGAAATTAGAGCATGCATGTAAATCATGGGGTTCCTGGATTTCTACCTGAAATATGGCAGCTCTGGAGAGCAAATGAATTTTTCATATTTATCATATCCAAATGAAAGCTAATATCAGATAACCTTATGTTACTTTACTGAGACCTACCAAACAAAAGAAGTAATTTCTCAGTGGTAAAATACATGCCCATAGCTCATTTATATGGATCGATGTATCAAAGTGTCCTAGGTTACAATGTAAGATGTAACCCATAGTATGTATTCTATTATCACCTTCACAGGCTGTTAAAGCAGGTGGGGCAGTGCTCGTTATCTCCTACCGTGACTCATCCCTGATAACTCCCTCCGGGAGCTACCTCTGTTCAATGGGCTGTCAAGGACACACCCCATGACTCACAGAATTACATCATCCCATTGTGAGATGCTCCGCCCAGGGGGAGGAACCAAGCATTCCCACCTGGATATAATCTGGGGTTTGGAGCAGCACAAGGAGCTCTTACCTACTGGATTCCCAGAGGACAAGAGCTACCACTGAATGTTCAGGTGAAGACCAGCCCCTTCTACAGGATCATTACTTCAACAGGACCACTTCATCTGGACTGCTACCACCACCCTGACTAACGGGGTGCCAGGTTGTATCCTGACTCTGTCAGTGTTCTTGTGCTATTGTACTTATTTTAATTTTCCTATTAAATTATAATTCTGATTTTCAATCTCCCACTGGTTCATTTTCAAACTAGTACACAAAGAGATAAGTTCTTCACAGTTTTTCGTATCTTTATTAAAACAATAAATCAGCAAAAATGAAAACCAGTTTTATAAATGTGTTGGAAAATGGCCCTAGAATAAAGAATGTGAGCAGATCTCAAATTCCTATTTGGAAACTTTTATTACAAGACATTTCTATGCAAACGCAAAGCTTGAGCTTGTGACACCGGAGTTGTGATAAGGCTTTTGAAGGGCAATATCACAGCTGTTTTTTCCTCATATCTGAATGAGAAGGCTTCTTGCAACACTTTGTCTCCTAGCGTTGTTTGTAATAGGACTATTTTGCATATGATATAAATTCATTAAAGTATGAACACTAATACATTTGTTGTTAATTTTTAGAAAAACAAATCTTTTAAAAATTCTATTTCACATTGTAGACCTTGGGATAATCCCTTGAGATGAGCAGTTACATCTCATTTTCATTTTTATCCTGGGGTCATTTTTCTGAATGAGAAACATCAATGTCTCAGCTACATAGATTTCAGGGGTTATGTCTTTCTTTCCACATGAGACCTGCAAAACTTCGAACTGCACGGTGACAGAAATTGAGATGATCTATAGAGTTCAATTCTAAAGCTATATATCACGGTGGCAGAGACTTCTGGTCAATAAGCTCATGTGAACTTGTTTCCATTTCTAACCTGTATGTACTTATAGCATGTGTTCCACACAAGTTCTTTGTCCTACGTCAGGGACTTCCAACACTGACTTATAGACATAAGATTAAAAAATAAAAGGTCACATGTTGTAGAATTTTCATCACAGATGCTGGACAAAATTCCCAATCAAATAACAGCATGGATCATTTCTCATGGGATCAAGGAATGGGGGAGAATAACGAGAAATATGACATAGGGCTGGCAGTCAGCCCTACAGTATAATATAGCCATTGTGATTTCAGTAAGAGTTTTGAAATTTTGTAGACCCTAAATAAAGGTTCCTAATTTAAGGGAGTCACATATAAAAACCTTGACCTGTGCCCATTTATTTCATGGTAATAATGTAATTAACATTTACAAGTCTAGATCTCAATGACTTACATCAATGATATAGCTCACAGGAAATATTTGCAAAAAGCCCCCACACTCAATAATTTGCCACTGTAGCTTAAACAAGCTTCTTTTGTATTTTTCTACATAATATTGAAGACAGTGGCTCTGCATTGGAAAGGGAAGGATTCCAATACCTGGTTTTTATATCAAGTGCCAACGGTGACATTTTACGAATTGAACAGATTTAAAGACTCTGTTTTATTTGGATTGGGATTTTATTTTATGAAATACGTGAACATTCAGTGATTCCTTCTTACTCTAGATGACATGTCTGACATTACATTCTGAACTCAAATAAAGAGGTATACATCTGGTTTGGCTACGGCATAAAAATAACAGCATCCTTTATACTAAACTGGAAGAGCATGATGAGGGGGCCTTAAAATCCAAGAGGATTTCCCTCATATCAAGTGCTCCTTGATTGCTTTCTGATAGAAGACCGCAAATTAAATTGGTGATATAGCTAAACTTCTTGCTGCAATTCAAATAATAAATGGCATTTTAATTCCAACAGTCACACATCATTCTCTTTGAAATGCCCACTACTCTATCCAGTTTGTGTCTGAATTATTATATTTGTAGACTTATAGATACATATAACAATTTCTTAGTCTTCTTTTCTTTTTAATTTTTCCTGCCATGAAAGTCAGAAAGTTAAAGTCCATCCTGCTCTTTCACCACTTTTGCAAGCTTTTACAAGCCTAAAATGTTGTAGTTGATGAGTGCTTTTTCTTCAGATGGGAATGCTGGCAGCACCACTGGCTCATGAATGAACAGGTAAATCTGTAAATATGTATCTTCTCTCTCCATGGTCTCGCACACTGGGCACAACAGGGATTCTTGTTGCAAAACAGCAAGGACCAAATGGTGTTGTAAATGCTCTCATCTAATTCTACCACTTTCGTCCACTTAGTAATGTAATATTAGTGCTCAGACTCAGCAGTTCAGCATCCAGCAGCCCCTCAGGGAAAAATTCTTATGAAGTTACCAGTGGCTGACTGGTAAATTATATGAAATCACCAGGGTCCTATTAATCTAAAATGGCTTCAAAAGAAGAATGATGGAGTTGTAGACTTGGACTTTCCTTTTTTCCACCATGAAGGCAGCCATCTAATAAAGGTAAATGATTCTTATGAGGTGCTGAAATAAAAGTAGTTTTCAAATACCCGTGTTATTACCCTTGCTGTGTATAAAACTGGTTGCAGATTTTGGTCTTCATTCTGTTGTAAGACAGCCTGCTGTGGCAATTATCATTTAAAATATCTGAGGGGCTGCCTGTTGGTCTCCTCATGCCAGAGGTATTTTTCATTTATCAAGGACATATTGAGGACTCTATTCCCAACATGTAAAAAAAGGTCATTTATAGAGAATAGTACATTCTTGCTGCTACTAAATAGCAGGCCCATTAATATTTCCTGCTGTTTTTCAGCTCCGACATTTTTTGTTCCATGATGTATCACAAAGTATCATTAAACTAAAGTTACCAACAGAAAACAGAAAGATGAAATGAGAAACGTAGAAAACTTTTCACACTATTTCCTCTTAATCTGAACACTGTTGATTAGTTAGCTTCCTAATGAGAAATTGTTTTTCCTGGTAGAAAAAATAATCTCATAAAGAGGAGATAGAAAGGATCTAGTTTCATTGAATTATTTTATATGAGCCTCAAATACTTAATTCTGAAATAATCTGCTGACAATGCCACTTGAATTGTGGAAAGGATGAGAAGTGCTGCTCTAATATTTGTTTTCTGTCCTATTCAACCATATGTATCTATAATATTTAGGCAATATAATATCAAACGAGAAACTATCTCTAAAATTTGAGTATAATTCTGCCCTTTGGAGAATCATAAATTACTTTATGAAATGAAAATCCTTTGGAATCTGGCACTAAGTTCTTAAGAAATCTCTTTCTCCTTTAGTATGCTCTCTATGGCAGTACTGAAAATGTTACAGGTAAAGGCAATTAAAGCAGTAGCTCATGATACATTGGTGTCAAATTTATACACACAAAGCTTTTTTTTCTTTCTTTTTTTTTCTATTTCTTCTTTTTTCCCCCCTTTTATTTTCCTATTTTTAAATTATTTTCACAATACTACCATTTATTACATAATATACAGAATATGAACTTCTGACTGGATATTTCATACAGGTTTTGCACTTAGGAGTTTCAGACCATTGTGCAACGAGGGTCTTATGCAGACTTGTAGATCCCATTGAACATAATCTCTAAATTGAATGAGCCCAAACTATTGAAACTGATGACAAGTCTTCAAAAAGCCTGTGACTGGGGTTATAGATCCCTTGGTAATATTCCCACTAAAATCAGCAGAGCAGAGAATTGCTGATTTCAGTTTGTCCTGGGTTGCATTGTA
>VZTA01011119.1:17904-52393 GCA_013398855.1 Mohoua ochrocephala | reverse complement strand
TGGTGCCCAGTGACAGGGCCAGGAGCAATGGTCATAAAAAGCTTAGGCTTTGCTCTGTTGGGAAAGAGGAATGAAAAAACGGAGGAGATGTTGGTTGGGAGAAGGTGGCATTGGGAACTAACCCACTGCCTTGATGGAGAAGGTAGGGTGAGGTGGAAGGATTGAGAGCCCGTAGCCAGAGAGGATGGTGGTACCTCCATTCGGGCTGCTGCTGTTCTTGAATCATAGAATAGAATCATTTGGAAAAGATTTCTGAGATCATCAAGTCCAATCATTAACCCAGCATCACCATATTCCCCTCTGAACCTTGTCCCTAGGTGACACAGCTACACATCTTTTAAAACCTCCTAGAGAAGGCAAGCTTTTGAGACTTTCCCCTAAAATTGATCTCAAATGAACAATAGCAGATTTTACACTGTGCACTTATATCATCAGTATTACCAAAATATAAATGTTTTCCTTTGACATTTTCTATCCAAAGTCTATGACATCTGTGAATTGAACAAGCTCATATGAGAAATGGACAAAACCCCAAGTATCTAATATGACAAAACTGGGAGTTATTCAGCTGCAAGACATTAACCCCATTTTTGACACTGTTCTTTAGACATACATGAAACAAGCTCTGGAGGCATATAAACTGGAAATCTTTAATGGTGTTAGCTTCTTAGATTTTGAAACCTTTATTTTTTCATCTTTTGCAAATTGCCTCTGCTGTGGCTATTGTTAAGGAAAGTCAGCTTTCTTTTCTTCTTCAGCTGATGTCAAACCTACCAGAGCCCTTATTCCTATTTATAGCCTTTTAAAACTTAAAGATGTAGAAGTAATGCTTGGAAATATCAGTGTTTCAACATCTAGAGCACAAAATTATCTCACTTGAAATAACAAAATGCAAAATCTAAAAAAATAATTCTTCCATATGGGAAGATCATACATTTTTTAACTCCTCAGTCAATACTATGGTGCATAAACATTTTTTCTGGCCTTTAAAATTTATTAAAAAAAAAGAAATTCAGAACAGGACAAAATTATTTGCCCAGAAAAGAGAATTGAAAACATCATGGACTAAATGCTGCCCTGGTAGTCTGACAGACATCCTGGTGGTAAAACACTGAAGAACCCAAAGAAAATTTGGCCTAGCAGTCTTCTGATTTTCAAAGTGCCAGGTTTCATCTTCTAGTTTTCTTCTGCAGCCTCTGAGGGAACTGCAGATCTACTGTTTCTCCTATAAACCTACTTGCTCAAACACCTTTTTGTTGTGCAACACCTACGTATTATGTTCCTCTGTTATTGACCCCTTGCCAATTGTAGATCATAAAGGTGTTGCTGAGAAGGGTTGGTCACGAAGACTGAGCTTGACATCTCCCTACGTACAGCCAGCACAGGTCTTCTTCTCTTCCACCCAGCATCTGCCAGAGCCATGACTGGCCTTCAGCACAGCAGAATTTGTGAGGCACAGCAGCTGAAGCCTGTCCTTGCCATGGGTAACCTGCCTGTGGGTGTCAAAGGGATTGTGCATGTAGTGACTGTGCTTAGGATAAACACTAAAGAGTTTTGTACATCATTTGTCTTGATTTACTCTGCACAGGTGTCTCCATTGCAAGTTCTTCTAGTACAGACCCCATTTCAAAATTGTGCCGTATGGACACTGGTTAAAAATGGCACTGCTTCATGTATTTAATTTGATGTTCTTGTGAATCACACTGGACCTTCATTACATAGGGAGTTTTTGAAATGCTGCACTTGTCTTCACTGTATGGAACCTCCCATTAAACATGGAATCTCTGGTATAAGTAGATTTATTAGCAGTTGCTGAGACTTCACCTTTAAAAGAAATAAAATTATCAGTAGGTAAATTAATTTTCATCACTTCTGTACTTGATTTATTAATAGTAAGACCCATTGGCTTGGCAGAGTTTGCAAGACCATCTGTCTTTTTGTGACTGTCTTCAGCTAAATGCTTTTCTGTGCTAAGAAATCAGGCTTGGTGGAGTGATCCAGCTCTGCCAATATGTGCTATAAATTTTGTTTGACTGCTGAATGGGGTAAGTCAATTGTGGATAGAGGAGATGTTCACCTACACCTATGTAATGATTGGTTGAGAAGAAGGGGTGATACTTAACCTGTCCTTAGAAATCATTCACTGGCTATGTGCTTGCTTTGTCTACCTGTTGGCCAGCTTGGTCCTTCTGAATAGTGGTTCAAATGCTGGAGCTCTGAAGAGTTAGAAGGAAAAGGGCTAACTTTGGTTTCTTTGTGGGTGTATCTTTCAATGATTGCTTTTTTTTTTTTTTTTTTAACAATAGGTTTTAAGAGCAGGTACCTACATGTAGGTTTATGACATTACAAATCCCACTTACAGACCTAGGTTGACTGAACATATCAACAAAATGTTGTAGAACCATTTCTGAAAAATTCAGCGTAGTAATTACAGGTAAAACACCTACTTTGAAGGAGAATTAGTGCTATAAGTAATTCAGGAAGCAGCAACTTTGATGGTCTTGACCACTTCACAGAATATTCTGAGTTGTAAGGGACCCACAAGACTCGTTGAGTCCAGCTCCTGGATCTGCTCAGGATGACACAAAAACTACACCATGTGCCCGGGAGCATTGTCCAAACGCTCCTTGAGCTCTGTCAGGCTGGTGCTGTCACCACTGCCCTGAGGAGCCTGTCCCAGTGCCCAGCCAGCCTCTGGGTGAAGAATTTTTTCTTAACATGCTTCAAAGCAATTCAAAGGAGAAAGCTATTTTTCTGTCTTTATATGCACACCAGTAGAAGATTAAAAATCAGAATGGAAAATGCTACCAAAGTGCTAGTATTTTCTAATTAACCTTTAAGAATTAGAAACTACAGATGATATAAGATTCTCAAAAGGTGAAATTTCTAGGCCTTTAAAGACTATATAGGAGGGGACCAACTTGAGGAACATTAGCTTCTCTGAAAAGACTCCCATGCTGTTTTAAAGTCAGATGTTTTAAGGGATTAGTATATCAGAAATCATCTTTAAAATGATGACTTTTCTTGTAACCCAGGTATATATTGCTGTACATATTCCTCAGTCTTTCCTGAGGAACAGCAAACCTTTGCAAGCCTTTTTAGCTTGGCTGCTTGTGGACCAGCTGTTTGTAATTTTAAACTACTCCACCTTGGTATTTGGGTTTGTTTTTAAGACTCATTTTTTAATTTTGAAAAATACATTTGTTTAGGGAAGGCTGCCTCTTGGAGTTTGCTTCCGTGTTTACGACCTGTCTTACTGGAAGTTGTGATGATAGTAAATTTATATTAAATAGTTCTTCTTCGTGTGTTACTATACTGAGTATTATTTTTGACCTTACAACTCTCTAGTTGCTGCACAGCCGTGGTAAAAACAGAAGTAATCCCTGCAGGCTTGTATTTTCAGAATATGCTGTCTTTTGTCAATAATTGTTTTCCAGAAATCCTCTGACAATTCCTTTTAAGAATCATTGCCAAATTTTCTTATTGTACACATCGTAGCTTTCTATTACTGTTTAGATTCTACTGAAAAGTTGTTTCTGGATGCAGGTGCTCTGGGCCCACTTTGCACCCAGTTATTCCAGCACCAGATGCGTGGGTGGCAGGCAGTTGGAAGGACAGATGCAAAGGTAGCTGACTGAGGCACAACAAAGGCAGCTTTTAGCAGAAGGAACCCTGAATCTGAGCTGCCTCACTGAACTACTGAGGTGAGGTGTTTCACAAAGAGAAAGAAGATTGAGGGGAAAACTGACAGGTAGAGAATTCTTACGCAAATTGTTACTACAAATTTCATAGAGTAAGTTAGATTATTAAAAAAACCTAAACCCACAGAAAACCAAAACAAGGAACTTGCCCTCCCCAGCCACTAATAACACCAATTAAAAATCACCATCACATAACCAAGCTAAACCAACCAACCAACCAACCAACCAACCAACTAACAAACCAACAAAACCCCCCAAAACGAACAAAAACCCCAACCCAAACCAAACAAAAAAAATCCCCCCAAACAACAACAACCAAAACAAGGGGTAGAGCTATGACCTAGGATAAATCATCTTACACCAGTGGGTTACTTTCTTAATTTAAACAGAGATATTTTGACTTTGGAGATTTCAAATGTGCATCTATTAAAAACTGAACAGCACAAAGGAGGTGTGTTTTCAGCTGGAAAGTTTCTGTGTAATTAGAAAAAACCCACATGTATAATTTTAAATACAAGTGCATTCTTTTCAAAGGCTCTTTTCCTGATTGCCCTTTGCTTTTCCATTACTGGCACCCTGGATGATCTCACCTGCTGCTCCCTCCAATTCTGTTTTGGTTTCTATGTTATGAAAGCTTACTTTCCTATTCCCACTTTCCTTGGTCCTAAAGACTTGCATATTATAAACAATTATATTTTCCTTATGTAAAACTTACGTAAGACAAGCAAAGGATTATATGGAATTTATATAGTCTTGTTGGAACCTAGAAAGTTATAATTAGCTGTTACTAGCTATTTGATGCAGTGCTTTAGCCTACAACACTGGGTAATACAGGGGGGTTATGGTTTCTTATTCTTAAGGCTAAGTATATCTTTTTTCTTTAGTGCTAATGCAAAGACAAAGTCCCTGGGCACAAAGGCTACCACCAGAAAGAAGCATGCAGATTTGACATATAATTTCCATTTGCTATTGCCCCAATGCGGTCTTGTTCAAAGATATTCTTCGCATTCCCAGGGCAGGAATGAATCACAGCCATTTGATTTTGTATACTGGCTACTAAATAATTTATTCCCACTTAGCCATTCATTCCCAGCATCCAGCTACCCATTCCAGACATCGTAGTGGGGCATATCATTTTTATAACTGATGTCTATACTGTATGTCCAGGGAGTCAGCTGAAGGTGGTTGGATTTTTATTGGAAATGAAATAAAATTGCTCAGCGACACTATTTATAAAGGCTCCTAAAAGTTTGGTCTCAGCAGAGGCTGTTCAGAAGAAGTATAGACCTACAGAGATGTTTAAATAGTAATCAGAGATTGATGGCTGTTGAGATTGTGAACAAAGAAAAAGCTTTATTGCTTCTGGTTTTGTGTTTTGCCAGAAATATAGATGCCTTTTCACAGAGATATTTCTCTAGATACTTGACCTCTCTGAATCTAAAGAAAAAAACAGAGAAAGTAAGAAAACTTACGGTCCTGAAGAACTGAAATAAATACTTGACGTTAGAAAGGAACATTAAGTAATGTCAGCATTCGGGATTAGTAAATTATTCCAATGTTATGGTACTCAGTTAAAGCTGAAATGCTTTCATCATTGCTTAAATCCCAAACTGTAAATGCTCTAAATTAGCAAATGGAAGCTGACAACAAAGTAGGTCCCATCTTGATTCTTGTTCTTCCGATTCTTTCTGGTCGGTCAGGTCATTATTTTAATTCTTGCTCTGGTCTTTTCTATTAGTGGAAAATAAAATTTTTGTGCCATCATATTCAGTTCAACTGTATCAGATTATGTACAATACTTGTTTATGATGCCACTTCTTTTCGAAAGACCTTTTTAGTCTTTTTAGACCTGTTTTATTCCACCTTTGAATTAATTTATTTATAACAAAAAAATGTATTACAACAAATCATTAATTACTTGAAAGAAAAAGATAGCAATAAATGTTTTTCTTTTTCTTCTGTGGGAATATTGTTTTGTTCAGAAACTTACATTTCCATTTCAGTTAAAAAACCTTATTTGCAGAAACAGGCTGCTGATATTTAGCTGGATGCCTAAACCAGTGGCTTATCATTGAGAAAATGGTAAAATTTTCTGAGACGACTGGCTCTTCAATAATGACCAGTGAGTGCTTAGGACTCTGACAACGAATGTGTCTTATTTCAATTACTAAACAGCATGTTTTAATAAGGAATCGATGTTTGATAATGGGTAATAAAGCCTATTGTGGTGTCCTGTGACTGGAGCATTTGGCAGATATCAGCTTTCCTGCATATCTGCTTTCAGAGGAATACTGTAAGATGACTTATTTGAGTAAGGAGGTCTGTCAATATACGCCCAAATTCATGCTACACACTCAAGTATCTGTGTACCTTGGCAGCTCTTTATTGAAATGTTATCAAAAGCCTGGGGTTTGTATCTCTGCTTGAGTTGTGCAAGAGGGAACATGCATCACCGCAACTTGTCACAGCACCCGACTGCAGTTCCTGGTCTCTGACAATACCACGGGGGCTGTTTGTGGTAACTGAGCTTTTTGCTTCCAGCAGCACCACAAAGACATTGACCCATGTCCAGAGGAACAAGCCAGTGCCTGTATATCGTCTAAATCCCGTTTCAGTCTCGCAGAATGGATGTATTAGTAGCAATGTTATGGGGAATGATTCTCTTAACTTTCTTGCTGCCAGACTTTGCATGAGGCCAAGCAAAATTGACTTTATTTGAGTGCAAAATTACATTGAATAGTGATATCTAAGCCTGCCTGGAACTGAGCCAGATGGCAAAACTGCTGCAGAGGCTATAATCCAGTCTGCTCTTCTCCCATTTACCTAAATTGTGTAAAGAGTTGGTGTGTTTAAGAGATGAAAGCTATTTATCCCAAAGGGAAACAAAAAAAAAGGTTAACATTTAGTTTGAGCACCAGGCCTCCTAATGTAGATCACAGTATTTTGTGCATGAAGTGCACTCTGGCAAAGGTCCATAGCAAGCTTTGAGACATTTTATAGCGAGTGGTACTGCCACACTGATATGTACTGTGCTACTCAGTGCCCACGTCTTTCTGATTATTCTTTTGCATGTATGAAGTGGCTACTGAAAAAAAAAACATGTCACATGTTTGAAACCATGTTTCTTCTCCANNNAGCTTCTCTTCAGCAGCTGTTCAGTTCACGA
The DNA here is from genome assembly GCA_013398855.1 of Mohoua ochrocephala. Lineage (NCBI taxonomy): Eukaryota > Metazoa > Chordata > Aves > Passeriformes > Acanthizidae > Mohoua > Mohoua ochrocephala. Next base: position 45,526 of record VZTA01011119.1, on the reverse strand, counting down.
TCCTCTGGCATCCTTTTGAATGAAACGTGACATATTCCTGCCACAGTCCACAGCATGTGCCTGGTTTAAGTTGATGCAGGCCACGTGTGTTCAGTACAACACTTTTTTTTTTTTTGTTCCTATGCTCCCCATGCTGGTATATGAAAATCTGTACACTTGCTTAATGTAAATGAAACAAATTTGCTTCCATGAAGGATTTGTTTAAAAAGCTAAGTATGAATTATACTGTGACCAACTCAATAATCCATCCATATTTATTATTGATAGATTTCTATTAAATACATCATGACCACAGTTCTGGACTCTATCATGCTCTGAAGAATGATGACACACAGCAAAAAATCCCCTTCAAGCTGTTTTAAAACATTTGCTTTTGTATAACAGGTATGGAATTCCAGATATTTTTCATGTGAGTTTTTTTGATGGAGGCCTAAAGAAACCAGGTCGTGTCTGTTCTGTAGATGTGGCCAGTAATAATATTTAAAAAAAACCCCAACAACATAAAATTACACTTTTAGGTTTTGCTTTTGTGTAAGAGATTTAAAAAATTATTTCCCAAGAAACTTGCTACCCTACCTACAGAAAGAGAATGGAGTGGTTAACTTTAAATAGTCGAACTTCAGATTTTAAATCTCTAGACAGGAGTCAAAATCTTTTGTCAATACGTGTTTCCCACTCGCAGAGAAGTGAAAGCTTAGGATATAAAATGCCTTGGACAGGACACGTAGATGGTAACTGTTGAATCAGTGTCTGTTCTCTTCCTCTCGTGACACCAGGTCGTTGGATGTTTTTTGACCATGCTGGTCTGCAGTGGAAATAGTGCAGGTGAGGGAAACCCCTCAGAAATATACTTTGACTCAGGATGAGGAAATTCCCCCTCCAGGGATGTTCAGAAGAGACTCCTACAAGGATGCAACCGACTCCCCGGTAGTGTCCACCTAAACTGAAGCCAGAGAGGTTTCTTTCCCAGAAGATACTACAGTTGAGTCATTCTTTTCGTTTCCATGAGAAGGTAAAAGCTCTGCACTGGTCTCGCCGGCTTTCTGTCTTTGATCACATGAACAAGGAATGAGCTCTTATCATAGTACTCTTATGAAAAAATGGATCTTCTGAGGCTGGGGCTTTTTTCATGGTCCTGGAAAAATGTTCCCCTTCTTTCTTCTGTACAGCCTTTTGACATGGCTTGCTTTTCATCTGTGTATTACACTATAGGGGAATATTTTAAATTGTATTCTAATCAGTTCACAGATCTCAAGTTTTGTGGCTAGTTAGTTCAAAATTGGTAGTGTAATAATACACCAGAGGTTAGGAAACCTCAGCTGATTTTCAGTTGTGAATGACTACTTCCATTGCGTATCCTTTTTTTGCAAACTAAGCATCTCTAAGTTAGAGGGCAAGTTTAGGTCCTAAGGAACCACGATGCCCCTTGAGACCTGCGGTCAAATACCAGATAGTTCAGTTATTGCCAAACTGATCCTATGGTAATTAAAATGATCGAGATCAGCCTTTGCGGTAGAAGTGTCTGATAAATAACTGTACAGAACATACAATACTGTACCAAAAAAGTACACAACGCTGCATCTTAAAAATAAATCTGAAACACGGCAGTGACTCTGAAAATTATAGTTACTAATGCGACAAGAATGATAGCACCTACAGTAAAGATCCAAAATGTCTAACAGCGAGTGTATGCCTTTGTTATTGAGTACCTTTTTTGCATAAAAAGTGTCCTCCATATCCAATTCATGGATGAGCATCAATGTTTTTACTTCATTACCGTTGCACTACAAAAGCTGTTAGCAGGAAGCAGATGAGTATGGAAATGGATCAGCTAAGAAGAATTTTCATTGCTTTTCAAGACAATTTGTATAACTTATAAAGTGAAATTATTTGATTTATTGTTTTATTTATTTGCTTGCTTTACTTGAATCATGCTCTATTCTTCTTTATTTCAAGGATGACCTGCGAGGTCATAATTTTCAGCTCCTTTTTGATTTGTAGAGGAAAATCAAACATTCTCGATAATACAACTTTTGGATTATTACCTGTTTGGTCTGATATTCGGATTATTTGTGGCTGGAAGATGCACATCTTGATGAATGCTTGAAATTATGACAATAATGAAACAAAGCTTGAACAATTTTTAGGGTAAAGGACTTAGATATTTCTGCCCAAATTAAACTATTCAGTTCTCCATACTAAAAATGTCAGGAAGTAAGAACGATTTGATTAAAAAAAAAAAAAAAATGAAGCATTTAATAATTTTATGAAACCTTCCTCAAAAACTAATTGAAATGCCATTCTGGGATGTCATCTAAAATTTAGAGACTGTTATTGAAATCAGTGGGGCCGGGTGCAAGTCAATGCCAGACAGGAGATGTGGGCACAAATGAAAAAGTCCTTGTAGATCACTTGAAGGTCTAAATGTTTAGTTGTGGAAAAAAAAGAGTTACATAACAAGCTCCTTCCAGTTCAGAAATAAAATCAAGAAAATAAAAATTAATTTATTAGTATACAGTTATTACTCGTGGTACAGATTCTTCAGAAAATGATGCGTAAAAATTTTAGACCTTTTGGGGATTGATTCTGACCTCACATTCACAAGTGCACCTGTCAAGAAAGGGCAAATTACCTCCATTCTTCCAAATCAGGGGTTTGATCCCAGGTCTAGAGGATGTTTGAGTTGGCTCATTGACTTTGAGTGAGATTATTTGCATACATAAATATAATACATTGTTTAATTATGCCAAATTGAGCACAGGCCAAAAGCACTCACAGAACAGAACTTCAAAGGACATGCTTCATCAAAGGAAGAATATACGAAGGAGTGTTTTTAGAATTTTTTGGTGTCGGAATTCACGTCACTGAGAAAAATGAGAAGATGTCAGTGTCCTTCATACAAAGATAATGAAAAGATTATTCCACTGTATATAGAGCATTGTTTGGCTGTATTATTAAGGACCTTGGCTTGCTTGAAAAATGATCTCTGATGTTTCATTTTCTTATGATCTATGCACTGAATAGAAATCTCTTCATGGACTAGTACTCTTAATGAAGGTCTTAAATATATGGTAGCTGAATATATTAAAGAAGATTATCCTAATAATGGGGCATGAAAAAAGGAACAAGAACTTTTTAAAACTTGAATTGGTACATGACCTCTTGGTGGGAAAAACACTCTTAGGTAAGTGATCTGCCACCACTGCAATATACCAAAAGAAAATTAAAAAGGTAAAGCTCCAGTATTTCTTCAGCCTGGAAACTTGTGTGATTAAATCCTCAAAGACTGAGCCTCTGTGACCTCACTTTGTTCTGGTGAAAACTGAGTCAATTCTCGTTTCCTTAAGACAGTTCCTCTGTACTGGGTAAAGTCAAGAATTTGAAGCCTGAGAGTGTTTACACCTATGTCACTAAACCCTAATTTGTCTGGAAGTGGTCTGGTAGGGCCAGGAGCAGAGAGGTTAACTATTTTCTAAAGGAAATTTACAGAACTACGGGAGTAGCGTTATCCCCATTAAAAAAACCCCAACAGAAAAATGGCAACCCCCACCCAAAAAACCCTCAAAATCCAACACAAACAAAAGAACCTTCACAAACAAAAAACCCACATGAAGCTGGTATAATAGCATCCTAGATGGATACTTTTCCAGAACTTTGTATTGGCGCAGAGTGACTCACAGTTTAGTTCTCCACACTTCTGAATACCGTGGCTACAATGCGACGTATGACCAAATTTACAGAGGAAAAATTACTTCTTACCAAATCTTTGCTGTATTTGAGGGGAAAGGAAATATTTCCCGTTCACAAGTGGAAATATTCTTACAGCTGGTTTTCCGTGTTCATCAACTTGCCAGTAGCTCTTTTTTCGTCAGCTTAGAGGGTAAATTAATACTTTTCTTGCTTTCTAGCTTTCATGCGCTTGCAGCCCAGTAGTGCTGTGCAACTGATGGATTGCCAGCACTCTGATGGAACCATGCTTGGAGGAAGAGGTTTAAGCTCCCTTCCCCCAGCTGTTTTCATCCTGCAAGAAAAGTCTTTAAAATCCACTTTTGTGGTGGCTAAATGAGCAATTTCGCTTTCCAAGGTCCGTAAAACCATTATCCTGGAAAGTAGCTGTTAGAGAATAAAAATTGTGATGCAGTATTAAATTAATGCCCAGTTTTCTGTAATTTATTACAAATTAGGTATAATTATATCCCTCCAGTATTCGCTTGTAAAGAAGATTAAATCTTGCCTGACTGTTGGGCCAGGAACAGGTACAGCCAGGCTGAGATAAGAGAGAAAATTTTAAGAAATGGCTCTGTAATTTTCTTTCCAGTTTTGCAGTTTTATTTATACTTGATTTAATCCACTTATTTTAATTTCAAATTGATTGCTAAATCAGACACTTTCTGTAGAACATAATATGGTAACAAACCAAGGAATAATGTCTCTTTTGTAGAGCAGATGGAGCAGTGCAGCCACTGTTCTGTCCAGCCTTTGTAAAGCTAAAAGGTAAACTGAGAGGGCACATATTTCATTTCATGCAGTAGCTGCACACACAGTCTGTAATGTTAAACCTGGGATGCTGAGCAGCGTGGAAGGATGAGATGCTGCTTGGTGGAGCTCACCTCTAGGCCTCTAGCTTGGGGCGGGCATAACTCAGTCATTGATTTTTGGGGATTTTTTTAAAGCTTATTAATCATTAAAAAACATTCATCTTCCAAAGGAGTCCATTTTTCAAGGATAGAATTTCTTTAACTCCACATTAGATTTAGGTACCTGAGAAATTTGAGTAAGGAGGGGGGATGAACTCTGTGCTGAGCAAACAAGGGAGTTGTCTCCATGGTGAAGACCAGGCACTGCTTGCTAAAAGGCTGCTGAGATCAGTAGACAGCTGAAGTTGTCAGCACTCCAGAAGATGATTTGCACTCCAGAAAATAATTCGGCTCTCTTTAAATTTTCTGAAGAAATTAAGGAGCCTTATTATAACATTTTAAGTGATAAAAACCATATAATTGTTAAACAAACCTCTACTTTTCCAAGGACCTCCATGTGTTTGCTTTTAAAATAAATTACTACTCTACCTTTCGGTGAACATCTTCAGGAGAAAAGCAATTACATTCCAAAGCTTTTTATGAAAATTCATGTATACATTAAAAAAAGGAAAAGTGGTAAGTTCCTTGCAACTTCCCTCCTAAGTGCTGAATATGGTCTAGTTGCTCCTGTCATCATGATATTCAATGAATTCTTCAAGAAATAGAAAACATGTCTTTGGTGGAGAAATATACAGAAAGACTCAGTAAGAGTCTCAGAATGCAAGCTGTCCTCAAAAGAGCATGGATGTGAGTCAGTACACAGAGCAAAGCTGCATTTAATGACAAGAAAAAACTCTATTTGGGTGCAATCTAATGACATTTCAGAGTGATGACATTGCTTAGTACAGACACTGCACTGTCTATTCAGAAGTGCTTAGCTGTTCTTTTATTTTTTCTTACTTTTGTCTTTTCTTCCTTTCTCTAGGACTTCATTGCACCTCACCATGGATCAGACTATTAGATTGTGAACTTTGTTTTAGAGACAATGTGCCACTCCATATGTGCATGGTATTCAACACGCTAGGAGTTAAGCCCACATACTTTCATGGAGAGCTGAAATTTTTTTACGCGATTCCAGCAGTACAAATATCTAATAAACTTGTCTTTGTTTTCAAGAATTAAGAATCACTGTGCATAATAAACGTGCAAGTGTTTCGTGTACGTCTCACATGCTTCAGTTTGCACTGTGGTTTGGAAAGATTCTGACTGGTTAGAAACAGTTTATGAGGGCAGGGTGTCCTCTGCGCCTACTGAAGGGATACGTGCCTGTAGACTGTAGCTTCTGAAATTAGGTAAGATCGAGCTCTTTGAGTTACAGTTTGTACAGAGCATTTCTTCTAAATTTTATGCCAAATTTCACTTAAAATTCTCGCAGCTGACCTTTAAATTTATGGAAATGCTAACAGACAGTCATTAGGACATGGTGGGTGTTGCCATACTTATGTTGATGCCAAGATTGCATAAAATCCCCATGTACAGGCATTACAGTCCTGAAATAGTTGATGTTAAATCTCTCAGCTGTCAGCAACAGTCCTGTCTTACCAAAAAGAACACCTGGAATGACGGCTAATGCCTTGCCAGTGTGTGAGTAGTAATGGACCCACTTTAAAAAATGCTGCTGATCTTGTGACAAGTCATGGTGGAGGTTCTGATGTCCTCTAAACAGGTGCCTTGGTACATGATCACTATTAATTTTTGTCTGGTATGGCATGAGCAGTGAGTATATGGCATGAGTTTGTAAACACAGCACAGCCCAGAAGAGAGAGGTGCAAACTCTTCTTCACTGTCCAATCTCTGTGGCTCATTTACTTTCAGGGCATTAAAACAGTAACTCTTAAGGGTGCATCACAAAGCCTGTTCTTTTGAGAAAAAGCTGGGGAGAAGGGATAGCTGAAGTTGCTCTTGTTGTGGACTGGTAGTTTTTCAAGATTTATTTTGAGTCAACCTGTCTTGTGATGTCTGTTCTAGCTCCGTTGTTTTTAAGGAGGTAAAAGGGTAAAAGCTATCAGAAGACTGTAGGTTATCACTATGCCGGTCTCCTTGTCTTCCAAGTGGAAGTTAATGACTCTCAACCATATCATAGAGCAAACTAATGTTTTACTATTTTATTACTGGCTCAAATTCCTTGAGATTTTGATTTTAAATGTTACTGTAATGTTTAAAAATAATATATTGTTATTAATTATCATTTGTTGTAAGAGTTATTCTACTACATAAATTCCTGCTAAATTGAGATACTAAGACTTGATCCAGCTAGTGCTCAGCTGATGTATGTCAGAGAAAAGAACTTACATGTTTCTGTGTTCAGCATAAATATGGTTTAGGATTTTAAAATGAGAATTAAGATTTGAGAGCAAGCTTTAGGGAGCTGCTGGGAGTTAAGATCACTCTTCTGTCTGTGTTCTCCTTTCTGCTGGGGAAATTATAAGACATTATTAAAAAAATCAGTTAGTGATAGATGAATGAAATGGTGCCACCTTAGAGCACTTCCCCATTTATTGTCTTGTTTTCTTCACAAATCTGTTCCTATATATACGCATATATAACAAAATTACTAATGAGCTGAAGTGTTCAGGTTTTTTTTAGTGTTTCCAGAAAAGTGTCCTGCTGAGAAAAAAGCTTTGATGCTTGTGTTGTATCCATCTGGGAGTGCAGCCCTGAAGCAGGTAAAATGAGGTGGCTGAGCGAATGGCTGGTAATGTTTTCACAGTGAAGGAAAGGCTCTGGGGCACCCCTGAATCTCATTGTTGCTGGAGATGTGTCTTTACTTCTTAGTGGAGATCCCAGGGCAATGGAAAAGGATGGAGACAGCCTGAGAGACAGCATTCGGATGGTCAGGAGTCCTGGGCTCTTCCTGGTCCCCCTCTTTGTATTGCCTTCAGCTGAAATCCAGTCTTTCTCTCACTGTGATCCCTGGGCACCCTGGTACTGTCCGCCTTCTCAAGCTGACAGCTGTGGTCTCCTGGGAAAGGGGCAGTTCTATTAATAGGAAACACTTTACATGCTTGGCTTTCCACGTTAGGAAAATAGATGTATATGTGGAATCTTTCTCGATTGGATCCTAACGTCTCATTAATTTTGTTTCACTCCAAAGCATGGCCAGTATTTGCTTTGTGCTGATTATCAGGAAATGAGTTGAAATAGGAGTCCTAATGAGAGCAACAGTCATTATTTTAAGTGCATTTTTGTGTTTAATTTATAAACACCGGTGAAAGTCAGATAATGAAGTGATCAATCATTTTCAAATAAAAATATTATCTTGTAAAAATGTCTAATCAGTGAAATCAGAGCACTAGGGGTTCCTTTTACCAATAAAACCAGAAGCCCAAAAAACTATGACAGTCTTACTGATGGTAAAAAATGCACCACAACCACCCATCCCCATCTTCCTCCCTTTTAGTTACTCTCTTGATATTAAATTTGTAATTAGAATCCTTGATTACCAATGCAAGAAATAGCCATAAACAATACCTGGATTGAGTTACAATAATTTTATACAGATTTCTGAATGTTTTACTAAGGGCTTTATCATTTTATAAGCATTGGTATTTGTCTTGTTATTCGGGGGGAAAATGGCAAAGGAACAAACTACAAATAGAGTTTTAATATCCACATATGTAAAACTTGTCACAATTGAACAAATACAGGAACTGAAACAGGAGGTGTTGCATGTGGCAAATTGAAAGCTGATTAACCTACTCTTAATGATGACCTCATGTGAGAAACACATGATCTTTCCAGGACTGGTGTTATTCAAATAATATGGGAAATACTTGCTATGAAATAGTGGTGTATGCTTAAAAAAAACCCAAACCAAACAAGCAGAAAGTTTATTCTGAATCTTTGTCGATCCACAGAATGAAATAGTTAGATAATTTTGTAGGAACCATGTGGTGCACTCACAGATGCTTTGGAGGAAGGAAAGATAGGAAAGAAAATGTGGAGGGTTTTCAGGTGAGACCATAGGCGCATGCAGTTGTAGCTGGGTGGGAAGCTGCTTCTTGAGTTTCTTCATTTGTGACAATGCCCACATAAAGCTGTGTTTATCATTGTAGGAGTTCCATAGCTCAGATGCAGGTATTTTAACAATCTACTGTAGGAATTACTGGATTTAGTGATGATTTTCAGATCAATATGCAGGTAAAGTGAAACAAGAAAACAAAGGACATTAAATACTATTATAAAACTTTTGGTAAAGTGTTTTGTAGAATAACCGACCATCCTCCACAAATTATTTTTTCCTGCACTGCGGATACTCTCTTTTGTTTGTTACTGTAGGGTAGTTTTCAAGACTCAAGGCCTCCTTGGAACTTTGTTTTGATGAAAGCGTGTGCAAAGAATTCTCAGGCTGGTACCGAAGGGTTTACATTGACAAAGCTCCTGGGAGAGTTTTGTCTGACTTAACATTTTAGGCTTCAAGAAAATGAAGAGAAAACTGAAATATAGACAAAAGGAAATTCTACGTATTCCTCAGCAGAGAACCAGATTGGACCTTGCAATCTCCATCAGTTGAAATGAAGTAAGGTACTTTTGCTTGTTTCAAATGTAATGTGATTTATCCATGGCTTAATCATTATTGTCCTGTCAGAATGCAGATGCTGCAGTGGTTCACAGAGTAAAAATGGACTCTTTGGTGTTGCTTGGATTTCATCAATTAATATCAGTGAAAATGAGAGTTAAAAGCTTGTAACGTCATCAGAATGTGCCCAGGGAGCAGCAAGACCTCAAGCATGCTGGATCCACAGCAGGTTCGAACATGGGGAAGTCAGGCAGCCCCATTCAATTCCAGATTTTATGACTGCATCCTCCTCATGTTCAGCCTCAGGTGTGGAGAGTCACAGCAGCCCACAGTGGAGATGGAAATGCACAGATCCCTTCTAAAAGGGGAAGGAAAAAACCACAGAAATAATGAAAACAAAGTAAGCCCCAAATACTTGGCCACTGATACTACTGCTCTCAATGTATGGAGAAGTCCAGCAGGTCTTCAGGGTTTTGCACAACGCTGATGTGTAGGCTACCTGCCATCAGCAAACATAGAGGCAAAACACTGACCAGGCCTTCCACAGCCAGCAGCTTCAGCTGCTGCTCACCAAGCCTGATCTTTCCCAGGGCATACAGTTATAGCTGAACCAAAGAAAAGGATATGAGAATCATCATCTGGGAAGAGAAACCAACAACCACCATTTCTCCCAGAGACCTTGTGCCAGGATTTAAAATAATATCTATCTAGCACTGGTTCCAGCTGGGACCAAAGACACCACATGTTTCCACCTGCAGCCACCTAGTGGGTCTTTGCTATCTGGACAACTGTCATTCAGGTGAGGATGTGTCAGTCTTCGTCAACCCTGAAACATGGTGATCCCCAGCCGTGCTTTATTGCCACATTAGCTTTGTTTTTTCCTTCATACTGTTTCCTTTATCTGCTTTATGTTGCATTTTACTATTTACTCCTTGAGATACTGACTTAAGTTCTTTTTGGGTTTTTTAAAATGTTTTTTAATGTTTCATATATTGCCTGGCATTAGCTTTATTATATTCTGTCACAGCTCAATAATTTTTTTTTCAGTAAAGCTAAGCCAAGGATGAATAGCTGTGCCGTAAAGGTCACAGTAGGTGAATCTCAGACTAGGGGTTACAGTGGCATGACAATAGAATAATTAGTGTCATGTATTCTTTTTACAAGTACCTCGGGTAAGGCTTCCAAGAAACTCAGAAAATTTATAACAAGGCACATTTCCATGGTGGTTTAGTCGTATGATACATCCATGGTAATGCACCTGAAGTAATGCATTAAAAACCCCCTGGATCTCAAAATGAACAGTGCACAAGCAAATATAGCAACTATCAAAATTTAATTAATGATTTAGAAAAAGAGATAAATCCTCTCTCTGGGATTCCATTGTAGTTTTACATTGCTTTATTGATGCGGGCGTTTGGGAGGATTTAGCATTTCACTGCTCAGGTGAAATATGGCATTAGTACCTGGGAACAGCATTTTTGAAAATTAGGATTTGAAATTTCAAACCACAAAAATCAACACTACAGTTGGAAAGGTGGAGTTCAAATGAACTCTCACTTTATACCTGGTACGATCTCTTAGGGCTTTAGGGTTTTAGAAATTGCACATTGAGTCTGATTGCAGCTAGAATAATGAAAATGAGTTGCCATTAGTCATTTTTTTTGCATTTTTGCAAAGGCAAATTATTATATTGACTTCCATACTGTGTTGTATTCCCTGTTGATTCTTGGCATAGAGTGCAAACTATAGCTTTCTGCTACATTAAACACAGCCTGAATTGAGCTTAGAAGAAACTTCCTGGCAGTTTCTGTGTTTAGACCAAAAGTTCTGGTTTAAATTTGTCATGAATTTATGTGGGATACAGAGCATGGCTACAGCAGGTAGCAGCTGTGTCATCAGGATAAAAAATAGCAGAAAAAAATCCTGTGCCAGCCAGGCAGGATTTAACGCTTTGGCTGGCAGATGTCACAGCCTCTAATGTTCATCATACAAGCAGGCTTGATCAGTGAGGACGTTCTGATATTTTAACACACAACATTGTGTTGTTGATGTTATTTAACCTAAAACAAGACAAACAAAAGTTAAAAAAAACCCAAACCCACAACAAAAATAAATTCATTCAGCAGGGATAATAAAATCTCTTCAAGGAAAACGAGCAGATTTATTTGTGCCATTTCACAGGGACTTGCTGTTCCTCGCCCATCACAGTGCAAGTGTGGCACTGTCCTCACTGAGCTGTCCTGCTGCAGAGGTGGCGTGGCAGGTGTCACAGAGACCTGTAAGTGCTTTGTGCGCCACTAGGAAAACAGAGCTTGCGTGAACCATGGTCCTCTGCCTGCTAGCCATGAGAGCTATGATTTCCAGAAGTAAGGAAATTAGGTGTTTCTGCTTTCTAGGATTTTGTGCAATATTTAAGTTCAATATACTTAACTGCTTTGGCTTGTTTATGAGTACTCTGTGCTTCCTGGAATTAACATACAGCTAGCGCTGACAGGAAGCAGTTGTCAGGCTCAGTAAAAGCAATTAGCTACCTATAAGGCAACATCATTTTGTAAACTCAGTTTCAGCAAAAATTTCAGTTTCACAAACACTGAAAAATCTATAGCCAATAAAACGTCATGCATGTATTATGCTTGAAATATAGTGTATTTCTCTTTGTGTTTGGAGTTGGCTTAATTTCTGTGGCTGTGGGATAGCACTCAAGGATACCACTGAGAATGGAAACAAATTAGAATATGTCAAACATCCTTCATGGTCATAGGATGTAATTCAAGATAGAATTGTTTTCATAGTTAATTACTGCAGTTCTTAAAGTAAAAAAAATTAGGATGTCTTAATTAGAGTAACAGTATAGTTTCATTTTCTAATGAAAAGCAAAAGGGCCAGCAGAGAATAAAAAAATTTGAAACAATAAACAATGAACAAGGAAGGAAAATTATGTTGAAATGAAGCATTGTTGTGTTTCTTATTTGTTCTGTCACTACTTAATAATGATAACTTTAAGCTGCATGCATGTACATATTAATGATGCTGTAGACCTCCACTTCCCAGTATTCACCTACAAGGGAAAACTTACAGAATGGTCTAATGAAAGGATGATAAATTAAGAACTTATTCTTACAAGCCAACTGGATTGAATGCAAGTGAATCTTTGAAACTTTATTTTACTAAATTGCTACTATAAAAAGGTAGCGTGCATGAGAAGCACATAATTTTATTTCTCCAAAGTAAACTCAACACAGAAGATATTAATGCAATTCCTATCCCTCTCCCATCAAGTTTGATGCTGTTCTTCTTCGGCTAATGCTTCTGAAAAGACTGGAAAGAAGCAAGTAGGACCTACTGAGTAGGAGTTTGTGTAGAGTAAGTCTTGTTTTTCCAGCCATGTGGAGGTTGCTGGTGCTGTACAGTGCTGTGTCTGACCAGTCAGCTGCCTTTGGGCATTTATGGTCACTGTCCAGTGATGTCTTCAAGTAGCAATGTGGGCTGCCAGCTGCTGAAGAACGGTGTAACACCCACCACTCTGATATTAAGAGGAGTAGGGAAAGTGCTTCAGCTTCACAATTAACAATTTCCCTTGCATGCATGTGTTCCTTTTTAATCTGATGTACTGGCTCTGAGATTTATGAGCTCCACTGCACATAGCAGCTGCTGACTTGGGCTGCAGACGCAGAGTTTCTCTGAGCGGCTGTGCAAGGGTACATCAAGAAACAGGAGAGGAAATTGAAATGGCAAGACTTTGGAGGTGGTTGATGAGGCTGGCTGATAACTCCTACTCTGGAGGGAACCACAGGATGTACTTCTGCAGTAGGGGAAAAACAGGCAAGCAACTTGGAGAGAATAGTGACAAACATATTTTCTTGCCATATTTTCTAATTATTAATAGGCATTCTGAATGTCTATGTTGGTGACTGTTAGGCCATTTCAAGGACATGCAAAAAACCCCCTTCTGTTGTAACCGGGGAAACATACCTGAAGTTTAGGGTACACAGCTTCTGAGAGCAATCCAGTTGTCCTTTCAGCTACCTATCCACTGGGCATTGCCACAAAACTGTTTAGGAGGGATAAGCTCTGTAGGTGAAAGGCCTGTTTTGCAAAACCCTTGCTTCTCCAAATGAACTTTACAGCCTGTGGAGCTGAGGATCCACGAACCATCAGGTTGTTGCTGGAAAAGAGCTGCAACTTTCAGGGAGAAGGAGGAGACCTTCCTTCAGCCTTTTGGTCTGACTTCTCAAGTGGCAGGAAAGACCACTCTCATGAGGCACCTGCCACTGAGAGCTCAGTTGCCACCCCTCTGTGGTCCTGTTTAGGTGGCTTCTCTGTCAGAAACTAGGATAAACATTTAATCTCTTCCCCCAAAAGATTTGAGACTAAGATACACTGTTTCTCAGAAAGCCATGCTCTAAGGTTCTGTGACAAGAGTTTTGAAATATGTAGAGGGGAAAAGAGTGTAGGGAAGCAGGTCCATGTGTGGGGGGTGGGAGGCTTTGGGGCAGGGACTTCTGGTGGAGCAGGCCGGCTGTGTGAGTCACCAATGCCAGTGCTGCAAGGCAGCAGGGGCTGCTGTCCCCACGTGTCTTGAGCTGGGCAGTTTCTCCTTTCCGCACTTCTGCTCGATGAAACGGTGCCCTTCGACTAGCGATGTTTTCCTCGATTGCTGCTAATGTGAAGACCCACCTCACCCTCTGTGAAAGATAGGACCAAAAAGCAGACAAGTGAATTTCTTCTTTTTTAACAGGATCCATCCCTTATCATAGTTTTATGCAGTATGTCATATTTCAATTGAATTCCAGTATCTTTTTTTTTTAACTTGAAAGTGTTTTCAGACTTTTTTCTTCTGCTAGAGGATTGAAAATAACTGGAATGAAGTCATCAACAGGAAACTTCTCAGTTTGATTTATGAAAAAAAACATTTGGGGAATTCTATTTTTATCATGCATTTGGAATGGGTAGGATTATTTTACAGCTTTGCATATAAAACACATCCATTTACTGGATAAATGTAGTGTCAAGGTATCATTAGAGACATAAGTGAGAAGCTGGAACTGAGCAGGTATTTAACCATCTATTTTTAGCAAATTTTTTCTGATATAGGGAAAAACAGATAAACATTTTACATATGAAAATGCAATAGAAGGTTATAGGTAAATGTAGCTGAACTGTCAGTCTAAAAAACTACCTTAATATTACCTAAATCTTAATGCAGAAAGACAAAACCTAGGAGAAAAATAGGACTTCTCTGAGGGATTTTCTCAGAAGATCACGTCTTCTCTCATGTGACCAAATAAAAAAAAATAGTCCACTTACCATAATAATCTTAAAAAATACTATAGGGAGAAGATTAGATGATCTGTCATCAGTACAGTGGTCTGGCAAAAAATACATACAAGAATCCAGTCTTGTCACCAATGAGGCTGCAACATGTACTAACAAAACCAGAATTTTAAACTTAACATAAAATTAAGTCTTGTGGCTAAATAAGCATGATTTTCCCTTATAATAAGAATAGTAAGGGGAAAGGTGGATTTGTGGTATCAGGCTGCATAGAAGGGAACAATGACAGAGGAAGCAGAGCCTGGCAGTTTTAGTCAAGAAGTGAAATGGAAAGAGAGCTCCAATTGTGCCTGTTTTCATGTGCTCTCCCACAGGTCGTTCTGGTACATCCTGTCACTTGAGGAAAAGCCCTACTGTTACTTATACAGGTCATAGCTATTATTTCCACTGTCTTAAGCCCTCCTGAAAGTGGGTTGTAAATATAAACCCTATTTTCAGCTTTGAAAGTCAGAGAAATAGATTCAAGTAGAATGAAATAGTAAATTTAAGTGATATAGATAAACCAGTATCTCTGGAATAGCATCTTTTTCAGTATTGTCTATTACATCTCATTAAAGGTGAGAACTACTTGCACATGCATCTGCTTCCTTACTTTCCAGACAGGACTGATGTTTAAAACTGTAGATGCATTTTCTAAGCTACAAATGCTTCTGATTTGTAGTTTTGCAATGAATTAAACTTTTTATCTTGTCCCTTCTCCTGGACATCTTAGGATTAATATTTTATGGGAAGAAATAATCTGAGCTTTTCTCTCAAATGTCTTTGCTTTACATGCTTTACAAAGAGAGAATAAAATACTGAAGAAATAGGGATGTTCTTTGATGATCTTAGGTTATTTATGAAGTAACAGGGTGGTTGACTTTCGTCAAGTATGTTATTTTGTTCAAACTCCAGCACTTGAACCATAGTCCTTTGTGAATTTCTAGGAAATTCACAAAAGCTTCCAAGCAGAAACGTTTTGAAAGATGTACTGAAGCTTTCTGAAGCTTTCTCCATTTTCTATTTTGGGTAAAGTGTTAATTTTTATTATTGGAAGGATCTTAAGCCTATAAAAGCCTTCTTTTATGCTATCACTGTGCTGGCATGTAATCATTACATGCTCTAATTTCAGTCTAGTATAAGTTACCTGGAGCTGCTACTATGTATTAATTACATACTTTTTTCATTTGGATCTTCATTCCTCCTTTGTTTGCTGTAGTGTCTCAAAGTTTTATAGAAATTAACCTTAAAATTCAAAACAGATAGCAAACATTCATCCAAAAATAAAAGGTTCTAACCATTGTGTCATAATATAGTGGGCAAAGAAATGGTGTAAACCAATAAAAATTGAAATTCTTTAAAGCTGTTTTAATTTTAATTTCAAACTTGGCAATATAGATTTATAATTTTAACAAACATTTCAAAACTTCCAAACAAATCTTTTTCAAATCAATACAGATAATTTTATTTCATCAGAGATATTGAACATTCATTTTGCATTTCATTCAAAGTTTTTTTACATTTAATTTGCTAACACTGTCAGTGAAAAGAAACTGAAATATGAACAGTTTAAAGGGCCAGACTTTCCTAACACTTAATCTTAGAAGGTTTGAGGAAAACTGCCCTAAGCTGCCTGGCTGTGCTGCTCTAGTAGGTCTGTTAGAGTTGAAGCAGGTGAAATATCAGGGATCATGATTTTGCATCTAGTATGACAATTTTTCAGGTTGTGAGTTGTCATTCACTACTAGGAGGAAAATAAGAACACGCTTTTCAGCTTATATTAGAATTTCCTTTTTTTTGTTCTCCATATCCCCCAAACAAGTCCTGCTTCCTCGTGGAATACTGGCCTGGTCTCCGAATGAAGAGGTAACACCGAAAACAAAGCGATGAAGATTTTCCATTTGACCTCGGATTGCTTGTACTGGCCAGTTTGCACTGCTCTCTTCATCTGCAGGAGTTGGGTTGTTTTTGTATCCTGAGCTGCTCTGCCATATTCTTCAACTGCAAACTCTCTTGCAATATCCCGTGTTCCTTCTGCATTGCCTGACAACTGTTTGGCTGGGGTGCTCTGCTCCTCGCAGTGCGAACGCAAACCTTACAGCCTGTATAATTAATTTTCTCCTTTGATTTCCTCCCTCTTTTTCAGTAAATGAAACTGCTGCTCTAAAAGATATTGGTAAGAATTTAATATAGATTTGGGTTCTGATACTGCTAGGCAGAGCTGTCATTTATTCAAACCGGTAAGGGGGAACTGCCTGCTTGTTTAATTTGGGCTGTTCTCTTCCTCGCATTCTACGGAGTGAGGGTTCAGCAGACATGCGGAGGAGACTGCTGCCGATAACACTGTGGATGATGCTTTGTCATAGCAGCTTTCTCTGGAAAGGTACCTGACAAATCCCCAAGCACACACAGTGCCAGAGCTCTGCTGAGGGGTGAATCGGCACTTCTGTCTGTTCTTTGTTGGTCCCACATGACGTTTGCTAGCTTTGACTTACTCTTAATTCATGGGTTAATGGCTTACGTCCCGCTGGCACCTCTTGGCACCTTTGTGCACATCTAGTGTGTCTCCAGGGTGTTCCATTCTCACTTCCCAATGTCTCCCCTAGTTTTGTGCATTCCTTATAGTCTCAAAATGGTCTGGCTGCTCATCTCCAGGAGAGCTTTAAAAAATGTTAAACGGAACTTTTGGACAGGTTTTTAATCTCTAACAACTGTTTTAACACATTGAACTTCTGGGAGAAGCACTGCATTGAGCGGGAAGGGGGGTTGGGTAGATGTTTAAAATGAGCTCTCTGGGAGGTTGCCAGAGCAGGTATGCGCAGGGAGCCAGGCTGGGAGCTGAATGTACAGGAACGAGATAAGAAAGATCAGGCCCACCTTCTTTTGACTTGAATTGGCCAGTTCAGCTGCTGCTGCTGGAGAGCACAATGCCTGAACACATCCTCTGAACAGGCACATTTTTTCATTAGCATGGGACTGTGATGCTATTACCCCATAATCTCTGAGTACTCAGGTACCTTGTGACATGCATAGCTTTGACAAAGCTCTTTGTAATTGAGGGATTGGTTGCTATGGGCTGCTTTAGGCCTCTTCTGACGTGAGGGAATACAACACTGTTTAGCTAATGCTGCACAAAAACTTTCAAAATCCTTTTTATATTGAACTTCTAAATTTTATATTTCAGATTTTAAATCCACTTAATGAAGGAAGAAAAAAGTTTCAAAAGACTTCAGTAGTAAAAAGCCTCAAATCTGCTGCATAAATCATAAGTATTTAGCTCTCATACATGACTGCGGTTTTGAGGTTAGCATGCATTGTGGAAACGCATTCATTCTCTGAAATGTGTTCCTCGTGACCTGATTCCTCAGCGTCTTACTGTGCTTCACTCCTCCCTAGTATATATCCTAGGTGTAACCAGAATTGTTGGTGACCTGTACCTGAGGGGCTAAAAATGAGGGCCAGGCTAGCCCGGGCAAGGTCAAAAGCTTCTTTAGAAGATACACAGCCCCATTTGTCACATTTGTGCAATTTGAGGCAAAGATGCAGCTGCCAGAAGCGTCGCACCTGACCTGCAGCTTGCTACAAAACTTGTCTTCCTATCTTCCAAAAGGACAACAGGTCTCAGAAGAGATTGCTGCAATTCACTTGCCCTGAGGCTGGCTGTGAAAGTGGAGAACATATCCCAGGTGGCACAGACACAATGAATGGGTCAAACTTCAGCTTGATATACAAAAAACCTAAAATAAATTAGGATGCAAGCCGTTTTCACAGGACAAACAACTCAGATCATAGTGCCTCAGGCTAAGTGTAGGAAATTGCATTTGATGTCTGAGGAGTCCTCCTAGTGAAATTATAAGGAACGGACTTTTCACTTTTAGGGGGTGTTTCTAAGTTTTCCCTTTGGATTAATGCAAGGAAACAAGTAATGCCATATTCTGTACAGGGAACCCAGCTGTTTAATATGGCAATTGATCTGTCTTAAGAGCATTTTAGTATTAAGGAATGTTAGTTGTATTAAGAGATTATGCAATGCAACATTTTTCTGCGTGTATTACAAATGTTGAGCCCTGTGGAGTAAATTATATTTTAATTTACAAATTCCCTTTATAGTACCTGCTGTTCTCTGTGTCCAGTGCAAACAGCAAAATGATCTGTTTTGTACCAAGAACCAGCACTGGCCTTTCAGAAACTCAGGCACACAGATGCACTGATACAAAGTCTTCTGATTTCTTACTTGCCTAGAAGAAGAGGGCAGCCAATCTTATCACGGGTGATTCATGTATACACGCTCCTGACTCTGCTGTATAACTTCAGGCAGAATACCAACTTTTGGTAAAACCAGGTTCTTCAGATATCTGCAGCACTGATGCTACAGAAGGAGTAGGGTGTTTTTCTTAGTCTGCACTGCAGTTTGTGAGATTGAAGCTAGGAGATAGGAATGTTTTAATCAATTTTGCAGTTAACACATTTTCCATCATAAAATGGAAGAAGAAAATAATTGCTGTCCAGTTTCAAAAGCTCAACATGTAAAACTACAGAAGGAGAAATAGCAATGTAAAATGCTCATCAGTATCTTGCACAATTTAACTTTGTACTAAGGACAAAAAAGGCACATCTGCTCCTTTTTCTCTCCATCTGTATTGCTCAGGACGAGAAGATTTTCTTTTCATCTTCTACAAGACTTAGGATGTCTTTTAGCCAATGTTGTGAATTTTCCCAATAAACTTCTCCCCTTTTTTCTGCAGTTACTTTGCATGGTTTTCTCTAAATTTTGGATAGCTGGCATTTTTTATCTGTTCCTTAGAGAGACTATTATATCCTTTCTTCCTCGTGGAGAAGACCTGGCCTTCCTCGTGGCCTGCAGATTTTTTGTTATAATTTTGCTAATTCTGTAAAGTTTTAAACTGTTTTGCATTTATGCTTTTGCTCCTGTATTTCTTTCTTTGTTTAACAAGTACTCTTTCTTCATCTTCCTCTTTCAAGATTTTTTTTTACACAGGCATAGGCATAAGATCTGTGATAATTAGTGGCAGCTCATTATTCGTTTTCATTATGCCTCCGTACAAATTTTGTGATTAAAGTTAGGGAAACCATAAAATTGCTCACCTTATAAACTTTGCATCAGGTCCGGTGATTCATACATTATTTTTTTATTAATTATCCCTGATGACAGGAGGAGTTTGTTTTGTACTAACTCAGTCAGAAAACCTACAGAGCTAACAGGTGGAGATATTTGGGATAATAGCCTTGGAAACTTGTCTTGTTTCTTGGTAAAAGCCAAATACTTTTTCTATGCTTAACCTAATGCTGCACAAGTCAACAGAGGGGCCAGGCATCATGTGGGAGACTGGATGGTGAAATTGTGTGTTTCCTGTGTGGTCTGGTGTTTCTGTGTTGAAGTAACAGTTGTGTGAGACAGGGAGATGTGTGAATGGTATTACCTTTGAATCAAGCGTAGAACAGACAATTTTGCGTTGTGTTAGTATGTTTTAGTTCATAGCTTTGCAGCATACATGTGATTCTCAATATAAAAATAGCCAATGGAAAAGAACTGCTGAACCATGGAGCTTCCTTTACATTGCATTGTAGCTTGATGTAACTCTGTGTATGGTACACTGCATACACTGGACTCTGCCTCAGTAAAATAAGGAATAATTATCACTTCCATACTATGATGCACAAAGAGTCAGTCTCCACGTGCACTTCAGTTTTTACACATATAGTTGCAGTTTTTCTGGCTTTCTGTGATCTTCGGATCAAAGAAAAAATGTAAAACCTGGGATTTTCCTCAGGAAAACAAACCCAAGTCCAATATGCAGCCATGAATTCTGGGCACTGGATGGAAACTTGAGCAAGGGCTGAGTCCTTGCATTTTCATTGACTTACAGGGAAAGCAGTTAAAATTTATGAATGAGAAAATGCTTTTGAACTTTAAATGTAGATAAGGGTAAAATCATTGCCACTGTCTCTTCTGTGTTATGTCTTTATTAGAAATCATCTCTATTGTATGGAAGTCTTCAACATCTCTTGAAGGCATGCGTGTGTAAATGTGTCCTTTAGGGCAAGGAAAGCAGGAAATCATGTCTGGGGTCCCTCTGCATTTTTCATTACCCATGCAGAATGATGAAAGGTGTATATTGTTAAAGATCTAGTTTTTGGGCAGAGAGACACCTCAATATTATCTATGTTGGATCCTGCTCGGTTTAGCCTCCCAGAAAATAGTCTCCAACTAAAGCATAATTTCCAGTGGGTTAGGTAAGACCAAACAAGGCTCGTGCCACCATACAGGGTTCGTGTGGATCCCTGACTGCATGAGATACCCACTGCTGTGTTCTCAAGTTGTTGAGTGAATGCTTTACTCTGGGCTAGCCTATGCAGTAGCTCTGCCTAGGTGGTGCTCAGAGATGAGTAGGTCATAGGCATGTTTCTTCTCCCCAGTTTTCTGGAGTGGCTGTTACGGAGGTTTCGCTTTCTGGAGAAATGCAGCATGCCTGTACAGGAGCAAATTATACATGGATTTTGGCTAGTAAATGCAGAGAAATATATTAAGATGCCACAAAGTCCTTAAAGGTCAAGTGCTGTAGTAGTGTTTGCATAGGCATGTTACAAAGTATGCAGCGAGCAGCAGATGTGTTCAGCTGCCAGCTTGACCAAGGATCAGAAAATGTGTATGCAGTGTGGTCAAACTTTCTATGGCAGTAATATTTTAATCTTATATCTTTCTATTTTTTTTAAAAAAAATATGGTTTTGTACTTAAACTAGCAGTCTTGCAGCAATGTTGTGATAAAAGCAGGTGTCCTGGTTTGAGACAAAATTCAGAGGAACTCTCTGGGAGGAGCATCTCCTCTATAGAAGGTAGGTTACAGCCACCCCTCCCCCAACAGGTTGGGGAAAAAATTCCTCAAAGGAAAGTGAAAGAAGGGGAAAAAAAGCTATTTATTTAACAAACACACAGGAAAAGAATAATGCTAAATAATAAAACCTCTTGCTGTGGAGAGAAAACCTGGGAAGATTTGAGAGTCCTTTCCATGGGTGTGGTCTCTCCCTCTCTCCCCTCTTTGGAGCTGCATCAGCTTGGGCCCCTCCAGGCCGAGGTGTGAGGCCTCCCAGTGAGGTTCCGATGTTCTGGTGTTCTGAACAGTCCAGAAAAGAAGAAGGAAAAATCCAAAGTCCCAGGGAAACAAAGGAGTTGAACTCTCTGTCTCTCTCTTCCAAGAAAAGGAGCCCAGAGCCTGGAAAAGCAGGGAAGGTGCTTGCCTCTGCTCTGCTGCAGCAGCAGCAGCAGCTATCTCATTCCCTGTCCTTGAACACAAAAACTGTTTTGAAAAGTTTGTCTGTTTTTTTTTCTTTCTCTTGCACCCAATTTTAAAGAGACAGAAAGGCACAGGAATCATGTCTGGGCATAGAGCAGGTGGTAGGGGATACACATCATAAAGTCAGCCCAAGACAGCAGGGCTGTTGGGAGGGTGAGTATCCTTTGGAGATTGATGGTAGTGTTGAAAAAAAATTGGCTTAACTGTTTTCCATGCAGCACCCCTTCAGATCTGAAACAAGAGCAAATTTCAAATGGTTCTGATGGAAGAGCACAAAAATGTGTGGGCTTTTTTGTAGACTAAACATCATAATAGTGCAAATATTTGTCTTTGAAAATCTGAGTTATTCTATTAGTTCTTTCAGACAAAGGCAATATTTTATTCAGGTCTTGTGCAAACCCATGTTTGGTTCTAGCAAACACTTTTTCAGATAATTAAACTTCACAGAACTGCATTCCATGATAAAAGTCAGCAGAAAAATGAGAGAATTAAAAAAAATATTTAGAAGTCTACTAGAATGTGAGAAAGTGGCCATGAGCAACTTCAGATTTTGGCATAGATGAGTGATACATAATTTATGGGTTTTACAAAAATAAATTGCCGTACTATATCTTAAAAGGGCAGACTTTCATTTTCAGGTCTGATTAAGTAAGAGCATTTTGAAGAGGGATTTAAGAAGAGAGGATAGAAGATGGCAGATGGAGTTTCTAAAACAGGGAATTATTTGGTTTAAAGTCTGGAAGAGGTACATGAGAGAAAAAATG
Source organism: Mohoua ochrocephala (assembly GCA_013398855.1). Taxonomy (NCBI): domain Eukaryota; kingdom Metazoa; phylum Chordata; class Aves; order Passeriformes; family Acanthizidae; genus Mohoua; species Mohoua ochrocephala. The sequence continues at coordinate 23,039 of VZTA01011119.1, read as the reverse complement.
TAAATTGGTTGGCTAAGTTTGTAGAATAGCCTTCTATAATAATGTTATGGCAGATGGCATGTACAGACTAGTTATTTAAGAAGCCCAATAAGAGCTCAATATTATCTTTAGTTTGGCTTATACAAAAACTTATATTTATGGTATGAAAAAGAGTCAGGTAGGAAAGAAACTTCATAAGCTCCTGGATCATAGAGAGGCTTCTTTTCACGTGAAAGCTGTCAAATCCATAGAATCCTAGAATGGTTTGCGTTGGAAGGGTCCTTAAAGATCACGTGGCTCCAACCCCCATGCCATGGGCAGGAGCACCTCCCATTAGATCAGGTTGCTCAAAGCCTGAACCAACCTGGTCTTGAACACCTCCAGGGATGGGGCATCCATAGCTTCTCTGGGCAACCTGTTCCAGTGCCTCACCACCCTCACAGTAAAGAATTCCTTCCCTATGGCTAATCTAAAGTTACCCACCTTCAGCTTAAGGCCTTTCCTCCTTGTCCTATCACTTGCCCCTATGCTCTTGAGAAGCCTTCTTGTAGGTGCCCATTAGGTACTGGTATGTGCTATAATGTCTCTACAAAGCCTTCTCTTCTACAGGCTGAACAACCCCAATTCTTTCAGCCTTTCCTTGTAGGAGAAGTGCTTCAGCCCTTTGATCATTTTTGTGGCCTTCTCTGGATGTGTTCCAACAGGTCCATGTCCTTCCTGTGCTGGGACCCCAGAGCTGGATGCAGCACTGCAGGCGGGGTCTCACCAGAGCAGAGCAGAGGAGCAGAATCCCCTCCCAGGCCCTGCTGGCCGTGCTGCTTTGCGTGCAGCCCAGGACACGTTTGGCTCTCTGGGCTGAGAGGGTACAATGCTGGGTCATGTCCATCTTTTCAGTCATGAGAACCTCCAAGTCCTTCTCGGCGAGTTTGCCTCCAGTCCTGTACTCATGTCTGCTGGGATTGCCTTGACCCAGGTGCAGCACCTTGCTCTAGGCCTTGCTGAGCTTTATGAATTTCTCGTGGATCCACTTCTCAAGCTTTTCCAGGTGCCCCTAGACAACATCCCATCTTTCTGTAGTGTCACCTGCACTGCTCAGCTTCCTGTCACCTGCAAATGTACTGAGGGTGCACTCGGTCCCCCTGCCTCTGCCACTGATAAAGATACTGAAGAGCCCAAGTCTAAAGACAGCCCTGAGGGACACCACTCATCACTGGCCTCTGTCTCGACATAGAGCCATGGACTGCAACTCTCTGACTGCGTCCATCCAGCCAATTCCTTACCCACTGAACAGTGCACCCTTCAAATCCATGTCGCTCCAATTTGGAAATAGGCATGTTGTGTGAGACCCTCTCAAAGGCCCTATGGCAGTCTAGATAGATGACATTGGTCAGTGCTCCCTTTTAGACTGTTGCAGTCACTCCATCATAAAAGGCCACTAGATTGGTCAGGAATGACCTGCTCTCAGTAAGGCTATGCTGGCTGTCTCTTGCATGTGCCAAGATGCTTTCTTTCCTAAAACACACTTAATTGCATTAAGAATAAAAATTAACCTTTCCAAAGCAATGTAATTAAAACAGTGTAATTTAACATTTCTCTTTTAAGCTCAAAAATGGTGGTATTATCTCTCTAAGAAAGGAATTAAGCTCTGCAAAAATTTGCTGCTAACCAGCTCTGCAGTGGCAGTAGATAAATATTTGAGAAGTACTCTCATTCTTGAAAGAAGTAAAATTTTCCCCTGGTTAATCCAGGATATAAATGTTTTAAAATACCTATTTCTCTGCTGAATACTCGTGGTTTGATATTTATTATACAACAGTCTTTTAATTCCCTTTGGCTGTGTTTAAAAGCCAAGGCAAGCAACCTAGAAATCAACCAAACAAGAATAAAATCCTTTGCAATTACTAGTGAGAGGATGCCTGTGTATTCATTACACCAATTTTGGGATAGGATTGTTAATTTAGAAGGCATTAAACACTTACATGATTTTGCCATAGAACCCGGAGCAGTGCTCACAATAAGTACAGCGTTGCAGAAGTGCCCAGATGCAATGAGCGGGAGTTATTTAGGAGAGCAAAAGTGAAAATGCACAGTGTCTGCGGATCTTTTGTTCCCACAGCATTGTATGCATACAGGTATTACCCTAGTACAAACACCAGGGGAACAGTGTAAACATCACACATAGTCTGCACTGCATGAGAGAACATTTATGAGAGAAAATAGCAGAAATCTGCTATTTTATGTCAGCTCTAGAGGTCTGGAGTTGTGATGGTGTCAGCTTAGAACAATCTCAACTGAGTACAGCAGTACTCCTGTCATTGCTCCCAAAATAATCTTCTGAACAGACGTAGATTATGTCAGACAGCAAGTAAAGCAGGGAAGGAAGGAAGGAAAGCAGGAAGCTCCCTGCTATGTATTCAAACAATAACAGGATTCAAATCCTCTTCAGAGTCCCTGGGGAGCAGACACGATGTCTATGGCTTGGAGGTAGCCTTTAACACTGGCCCAAACAAACCACCCTTCTACCACAGCTGCTGCTGGTCTCCAGTACCAGTGCCTTCTGGCTGAAGTGCCTCCACTGTCTCCTTTCTCTGTGCATTGCACAGGGCACTTGCCTTGCAAAGGACACATTTTTTGTACTGAAGCTCTGAGTGTTGTAAGTGCTGAGGTCAGGAGAGAAATTGTCATATTTTACACTCCTGTCACTTTATGATCCACTTTTACATCCTGTCACTTGCCACATGCAGCTCTTGAGAAACAAAGAATTCTCTTTCAGTACCTATATGCCAATTTATCTACTTGATCCCATGGATTTCTGTAGGGAACAGGAATTGTGGGTGGATAATACATTCCAGATTGCATACATTAATGGGGAACAGGGAAGAAGATCAGCCTTTTCAGAAGCTTTCATTTTTCTGCCTTCTCCAGGATTTTTAGAATGGGGGGCTGAAAAGCTGTGGATTTCTGGCTGTACTATTGATCACAGGCATATCGACCCATGTGGTCCCTTGCAATGGCATCGGCCTGGAGGCTTCTCCTGGCAATGTCACTGTCTGCTGTGAGCTGTTTATTAGCACAGGGTGCGAGTGGTTTAGAGAGCCCTCACCAGGTGAAGTTGCATAGAAGGGATGGTCGTTCTCCAGGAGCTGAGGTGTAAATGAGTGTTATTGATCCTAGAAAGCAAGTTTCTTTTTCTGATTTTGAACTAATAGGGAGTTTTTGTAAGGACTAGAGATGCTCAGCAACATGCAAATGCAATTTTAAGTGGAGAGTGCTTTTGGTCATTGCGAGAACTTCTATATACTGCTTAGTTCTTTTTGTTTTTATTTCTTAGAATTTAATTTTGTGTGCTGAGTCAAAACTGTGAAGTTATCCAATAAGTAGCACTATAGATAATATCATGCCATGTATGTTAGAAATTATTTGGAAACCACATTGCACTACTATTGTGTTTCTGCAAAAGGAGAGGCTGACGAGAAGAACACATAAAATGAATGCTAGTCTGTGTTCTAAACTGCACCTGTTCCTGTATTGGGATGATTTTTATGTGTTTTTATGGGTTGAAATAGTGTACTAAAGAAGACATGTTTGGGTTTTACTGCTGCTGAGAAGTTGTCTGTCTTGGTACCCTGCTATAATAGAAATAAGAGTCTTCAATATTTCCCATAAAGAAATTGAAGACATAGAACCTAGGAATAAGTTAATTTCCTTCCTAAAGATGAAACTATCTTTTCAGCACTACAGAAGGAAAAAGCTTCATGAGCTAAACTAATCATCAGACAGAGTCTGGAAGACATTATTTTCTTTTATGGTACAGCATCCTTCTCTGGAGAGGGTAGTAGAAGTGTCCTGCCTTCTACTGGAGCACCTGACATAAGTAACTCCAGCAGAAAAAACTATGAGAAGAAGTCTTAGGTGCCCTGTTCTACAAGAAAGCCTATCATATGAAATGCTTACAAATTATTTTCTATTGACAAAAATGTAATTTCAGCTTTAAGGTGTAAGTCTTCGACATTCTTGAGGAGAATCTTGTGATTTTACAACAGTAAATTCAGAGAAAATGTTTTATTGACAGTACTGAAGATCAATCCTGATGGGATATTAAAGGTTCTATTATGTTTTCATCAGAGTATAAAATTTTATTTGGTTTCTCTAAGAAAAATCTAGATTTTTACTGCTTTTACACTGACCCTTATGGAGCTTTTTAGCCGTGTGTTTTTGCTCTTCAAATTTGTGCTGAACTGTGTACTTCAACTATATCAATATCCAAATACTTAAATAATCCAATATTTATCAAATAATTAGTGTGTTTAAGTTGCATTTCAGAGTTGAGATTATTTAATAATTATTTACCAACACTCTTCTAACTTTTCTAAGTTAAAATATTTCTAGGAAGACATCCTTTATGCGCTCCTCTGGTTTTACCGTATAGTTACAAAATGGAGGGAGTAATGAGTCACCAACCTGAGGCATATATGCATTTCAGCCCTAAACAAGTCTTTCTTCTGTATGCAGAGGTGACTTATTAATTGACACTTTGTCAGAGGCAAGGTTCCCTATTGGCCTGTCTGATCTGAAAATTTACTGACTGTCAAGCTCCTTGTAGATGTTATGCTGTTTGCCTCATTAATGAAATAATTCATTATCCAAACTTAGAGATCTCCTAATGGAACAGAAGGGAATACACCTTCTGTCTTGTCTTTTGTATTGAAGTAACTGATGGGGAAAGCTAATCTTTGGGAGGCAATATGTTGTAAAAGTTACAAAATTCACTTCCCTTTTTACCATGGACTTATTGGGTCCCTTGGGCAAACACTGTCCAACACGTAGGTGATGGCTGAAGGTAATGCCACATGAATCCAACTTACAGTGTTCTTGTTTACGTGATTTGCTCTTTGGAGGTAATTTCCAAGTCTATTAAGTATATATTAGGTGCTCATGTAAAAGCATTTCTTGCATGCTTTGCACAAAGAATGCTAGTGGGCTATTTTGCTAAGGTTTGTCTTATAAAAAAATACCTTTGCCTGCTGCATGGGAGGCCTACTGCAGGCCCTGCAACTTGTTGGAGTGCTGTGTGGAAAAGTGCTAGCGAGAGTCTGTGTCCCTACCGTGCACTGCACTTCTTTTGTGTGTTGCACTGGAGAAAGTGCGTGAGGCTC